>JARFJB010000307.1:3730000-4157500 GCA_036346205.1 Vesta saturnalis
TATGAGTTACCGAGGATAGAATGGTATATCTACACTTACACACATATAAATGCGTACACACATGCACACCGCACTTGCGCATACACACGCACACTTCTGCGCACATCATCGAGGTAATGAGCTTATTAATCGAATTAACGAGAGACGAGTGAAGAAAATGTCTAATGCATAACACTTGAACACATATTGTTAGGAAAAGAAAATGATGTTAATTTCAAGTTCTGGTTTATCCAAGAGGACATAGTCTTGGTGTAGATGGCTACAATCAATTTAGCTAAAAGGTGTTGATAAAACTTTAAGATGTCCAAGTAAGTAAACAATATAATGGAGTTGACACAGATACAGACAAATACACAATGCACAGGCATAAGCAGAGACATAGACGCAGGTCCCAGACATTGGTCCAGGAATAGGCGTTGACTCAGACACGGACACATGCTTTTGGATCATGAAAAATTCACAATCTCTTTAGCCCGTGGAATGTTGTATGGCTCATGTACATCATGGTGTTAAGGTATGCCTACTGACATCGTGTATTGCTGCTTTTTTGTTGTGCGTTGCTACTGTTTGTTATAGTGTATATATGGTGTGGACAGTCCTGTTGTTGCTCAGTTGGTGTAGCGCATGCATGTGGGTAATAATGATGGTCGTTATTAACAAAACAAATAAATAAGTTAACGATACGCTAATACTCATTCTGGGGCACCATTCTTCGTGTCGGACCATTGTATGGTTATCCTCTGACCCTATGTGAAAGTCACTTTCCATAGGTCAGTTGCTGTTTTCCCTCAGCGATTGCCGCTACCACCTTTTGGAAGACAAATATCCATATTGAGCCCAACCGGCGGTAACACCCTACGGTGGGTTGAGTAGGCGTGACACCGTGCCGCCCGAACTGCTTTCCGTCCTTTCGTCTTCCCAACTTCACATGCCAGCGCTTTGTCGTAACTGACACCGGTCGGGTTTGAAGAGGTGCAGCTGATGGTGGTGTCTTCTTCTGTTTCTGTGGAGCCTCCATCTTTTTCCTTGGTGCAGGTCCAAGAAGATTCACTGCATTTACTGCTGTGGTGATCGCCGGTGCACATGACATATTGCACTGCTGCCCTGTAACAGCGCTGTGTGTGGTTGAAACTCTGACATCAGTGACACTGTCAGTTTTCTGCCTCAAGTCTTCGACGGTGACGCATATGCGAGTGATATGCTTTACCTCACGGAACTTCTTTACCTCCTCTGTAGTGGGTAAGCACCAGTACCAGAGAACAATAATATTCACCAAAACGACGTTCCTGTAACTCCTATTTCACGTCACTTTCAGTGACTTGAAAGATGTCGGCAGATAGGTGCTTTTTAGGTTTGGTAATACGTTATAGGGACGATTCACCTGGATAATGCCTACCAAACATAAAAGTCCACCGAATTGGCAAGAGTTCCAGCATTATGAAATAGAGAGATTTTTAGGCATATTAACTTTCTTGTAGACGTGAAAGTGAGACTGCGGCTTATGAGTAGGAAGATAAATTAGTGAGAGTGAAGAGAAAGAGTAGTAACTGTAACTACAGACCAAGGTTGTTGTGGATGTGAAAACATCTGCAGATGCGAATGCGGGTTTCGTAAGAGAAGCGGATGCGGATATTAGAATGTTATATTTTTTGGTAACGCCACCGTGCATATTTTAGTCAAGTGATTTAACAAAATTAAACTAAAAACTTTCTTGGTTTCAGCAAAGATGCGTGGCGTATTTACAAACTGTAAAGTGTAAATAAATCAGTCGCAACTTGTACTTGAAAGGTGGTGGAACGACAGTCGCTATCGGTATTAGTTATACTGAACTGGAAATGCGCGTATGTTGCGTAGTACTTGCAAACTTCCAAATCCGCATTACTACGCTGTATGCCCAAAAAGTAACCATCCACAACAACCTAGTATAGACACGGGGTATTGTATGGTAAATGGTGGTTTGTGGATCTCAGGTTGTTTAGTATTAAAGTATTTACGAGAAAGAATCTAGTTTTGTGCAGAAGTATTTTGCGTACCTGTGTAACGTTAAAATCTGCATTATTAGTGTTACTGATTTTGGAAGCAAATGTATTAAAAGTTCTAAGAAATAATCCTCGATGGCACCATTATGCAATAGTAAGAATTACATAATTAACAGTAGATTAATGGCTATTATTAGATTAAAGATAAATCCTGTTTTATCACAATTGCCATTTTAAGTAAATGAGTAGTTAAAGTTTTCATAAATGGTACGTTTAACTGTATCATACAATATTCCATAGAACCTTGTACGTAGAAGCTGTTTTCATACCAGTAAATTCTGAACTATATAAATACGTTTATATATTCATAATATTGTAAAACATTTTTGTTTCGGGAGCACTGCATTACTAATTACTTGATTTAAATTTTAGAGATTTTTATCCCAATTTGAATTTCTAATGAATTAAACGTGAATTTTTAATTACAGTTTTTATAAAGTGTTATTTTGAAGAACAACCGTTTTACATTATATTATTTGAGCGAACTTCTGCAAATTTTCAACATCTTGTGTTAATTAATTTTATTATCATGCTAAAACGTTACTATAAAATTAAATTAAAACTTCTTCTCTACCTTAGCCACGCAACTACTATAATACACGTAGCCGTAGAAAACTATGTAAATAGCAGACTCCGTTTTGCATACAAAACATTAACCACAGAATAAACATATTCTGTGCATTAAGTAGAGTTTTGTTGTTTATGGAGATAACGAGGAATAATACTCATAAACTCGTACATAAATATAACTTTTTTTATGGTATAGTATTAACAAATGCATTATGCTTTAAAAACATACTATGAACAACTAATGTATGTAATTTAAATGTGATTCTAACGTTTATTACATTTACAGTGTATATTAGCTAAACTAGGACGAATGCCACAATAAATATCTTACCCATGTTATAAGTTTTACATTACCTAATAGAAAAAGTAAAATTGAATAATTATATAGAGCCTTTGAAGTAAATACTAGCAGAGATGTTGGAAACAAAATAGGACATAAGCTACTGGAAACAATATATTCTACTCTATTTTTTTTTATTACAGTGAACAATTAGGGCAATACTTCTGTGACGTAAGAAAAATTACCGAGGCGGTATAATTAGAGTTATGTTTTTCATAAAAACTTAAGCTTGTCGTCAAGTTCTATTAATATGTTATTCGTTTTGTTGCTGTAATTTAAAAACAAGAAAAAAAAACGCGTAGAAAACATGAGACGACGGTGGAAGAGAGTCAAACGCGCTTCTTGTAATTTGGTACATTTAAATACCAATACAGAACCCTAAGGCATACTCTAATCAGAAGCAAATTGCAACGGAATATACGACGAAACCGTCAAAAAATTATCGCTGCTATTTGTAATTATCAATTGGGTCTTGGTACTCTTTCATGAAACGAATCGAAATATGGGGGGGGGGGGTTAACGTGGAAAAAAGAGTGTATACACAAAATGAATACAAAGTTCATGTACGTATTTAATCATGGATCGATGAAGTAACTGAGTGTAGCTAATGTGAGTCAGTTTTTTATAGTTAATTATATAGCAAGGGTATTATTACAACGTTTGCTCCCAGAGTGTGACGGATTTTCACGTCTATTCCAAACACTAAATTTATAGCGTTAAATGCCGAACGAGGAATAGAAAATTTATTCCATTTTTAGTCAAGAAAAAACAGTTTGAAACATGATATAAAACCTTTGAACTGTAATGCGGAGGGAAAGAGAAGTAACACTGTGGATAAGACATCGGACACGGGTAGTTGGTATTTTTCGAATGACTTGGTGTCAATTTAGGTGTAGGATAATTTCTGCCTACACTCCTTTTGTTAGTTACCATGCCTACACAACTCAAAAACACCCACACACACACACACACACACATACGCGCGCGTGCACTTACCTGACACATGCACACGCATATGCACATAGATCCGCAATGACACATTCAAACGCACATACACTGACACACGTACTGTCATAACCTTACGCATATGTACTTTCCCTGTAAAAAGCAAACTTATACTAAATGCTATATATATATATATATATATATATATATATATATATATATATATATATTTGTCACACCGTACGTATTAAAATTTATAAACAATGGTTGTGAAATTTGCATTCAGCTCTTTATTAAATAAGGTCAAATTACTGTACACTTAAAGTTTGTCCTTATTATTTCGAAAAGTCAGCAACACTTAATCCTAACGTGTTAAATGTTTATCTCAAGCAATAAACAGTAAAATTATGTCAGAGCAAAGAAATACGAAAAAAAGAACATGTAACTAAACCGTTAGCAAGATTAACCCTTTTTACAATTACTTTGATATTACCAAAAAGTAGAACCATAAACCTTTCACTATCACTTAAATTGACTATCCTGAAATAAACCTCTCTCTATAGCCAAAAATTGAATCCGAAGTGGTGTACGGCATTAAGCATACTTATACTTCCCAACTGGTTAACTGCTGGTTAGCGAACGTGCGGGAGAGGTATCAGGTTTATAGATTACGCGTGCAATTATGAACAGCATCGAGACTACTTAACTAGACAGCCGTTGACCCAAAGATTTTGTGTTCTCGGGTGAATATCGATATCCACCAGAACCTAATGTGTTACCGTTTAGCATCCTCGCTCTTTCTCACACAGTAGCCAATACATAGCCATTGTCGTACGTAAGATCTTTTCCCTTTCACTATTTTTCTTCCAAGATTAATTATTTCAACGGTTATATATTTCTAATTAATAAACAATACGTAATAGGCTAAATACTCTTACAACACACGTACGCCTCGAATACGTACACGAACACCGGCATTAAAGCTCACACGTACTTGTACTGTAACACGCACACGTCTGCATTACTTCTAATGGTATACCCAACGCATTTCATTAAAGTATGTTGCGAATGATTAAATTGGCTACAGATACTCACACATACACGCCCGCGTGTGCGCACACATGAGCATGCAAAAACGTACATGCACGCGCTGACGGATACGCTCACGCACATGCACGCGTACACGCACACGCACACCCAATCACTCGCACATGCATGTATGCGTACGCGCACACCCACACGAATGCGCTCACGCACATGCACACATACACATACCCGCACACTCAATGAACACCCAATCATACGCACACGTACACGAACACTCACAAGCGCACTAAATAACGCGCACACGCATATGCAGACGCACATAAACACGCACGCCCTCTCAAATCCTCAAGTACTCGCAATGTAATACGCATATGCCCACACTATCATTACCTTGGGTGGTCTACAAAAAGCGTTCCATTTTTAAGTTACCATAGCTACAGGCACACGTGTGCACACACGCATGCGTCTACGCACACGCATATGCACTCGTACACGCGTACTAACATGCACAATCACTTGCAGTTACACGTACAATAACACACATAAGCACAAGTACACGTTTGCATACACACTCAGATGCACACGCTATCCCAAAACGTATCATAAAGGCAGGTTGCGTATATTTAGGTTATTATGTCTATACACACGCACAAACACACGTGCACTCACACACACACAAATTGTGAAGTGTAAACACTCTACGTTGCTTCATTGTGTGGCTTATGGCATCGTTAGCTTAGATAGTACCATGTACTTTACGAGGGTTTTAGTTCCAAGTTTCATAAACAAAGGTGGTACATTTGTTTAATTTTTTACCTTTTTTACATTTGCTAATACACAAAAAAGAGGGTTTGATACCTGTTTCTCCTGTTCGGTACAGTTCTAGCTAAACTAAACTTAAGATATGTGCTTGATAACATAATAAACAAAATTATAATTGTAAAACATATGAACTGTTGTTTGGCGGACTCCGGCTGGGACTGTCCTTTGTTGAAAGAAATTGTCACGTGCATGTGGTATTCATATGTAATTTAATTATACCTGAGTAATTAAAGATATTCATTATATTTCAGTACCGAGTTGTGAGATTATGTCATTGGATGTTTAAGGAATAGTAGACGGATTTTTTTCTGTAAACGTCGATATAATTAATTGAGTCATCGTTTGTTGAATAATTATTTCTGAATTAGTGAAATTTTTCCTGTTAGTTTATCTTAGCGGCGACGACAACGTTAATTTTGTATTAAAGTACGGTTTACCATTTATGCAATTCTCAAGCTAATTGAATTTCAGGATGAAAATTGGTCTACCTTGGCATAAACCTATGATCTAAATCCTGTTGAAGGGAAGCATCTTATTGAAATTGTAGTAGCGGAACGCAAGGAGCATTACTGGGCAGACGTTCAGGAGTCACGGCATAACAGGTTTTCAGCCGTTATATGGAGGTATAATCAGTTGGGTACTAAAGAATTTGTTTTTCATCGCGGAGTATGGATACATCGCGAAACAGACATCTGTAGTATACCGCTACCTGATTTTAAGATTTCGTATTACCGTAAAGGTTCAAGTTAGAGTTGTCGAAGTTTGTTAAGTATGCGTATTAATTAGACACGGATTGGAGTTAATGAACTATTATTATCGTATCGTACGGCAAAAGTGTATAATAACGTGCTTGGGTTTTGGTAAAAGGATGTGTTTTGTGTATTTTTATTACTAATTAAGTTAATTAAAGCGAATACCGATAATGGGTTGTTACCAGAAGCATGAGTGTGTGCGTCTCTTAAATATCAGGGAGGGTTTATTTTCAGAGAGACGTTATCTATATCCGCTGTGAGTTCTCATATAAAGGAACATCACGTAAGAAACGAAAAACATATTGTGATTGTGTGTCTGTGTGTGAGTGTGCGTGAGTGTTTGAACCATTAAAGCTATCGATATCCAATTTGGTACAAAAATTCTTCTAGGTCAATTTCGTTAATGAGCAAAATTCAACCAGTGGCGGAGCATTTTTAGGGGATCACAAAACTAAAGAAATTCATTGCTTCAAATTTTAAAAAGTTACATAATTGAAATAACAAACTCATACTTTTTATATAATTTTAAAATAAAAAAATATATAATTACCAGTGGCGCACCGTTTTTAGGGTGCAAAATTGTGCATTTTTTAATTTATCAACCGATTTTTTTTTAAAGTCGAGCATTGGGGATTTTTAAGATACCTAAGAATAAATCATTTGTCAAAATTAAAAAATTCAAAACGTCGGATCAAAAATGGGGGATTATCGTATATAAAATCCGACTAAAATTCAGATATTATAGGCTAATGAGCAATTTTGCAACTTTGTTAATTTGTATAACATTATCTAAATAAAAAATTTTTAAAAATTGCCAGTGGCGTACCGTTTTCAGGATGAAAAATTTTTTTGAAAGTTGGGTATTGGTGGTTTTTAAGATATCTAAGAATAAATCATTTGTTAAAATTAAAAAATTCAAAATGGCGGATCAAAAATGGGGAGTTATCGTATTTAAATACCAATGTGACTTAAACTCCGGCATTGCGGGCTTTGAAGTTATTTATTTATATATATGAGAAAGAATTATGGTAGATAATTTGGCAGCGGTTTTTTCTAGCTTTTTAAGCTTATTGTTTTATGGCCAATTGTACTTCGGCAAATGACAAATATTATTAATTATATAAGTAATGCGTTACCGCTTATATTCAATATCTACTAACAGTCATGCCGTACAGGGAGCAAGGGTAACCATTTTTTTTTGGTTTTGCTAAATATTAGTTTGCCTGGATTAAACACGCTAAATGACGGTATTAATATTTTGGTCTGCATTGATTTCGATGAATGTCCACTTTGGTTTGCATCAATTAGGTTTCTGTATTTTTCATTTATTAATAGTAATATGGTGATTTTTGAGTTTTGATTATCGCAATTCTGTGGATTTGGAAAAAGCTTAAAAAGTTAAGCGAGCTGTGATCAAAGGAAATTTGAAGTAGTTTTTTCAGTTGCAGTTTAGTATTCTAGTGAGTAAACAGTTTCTGTCTATAAATATGTTTTTGACTGATACCTTCTGAATTTTAACGTTTTGCATTTGTATTATCCTTCTTAGTGGAACATGGGCGTCTAACCAATTTAGCAGAGCCAGGTGTCAATAGACAAAGAAACTTCCTGTCTAATCATATGTGGACCAATGTTATCACTGGGCCAGAAAAGACTGTGCCACTGGACGTCTGATGGTAGTGAAAAATGTGACGTTCGACGTCTGTCCGACTTACTGATTTTGTCCAGTGTATTTGTAAGTGTGTGTCGTAAGTTTCAGGCTTACGTGTAGGTAAGGTCGCATATTAAACGGATTCAGATCCGGTACTGCCACTCAGGTGAGCTTTTAAGTTGCAAAACGTAAGTAAGGGTCCCGAAGGTGGTCGGGTCGGAATCAGCCAGGTGTGGTTGAAAAGTTTTCTAGTACATTATTTTCTCTTCATACGTTATAAATGTTACTGAATAAATTCAGCATGGTTAAACGCCAAAACTAGTTTTTTTGTTCGTCGTCAAGAAAATTTCCTGATAGTTATGTCTATTTATATTTTTACGGGTTAAACAGTAACAAGAATGGCTAGTTGGTGAAATGCAACCTGCACGTTAAGATTTATGGCGCGAATGTTCTCACTTTGATGACGCTTGATGATAAAATAATATAAACGATAATTAAAAATATTATAATTTGATTCCACTAAGGGCCGGACTTTCTATATCCTAATAAATTTATTCGTAAGGTAAATTCTAAGGATGAGACTTTCTCGGCAAGTCTTTCTTTTATTCTACGAATAAATTTATTAGAACCAGTGCTGATTAAAACAAAGATAAATTACAATTTATGTAAAAAGACAAGTTTTGTAGGTTTTAATTAAGCAGCAACTAATGACGATGGCTTTTAGAACTGAATTATTATATTCACTTATTACAATGTGGTATTTCAACTTACAGTCAATTGATTTGCATTAAGTCAAGTGAAGGGATTTTATTATACAAAAAGTTCAACAGATCAATTTAGTGCTTATCCAAAGATATGTGAGGTACTGTAGTTTAGATGGTTTCAGTATTTCGTGGTTTATGAAGAATCTATAGTGGGTTTCAGCCTGACTTTACATTGTATGGTATATGAGCTACAGCATTGCAATACTTCCCCGTCAATCAAAATCAATCGTTCTTTTATATTACACACAGCTTATCTGTTAATACCATGCCGAACGCGGCCTTACCTGGTACCTTTTTGTCAACGATTGTCAACCCGGAGGTCTTTTCAAACAGCGTTTTATGCGAACTAACACATATATTTAATGATATCATAAATTATATAGTAGATAAAATGGTTAACTGATGCTGTTTTAATTAACAGATATACAAGTATTAATTATAGTTGGCACAGACTTTAAAGTAAATATAAACATGACAAATGCGGTAAATACATTCTTCAAATACAATTAAATTCAATATTTTTGTGGAAGAACATAACAATAACAATTTGATGTATACTCCATTCTTTTTGATATGAGTTGTCTGATCTTCATATATTTATAAGTGGGAACACTGGTCATAAGGTTTACCGAGCTGGTAGTGTAGTGGTGACACGACCTGCTTAGCATTCGGGAGGTAACGGGTTCGACTCCCGTTACCGTTTTTTCAGGGGGTTTTCCTCATACACATGTAGCGGCATGGTCACTGCCTATATGCATACCATGTGCGGCTACTTAGGCGAATGCTGGGGTAGTATTTTCCCCCTCAGAACCCTAACTCCGTTCCTTCCGATCCTATCCTGACCACACCTATCCTTAATCGTACCATGCATATATACGTAATGTATGTATGTATGCTGTGAATCCATGATTCTGACTGAAGGAGCTCGGGAAGCTCGAACAGCCATCCCTCCTCCTTGGGGAAGGAATGAAATACGTTACCCTTTTCCTTCATAAGGTTTAACAGTAGACACCCTCAATTTGATATGTAAATACAATGGATTAAGGCTAGGACAAGTAAGTGTAACTTGTCTGACAATCGGTGGACAGTTCAACCAGTAACAAAGAATACAATAGGATATAACTAGAAAACTTGGTTAGAGTGTGTTTGAAAAATTCGTGAGGTAGGGACATGATAATTTATACTACATCTACAGTAGAGGACAGACTAGATATAAATTGAGCCAGGCTTCATACCATAACATAATTGGTTGTGTAACTTGGTTAAAAAATAATAGAGTAAAAATAAAAACGCACAGGCATTCCCCATAAATAAATGGAATTTCTAAGGTAAGTAGTATATGTTTCGACAAAATTAAAGTGTCCTCATCAGGTACCACAATTAGATGTAGTATGAATCTTATATTGGTGAAACGACTTCATACTAAGTTTCAGAATGCTGAAGCTTTGAATACTAAATTACTATTGAGCAATAGTAGAAGAATAATTCCTAAAAACATTGAAAAAGGTAAAGAACATCACACATCTTTTTTTTTGGATCGGTGTAATATAGATTAAAAAGCACAGTTAAGGAAAACATCAAAACAACAAAGAGCTTAGAAGAATATTTCAAAAGAAAGTTGAGCTATCTTCTTTTGTTTTTAACGTATGACCAAAAAAACAGTAAAATCACGATATACGCTTTTCGCGTCTACTGACTTTAAATAAAAGTATGATAAACAATTCTTAAGGCAGTTTTTTATAGCTATTAACAATGTGATGTAAAAAATACCGGTTTTAGGACGTTTCGCCCCCCACATTTTTTCGCCTTCAGACAGTTCGCCCCCCCGCAACTCGTTTCCGGACAGATCGCCCCCTGGGACACTTCGCCCCCTGACGCTTCGCCCCTCAATGTTACCTTGAATTTTTGGCATATTTGTAGTTTCTCTTTGTATATTATATTTTACCTATCGTATTCCATAGGTGTGATGATGAATTGTGATATTAGGTTATTATTATAGCTAATCGAATAATAAACACATGTGACCATTAATTTATAAAATATTTATTTATTTATTTCAAACAGTTACAAACTAAAATGCAAAATTGTGGGCAATTCCTCTTAATTAATTTGTAATATTTGCTATTATTATCATAATTATTATTATTATAATTACACATTACACATGTGCTAATCATTAAGATTAAGATAATCACTCATTAATAGATCATTAATATATGTTGATACTGGAAATTAATCGGTCACTAAGCACAATTTATGATTAAGATGCTATTATTATAATTGTACATTACACATCGCAATTACTTTGCAATTGGCATTGTATATATAATAATATTAGAATATTATCAACTATATAGGTCCATTTTCTAATTACTTTAGTCAATGTTGGTATCGAAATTAATCTAGAACAAGCCTAAACAAATATGCAAAAATTGTAATCAACATTTAGGGGCGAAATGTCACAAATGGTGAAAAGTCTGGGTGCGAATTATGTCGGGGCGAAATGTCCGGGGACGAATTGTGAGGGGCCAAATGTCTTCAACACAAAAATACCACCCGACGTTTCGGTTTCACGGAATCATCAAGTTCATTTCTTCTTATGGGCACCATATTTGATACTTGCACAAACACGCTCTCGCACCCAGGTCTATAAGGCAACCAAAGCAGCCAAAGGGTCATTCTGCTCCAGAATTTCCCTAAAGCCTGGACAGTCAACCGCCCTGTACCGGTGTTTCTCATAGCCCAGGCCGAGGCAATCTAGCGTTCTACACCGAAGTTTCTCAGAGCCCGGATAAGAACGACCTAGTCCACCGTGCACATTACACCGATGCCCACAGCGTGCTTCTTCACTCGCTCGACCCGCCCCGATCCTGCGCTGTATATATATATATATATATATATATATATATATATATATATATACATACATATAGCCAGTAGTTGCCTCAAGGAGACTTGAGGAGATTAGAATGTTGTTACTGGCTTCAACGAAAAGTGCAAGAACACCCTACCTCTGAAATGAAGTGATCTGAACGGTTTTTCAGGCAATGGCACAATCAATAGAAATAATGAACGATACTGGGCTATAGAAAATCCACATGTTGTAAAAGAGCCCAAAAGCATAAAAAATTGGCATAAAAAACTTTTAGGATCTCCTGTAATTGAGGTTCCGCCTTATATACTAGGAGAATTGTGGTGGCAGCAGGGTGGGGCGCCTCCTCATAACAGCGAACTCGTAACAGAATATTTAAATACAGTTTTTCCAAACAAAAGGATAGAAAACCAGACCACTGTGCAATGGTCTGCATGAAGCCCTGCCCTAAGGTCACTCGATTATTTCTTTTGGGACAACGTAAAAAATAGGTTATATAAGAACATCTTTCATAATAGAGATGAGTTTGTAGTCATTGTAGCAGATTTTTCACTCAATTCTAGGAAGCACAATACAAAGAGAGATTGGTAATTTCTGAAAGAGGAACCAATTATGTATTAAAGAAAACGGTTTGTTGTTTGAGCACTTACTTCAGTTGTTTGTTTAAATTAAATGGTAATTATGTTGAAATTTTAAAACAATACAAAATATAATAGTTAAGAGCCCATATAATAACATTTCTATTAATATTTTCTGTAAATCAAGTGACTTATGGAACATGTTATACCATTAAAAATGCCTTAATATATCCTGTCAAATGATTTAAATATCAAATATGACGCTCATAAGAGAAAATCAACTAGATGATGGTTGCGCGAAACTGAAACGTTGAATTGTGTTTTTGAAAACACGTGGTTATTAGCTTTCCCATTTTTGACCATAAGTCAAAAACAATAGAATGTATCTGAAGTTTCTCTTCAGATTATTAATTAGCATAAAACTTAGCAAAAGTGCCAAGTTTAAAACTATGCTCTATCTGGTGTAATAAGTAACATCCCCATGCTTAAGTTCGAATTTGAATCACCAAGTACTATAAACGATTTATAAGTTACCTTGTTACCTTGCTTAATATATGTATAACTTGCTTGTATGTTGTGTCCCTATCTGAAACTAGAGATCCTCTGTAAATTTCTGAAGTACCCAACCCAACGCCTAAAATTAACCCGACTTATCTAAATGTGCTCCCTCGCTTAACATTATGGCGAAGGCTTCCTGGCGTAACACTGTTTCAAATATTTCAAAACTAATGGATAATAACCAAAAGCTGCCCCTAATAAACCCCCCTCACCGCTGCTGGATTTCTGCTAAAATCAAATCATGGATAAATGAAATCAAGGTTAAAGACGAAATTTTAAATACATACATTTTATCGTTCTGGATACTAACATACACTCACACACGCTCGTTCCTCGGCACACATGCACACGAAATAAGTTAATAATTTTTAACAATAAAAAAAAAATTCGATTGCATGACGTTCCAAACATACACATACAGGTATGGAAAAACGTTATTGCGGGTCTGACGTATAATAAGCTAAAAAGAAACCCAATAAGCATTACATGAGTGTGAGAGAGACATAACCTTACCGATGTTGCCACTTGTGCATATTTGCATGTAGGCACAACATATTAATTACTTAAGTCTCCCTCAATCTAGCTTCAACATTTCTAACGAACCAAAGCAATTAAGATGATGTTGAAAAGTCACGTGTTCTTTGAAACTATTAAGTAAATACTTTACACTTAAAAATTAAATGATAATACTTCAAACATCGAAGTTTATTGTAATTGCGAATTATGGCACGGTTCGATTACTACTCGTAAAAAGAACCAAGAAGAACCTTACGAGAGCTGCAAATAAGAACATTAACATTTACATTGATAGTATAACTTAACTTTAAGGTTGAACTTTAGCATTATAATTCTTATTTTTTCACAGTGCAAAAAATTTGGCGCATTAGAATTTGTGTTACTTTGGCAACACAGTGTTTGACAAACTATACAGGTTTTATTATAAGTTTTGTTATGAACGAATAAGTTAAAGAGTAAATATGTAGTTATAAATTATTATTAATTTTATTAAATACATAAATAAAAAGTTTACCTCGTGTAGGATTTGAACCTACGTCCTGTATTTTGCTAGAGTACCGCTCTAACCAAATACGCTATCGAGATACAAGCCCCAAACATATTTACTTTTGAACTTACTTACTTGCAGGCTCACATTCCATTAATATAAGTAATTTGATTGTAATCTCGTTTTACATAAGTTCTACAAGCATAAAGACAAAATTTACATCGATTGGGGCTTATATTTCCATAGCGCAGTTGGTTAGCGCGGTACTCTAGCAAAGTACAGGTCGTAGGTTCAAACCCTACTCGAGATAATTATTTATATACAGGTTTTGTTAATAGAATTACTGTCAAAATCCATTATTACGTCTAAATCTTCTATTTACATGTTAGTTGCCTTGTCCATTGAATTATCTGCACATTATATGAAGATTGATTCTGAGGCTACAACACTTGAATTTAACAGTCCTCCTTTAGTAGCAGTGTCTCTAAAAATATTTCTTTCTTCCCGCCCTCCATTACGAATCACTAACTGAATAGCCAAGTTCGGGAGAGACATATGTTACGCACACAGCCTAGTCAATGTGAGGAGTAAACACCTTTAATACTCAGATTGACTAGCGCATCAGGCACTTTGCAGATTGCCTAATACCAAATAGTAAATTCGCATATTACTCAGAGTAGTAGTGATTTAGTATAATGTCTGGTAAATTGGTCAGTTTTCAGAGTATGTAGTCATATTGCACATTGCCGTTAACATATATATATATATATATATATATATATATATATATATATATATATATATATATATATATAAGTGTGTCAAGATAAGGATCCTCACCATGGGAATCTCAGTACTTGTTGGAGATACAGCTTAGGTTAAATTAGGAAAAGTTGTGTTCTTTGAAGCTTATTTACATGCCGTTTAGAAACAAAATTTTCATGCCCTGCTGAGATATTTGAAAAACGGAATTTGACAATATTGATTTTATTTTTTCTGACTTTATTTGCAGAAATATCAAAAACTAACAACACTTTCTCATTGGCACTTTTGGTACTACATGATGGTATTTTTAGATTTTATATCCGACGTTTCGTTTTCAAGAAACCATCATCAACTTTATTTTTATATGGCCCGAAAAATGTACACCCTGTATCTAATTCTATTTTTATTACAAATTCAACGATGTATCACATGTCATATTTTATTTAGTTAAAAGGAAAATTAATTGCATTTTTTCTATTTCTTATAGGTATTTTTAAGGGTGTACATTTTTTTCGGGCCATATAAAAAAATAAAGATGATGATGGTTTCTTGAAAACGAAACGTCGGATATAAAATCTAAAAATACCATCATGTAGTACCTTAAAAGTGCCAATGTGAAAGTGTTAGTTTTGATATTTCTGCAAATAAAGTCAGAAAAATAAAATCGATATTGTCAAATTCCAGTTTTTTCCAAATATCTCAGCAGGGCATGAAAAATTTTTCAAGTTTCTAAACGGATGTAAATAAGCTTCAAAGAACACAACTTTTTCCTAATTTAACCTAAGCTGTATCTCATAGCACTGAGATTCCATGGTGAGGATCCTTATCTTGATCAATATATATTATATAATATATATATATATATATATATATATATATATATATATATATATATATATATATATATATAGACACACACAACGCACGACCACACGCACGCGCACGCCAGCAGACGCCCACATAGAAAAAACAATCATTTCAATTAACAAATAAAATAATCAAACAACTAACAAAACAAATAATAACATACAAATTCACAATAAAATCTGAATATCGCAAATCCGACAATTAGGGCCAACTTCAACAAAAATACCACACTTTCGTTTCACGAATCATCAATATTTTCATATGGATTTTTATATTTATAAAATTATAAGTTATAAGAATATAATATATATGATATATTATATATATATATATATATATATATATAATATATATACGTATATATATATCAGCATAATTATATTATAATAATATATATACTATATATATAATATATATTATATATATATATATATATATATTATATATATATATATATATATATATATATATATATATATATATATATATATATATATATATATATATATATATATATATATAATATAGCATAGTTCTCAAGAACTTAGGAGATTAGAATGTTGTTACTGGCTTCAACGTAAAGTGCAAGAACACTACCTCTGAAATGAAGTGATCTGAACGGTTTTTCAGTAATGGCACAATCAATAGAAATAATGAACGATACTGGGCTATAATAATCCACATTGTATAATAGCCCAAAAGCATAAAATTGGCATAAAAATTATAGGATATCCTATAATTGAGGTTCCGCCATATATATAGGAATTATGTGGAGCATAGGTCATCCTCATAACAGCGAATCATAACAGAATATTTAAATACAGTTATTCCAAACTAAAGGATAGTAAACCAGACCACTGTGCAATGGTCTGCATGAATACTAAGGTCACTGATTATTTCTATATGGGACAACGTATAAATAGGTTATATAAGAACATCTTTCATAATAGAGATGAGTTTGTAGTCATTGTAGCAGATTTTCACTCAATTCTAGGAAGCACAATAATAGAGAGATTGGTAATTTATGAAAGAGGAACCAATTATGTATTAAAAATAACGGTATTATTGTTTGAGCACTATAGTTATATATATAAATTAAATGGTAATTATATTGAAATTATTAAACAATAAAAATATAATAGTTAAGAGCCCATATAATAACATTTATATTAATATATTTGTAAATCAAGTGACTATGGAACATATTATACCATTAAAAATGCCTTAATATATCCTGTCAAATGATTTAAATATCAATATATATAATATATAATAATAATATGATATAATATAAATATATATATATATATATATACATTTTATTATTATATATATAATAATATAAAAATATAAATTATTAAATTTATATTCAGATTATTATATATAATAATACTTATATATCATATATAATATTTATTATATAATATATATACTATATAATTAATATAATATTAATATATAAATATATATAATATATATATTAATTATATATATATTATAATTATTTATATATTATATTATATGAAATAGAGATCCTATATAAATTTATATAGTACAACCCAACGCCTAAAATTAAGACTTATATAAATATGCTTCGCTTAACATTATGGCTAAGCTTTGTTAACACTGTTTCAAATATTTCAAAACTATGGATAATTAACCAAAAGCTATAATATATATCACCGCTGCTGGATATATCTATAATCAAATCATGGATAAATGAAATCAAGGTTAAAGACGAAATTTAAATACATACATTTTATCGTTCTGATATAACATCACTCAACACGCTGTTCTGCATAATCAAAAATAAGTTAATAATTTTAAATAAAAAATTATTCATGATTCAAATACAATAAGGTATGGAAAATTATTGGTCTGACGTATAATAATAAAGAAACCCAATAAGCATTACATGAGTGTGAAGAGACATAACTTACATGTTCATTGTATATTTGCATTAGTCAATATATAATTATTAAGTTTAATCTAGCTTCAACATTTCTAACGAACCAACAATTAATGATTTGAAAATCATTTTTTGAAATTAAAAAATATTTTTATATTATTATTTATTTATATATATATATATATATATTATATTATAATATTAAATATATATATATCATACATCGAAGTTTATTATATTGAATATATGATTCGATATACTATTAATAAGATACCATAGATAGAATTACGAGCTGCATATATATAGATACATATAACATTATACATATATAGTATAACTTAATAGGTATGATACTTTAGCATTATATATTTATATATATATATCACAGTGCATAATTGATTAGAATTTGTGTTATTTAACACAGTATATATGATCATATATATACATATATATATATATATAGTTTTGTTATAACATATAAGTATAAAGAGTAAATATGTAGTATATAAATTATATATATATATATATATAAATACATAATATAATATATGTTGATTTGATACTATTATATAGAGTATTATAATATATATATAAATAAACATATATATATTGAACTATATGCAGTCAATTCCATTATATAAGTAATTTATATATATATATATATATATAATTATATATAAAGACAAAATATTACATGATTGGTTATATTTATACTATTGTAGCTATTATAATACATATATATATATACTATATAATTATATATACATATTTTTAATATATATTACTGTAATATCCATTATTAGTTAAATCTTTATTTACATGTTATTTTTCCATATGATATTATCTGCATTATATAAATTGATTCTAGTACAAATTAATTTAATCTCTTATATCATTTTAAAATATTTTTTTCATATAGAATATAATAATACAATTAACATATTAATATAGTCATATTGATAAAATTATAATATAGATTGATAGATCAGCACTTTGAATTATATATAAATATAAATTATATTACTAATATAGTATTTATATAATGTCTATATAATTTATTTATATATATCATATTATTTATATAAATATATATATATATATATATATATATATATATATATATATATATATATATATATATATATATATATATATATATATATATATAATTATCAAATATGATTATCATATGAATTATATTTTAGATAACTAGTTATATTAAATAGTTATTTTTAATTATTTAATGCCTTTAAAATTAAAAATTTATGCTTATATTTAAAACAATTTAAATATTATATTATATTTTATATTTAAATATCATAAATAATATTTTATTATTATAAAATATATATATATATATATATATATATATTTATCATAAATATTCATATATTATAAATATTATCATAGTATCTATATTATATATATATATAATATAATTATTATATATTTTATATTATATAAATATAATTATATATTTATATTATATATATTTATATATATATATATATATATATATAATATATATATATATATATATATAATATATATATAATATATAAAATATCATATATAATTAATATAAATATATATATATATATATTATAAATAAATAAAAATAATATATATAAATAATATATAAATATATAACAAAAAATATAAATATAATTATAAATAAAAAAAATTTATATAATATAATATATATATATATATATAATTATATATTATAATATATATATATATAATATATATATATATATATATATATATATATATATAATATATATATATATATAATATATATATATATATATATATAATATAAATATATTATATTTTAATAAAATTAATATATAAATATATATATTTATATATAAATATTAACACATATATTAATAACATATAAATATAATATAAATATATAATAATAACATATATAATAATACTAAATATTTATACAATAAATTATAAATATAATATATATATATATATAAAAATATATAATATTATATAATAAAAATATATAATATATATACATATATATAATATAAAAATATAATCACAATACTATATACACAACAATTTATATTATATATATATATTTATAATATTATAAATATATACACAAAATAATATTAAAAATATAAAAAAACAACACAATATAACACAACACACAACACAAAATAACACAAAACATACACACACACACAACAACACACACACAACAAACAAAACAACAAAACACACAAAACAAACACACACAACACACACACACACACACAAATATTTATTTATTTGTTTTGTATTTATTTTGTAATCATTACTTCCTAAACTTGGTTATGCTTATTCACTATAACTGCCATTAAGATACTTTTCTGTAGGACTAGTCAGTTTGCCGGCATTTAACTCGAAACATGAAGAAAACTTAAAATTTTCACTTCTTTGACAAAAGGTCCCATTTTTGAAGAACCGTATATTGGTAACTATTTGACTTAATCTACTTTAAAAAAATGTAAGTATAAAACTTTCCAAAACCGCACGGTTTAGGAGATATTAGCGGAATAAGTGTGAAAAAATCGCAGTATTTAGGCCACCATTTCGTTAGCACAGTTTCCCGAAGGTTGCAAATCAGGATTTTAACTCACAAAAATGGTCCGACACACTTATCCAATAATCAGTAATATTCCATTTAATGTAATTTCCATGTACTATTTTGGCCATAAGTATGTCCAGGCGTACATGTAGGCAACTAATATCTCACTGGGCCGATGCCACCTGAAAATGTGGTACACGTCCAAACCGCACTAGGCGTCGTGTATGCTTACTAATGTAAGCGGGTTGCCAAGCCAGCTAACAGGGAGATGCGCGTGGTCGAAATAATAAGTAAAATGAATGATTAATACGCTCAAACACCTTACACCTAAATACAGCTCAGTCCGGGAAAATATGTCTCTAGGCGCCACCACAATCGAAACTTTGCTAAAATAGTTGGCTTAAGCTGAGTGTTAATTAACCCTACTTGATTGTGGAAAGTAGGATTGTGCTTACTCAGTAAACTCTCACACGAGGGTTCTAAAACAGACACTCGTCCAAAACAATTCAACTCAAACTCAAATATATTTAGTACTACCCAGGTTATTAGAAACTTTTGAATACACCCTGTATACCAAAACTTCCAAAATAAAATTTATCACTCAAATTCAACTGCATTCACGTAACCAATAGTTATATTTTCTACGTATCCCTCGTATACATATAAAGTTAAATTTCTACTTATTAATGAATCAAATAGCTCTTCATTCAATGATCGATAATTAATTTTTAAAATTCCTAATCAAAAGAAAAGTAATGTCATCGGCTTAATAATTGTTACTCCAATATAATAGTGATAAAATACTGCAAAACAGCCAAACGAGAATAATCCTTGATGGTTTAATATTCCTAACATGAACGATATCTTTTAAATTTAATTTAATTTTTATAATACGAATCGTATTGACATTCGTAAATATGTAAGTTTTCAAAACTCATCTCTCTTAGTCATACTTAATGAAATTTTAATTAACAGTTGATCCGTCATTAGTGTACGGCGTTAATGAAACTAACATGAAAATTTTTACAATCAACCTGGCAAATATAACCTTTCAGGTTGTTCATTAATCTTGAAACCAAAATATGCAAAATCTACATTTAAGTTGTCAAACAAAAACTAGGTCACCAATTAAGTAAACGTCACAAATGTATCTCATAACTGGCTAAATAAACAACAAAACAAAAGCTAACGATAAATATATTGTCCTGCATAAAATAATAAACAAATGACAAAGAAACAAACACAAATATATTTACATATACAACAACAGCGTGGTTGAAAATCAAAACCACACGTCACTGTCAATACAACTTTCTGCAAAAATTCTTACTACTATACAACCCAAAACAACATAAGTCGAGAACGATTATCTTTTCGCTTCTAAACTAATTAATAATTACCCAACATTACGCAAATGAACTAAACAAAAAGATAATCGTGCTTAACTGAATTTTCAAGTTCCTTAAATGTAATTCTTACTTAAAATTGTCCATTTATCCTACGCTTTTCTTTCTTCTTTCTTCCCGTAAATCAATTATTTGTAGTCCATTTGTAATCCTTAAATTGCCTGAAGGCACAAAACAAAAACTTCACAATTCCACAAACACTTATTCCTTTCTGTAATCGCAAATAGTCTAACTATACGAGGTCATTACTCCAATAAACCGTAATAAACTGTACACATTTGGTTGCCTCTTAAAACGTTTCTCGCAACCTTTAGGACAATTAAGTCCTTCCTTAACACAAATAAACTTTTAATGTCACATAAAATTACCTTAACATTGGCTTAATTTAGTACGAAAATTTCGTTTACTTAAAGGTGGTCCCATAAATAATTTTAACTAAATATCGTTACAAGAACACGCGTCGCACATCAACACTTTAACGTAACAACTGTTATGTTTTTCCATAAATCTGCTTATGCACTTTTTACTTTCTTGAAAATAAACAAACTAATTTTATCTTCAACCTCAATTTAATTAATTGTTTTATTTATGAATGTCTTATACGATTCATCCCCTTTCGGGTTACGCAGTTGTTTAAACAATGACTGCCTTCAATATTATTCACAAATACAACTCCAACTCAACCCATTCTAATTTCGCCCATCACCTCGCGCGCGTCTCTCACCACAAGCTAAAAGCTAACTCGCTAACTAACTCGTCAATCTCTGACTTTCCTATTTATACGTTCAGCCATCCATCTTTAAACATGTCTTCCTTCCGCGCTATATTCTCCAATAGTATTCATTCAAAATTTCTTAGTCCCGACTGCTGCTACCATCTGTACAAGCACGCTTATAACTACAATACATCGCCATATTTGTTTTTACTTACAAATTTTTCAATTACTTTATGAAGAAACCATTTTTCGTCATCACATTCATTCAGTGGCCACTCTGGACCATTACACAACTTTCAACGCTAATCTCCCACATGCGCTCGATCTCCTTCCGCAACCTTTGCAAAAATAAGTACAGTCTAAGGTCTCAAATCCCATATACATACATGTATTCTCAAAACAAATTGCACAACATTACGAAAACTTTCTGAAATTAACAATTAAACATACCCAATCTTTCTCTACATATTTTCTAAAACATTCTACACTTATACACTCACATCTTCTGGCAAAGATTACTCCTCTATCTTCCCACATTTCATTCTTTATCAAGTAGCTCAACAGTAGCAACCATTATCGTACCATCGACAAATTTCTTTTCACATTTACATTCATCAGAATCTATTTATTCCAACACCAATGTCTCTATAACATTCCAATACACGTATCGACATACAGAATTATATTTCTCCTAAATTTCCAGTGGTGTATCACCCACCCACATACATTATGCATATACAAAAAAAAATTTTTTTTGTTCGTTCAAACTCAATACAGCCGTATTCAAAACACGTAATACACGTCATTATAACATCCTACATACAGGGTGCGTCAACGCAACCTGACAAATGTTTAACAAACAAAATAGTTTGTAAGCATCGTATAAGGTATTTAAATTTGTTAGAGAAAACACAACAAATAATATCCTTATTATCACAATTACATACCTTTAATATCCGGTGAAAGTAGTATATTTATGTGACCCAATACAGAATCTCTATACAACTTGTCGAATTTACTTAAGTAAAGTAAACAATGGTTATGTCTACAAAAATATTTATAAAAACACGATAAATTAATAGACTTGCTTAAATATTAGGCATTTAAAGATAAGTAGAGTACTTATGCAATAAATGTAATATTATAAATCCATTAGAATATTAACAATTCAGGCAATTAATCGAAATATTAATGAAGTATTGCCTTAGTGACTATATTCATTAATGTGATTTCAAGATTCGCATACAGATGTTTGGAAATACAAATAAGCGTTGCAACGTTGTAAAGAATACAAAACATAAATTAAGGTTTAGGCTCAATAAATTAAACTGAACTTTGAATACCTAAGTCAAAGACAGTATAGACATAATAGTAAGAATTCCAAGCTAACAGTGTAGTTATTGTAGTTTTTACCACAATAAAAGCATAAATCTTTCCAGTTGGCCATGGCTCGCCACCTTTACACATTACTAAATACGATATTGAGTGCATCCGTGCTCCATGCAAACGTTTTCGGGTGGCACCAGCGATGTGGGATGTTGGGTGCCTACACGTATGCCGGGATATTACTTATGACCGCAATAGTACGTGTCGACTGGGCTAAGCTATGCAGTTCTTAAAATCATAAATTTCAGGCAAATGATTTACAGGGATGTGTATACAACCTTGATTACCTGTTATGAAATAAAACCGTATCAATTTAATTGCGAATTACTAAATCTTTGTAAAATATAATGTTTAACAAGATTTTAGCCATGATTAAATTATATTTTGATAGATCGAATGTGTACTTTTGTAAATGAACGCATGATATTAACCCCTATTTCCAATTAGTGATGGCAATTAAACATTTTGTTGGTAAAATAATGTTATTTAAATCAAACCCATAATATTAACTCATGTATTACCGTTTCTGCATTGACTTAGTTATAATGCAATCTCTATCATGTTACAGTAATTCCTATCTACATAAAACAATCTGCATCAGTATAATTGAAACTTGCTATAAATCCATAATTATTAAACTATTTTACGATGAATACCAAATTAAAGCAAGTATTAAGTCTGGCTTATTACGCTTAATGTTTTCCGCAAGGACTGAACGCTAAAGATTTTATTAAATGCCCCAATAACAGTGTAAAAGAGACACGAAGTACCCTAAGTATAATAAACACAATCTGTAATATCAGCAAATCTTGTAAAGCTTTTGAAGGTATACATAAAAAAAATCTCGTTTGTCAAAAAATGTGCCCAATCCTGTTTATTGTGCAACTGTAGCAGAGAAAATAAAAACACTTGTATATTAATCAAATTTGGAAGAAACTAATATACATTAGATGTTCGATGTATTTCTTTATTATTCATTTTCAATTCTTTCGGAAACCGGGTCTACCATATAATTAATTTAGAAAAAAGGGTAGTAAACATTTGTTTTTATATCATTCACTTTATGCAAGTAGTTTTATTGCCATCCAGGATTTAAGCTATTCTTTATCTGCCAGCTATAATGGTGAGTTTACAAAATCAATTTAATTATTGGTACTACTTCGGTATGAATTTTACTGTTTTCATATTCCGTTTGGTAAGATTCGGAAATTATGTCACAATTTTCTATGTAAATTAACTCCTTGCGTGATTATACGTCAAAAAATTTCTAGACATGCTTCCGAGATACAGGGATTTGCAGATTAAACGTTTCTTTTACTTTACTCGCTCAGTTGGAATTTTGTACTTGCAAAATTGGGATCGGGGTTCGTTAATCAGGCTCTTAACACGTTGAACAAATAGATTACACAGATTCATATATATATATACTTTATTCCCTATTTAATTATATTTCTATATTATGTAACTTAAGATATAAATACAGGCAAATTTGTAACTCTTCCTTCTCCAGGTGGTCTTTAGGCGCCAGCTGTATAATATCTCACGTTCGGGTGTCAAATGTAAACGTTTTCTCCAGGTGGTCTTTACCGGCGTGAGCTGTATAATATCTCACGTTCGGGTGTCAAATGTAATGACTTCCTCGGTTGATCTGCAGTCAGGTGGTCCTCTGTAGTTTCTGTAACGTGACGTTAATAGAAGGGTTGGGGTTTTGATTGTTAGTTTTTGTCTTTAACTGTTTTAATTTATACTGGTTAATTTTAATATAAATAAATTAATAAATAATTTTACCTAAATACGTCCCTGTATAAAATACAGAAGCAGGTAGTCAGATAACGCGATATAAACACGTGCGCGATAAGATGGGTTCAATACTCGGCCTTTAAAATATAATCGATATTTTAAAGAGGTCGTTTAAAAGTGTAAAGTTTTATACCTGCTTTTCTTATGAGAATAAACTCAGTCCCATTTACATTCAATTTTGCCCTTTTAAATAAATGAAAGCTTTTCTTATAACATAGCGTTTATACGGTAGCTGCGGAATTTATATTTCTTTTTACGATATTAATTATCTTATACCGGTTTTTATTTAAACAAAATAAAAATTACAAGCTTTTAAAATATAAAACCTTCGTTTTCTATTTTAAAATAAAATCCTTTCTTTCGCGTTTAACAATCACGATATTGTTTATTTAAGACAGGAAACTATCAGGTAGTCTCTGGTTTACGGGTAACAATCTTAATGCTTGTGAAAGGTGCAACTTACGTTCTTACGATAGCGGTGGTGGTGGTTTCGTTTACTTTACGGGTGGTGGTTTTTAACTACTAACGGACACGTCTCGTGTTTACGGTTACGCTTCTATATTACTGGATTTACGGCGTTAACGAGGTGTTCTACTCAATCTTCCGACGAGGTTTCAATTACAGGTATCTGGCGGTCGATGGTACGTTTGTCGAGGTGTATTGCGTGGTGGTGTTTGTGTAAATTTGTGTAGGTTGATCTCCTTTGTAGCAATCTGGGCAAACCACCCGTTATACTAACAGTAGGATTTCGTTCGGTCTAATGGAATGTCGGGCAACTACCCTTCAAACTCCACTGTGTAGGTGTGTATATGTAGATCTCCTTTGTAGCAATCTGGGCAAACCACCCGTTATACTAACAGTAGGATTTCGTTCGGACTAATGGAATGTCGGGCAACTACCCTTCAAACTCCACTGTGTAGGTGTGTATATGTCTGATACTAGAAGAAATACGTTTGGCAATAGAAGAGTATGTCGGGCTTACAACCCTGCATATCCCTATAACCAGGTATCTCAACTTACGTACTTTCAACGTTAGATTTCTGCAACTTCTAACCTTTAACTTCGGTGATGCTATCAAGTCGCGGAATCGCGGTTTCTACTCGGACGACGGTTTCAGGCGGCTGGTTTACAACAGGTAGTAGTCGGCGCGAATGCGATTTATAGCACACGGTAAAGAAAAAGGAAAAACTCTCTTTAGCAGCGCGTGCCGCGTTTTTTATATATAATTCGCAAGGGTGGTTACTAAACTTGTTGGTGAGCTTCCGTAAGCCTGGATTGGTGGAAGATGCTCTGACGTATCAAAACTTGTAAACGTTTTGGGGTTTTACGTCTGGAGGGAGGATGCATGATTAATTATTGTGCAATTATATGCAACGTTATGAAATCTGTTTAACTTTTACTAGAATTTCTACGAATCTTTATAATGTCTTGCACCTGTGCATTTAGCGCGTCACGTTATTTTACTAAATTCTGTGAATCGGTATTGGTATTTTACTTAGCAAATAATTAATCATGATAGGAAAATTTTATAAAGGACGGCGTCTTGTTAATAAACTTTGGGAACTAATTAAAAATAATAATAAATCGGGATGTCTGACGGCGTCCCTTTACAATACTCTGTAATTTCTTTGGTCCGGATTTACACGTTTTGTTTGGTGAAGAAAATACCTACTAAAGAATTAACAATCTGGAACGTAATCTTTTTTATTCATGATTGCAGTAGAATTGGATAGCTTACCACAATCTATCGATAATAAAGGTTATGAAGCAATTTCTAATAAATATATCGTAATAAGAATCTCACTCGTCAATTCACTTGCCAACCTTCGATGTGACGAAACCATTCAAAAACCACGTTCACTGTCGTATATAACTGTTTGTCGCAAGTACCCGTTAAGGGGAGGTTACCAATATACAATTATGCTAAAAAAAGTGTATCTACGGTGAAATATTTGTATATGTATACATTTTTTTTTTGGAATTCGTATTATTTTATTCTTGTTCACTTTAAACTTCCCATCTAAAGGAAAAGGTCAAAAATTAGAAATTGAACAAAAATATCTACAGAGTTAAAAAATCGTTTGTGAGAAATGTGCTTGTCAACGTGCGTGTGCGGCTGCACATATGCGTGGGCGTACTGTGCGGTAAATATGCCTAAATTTAGACATATTTGCGTGAATGACTATATGCGTATATACCATACACCTATAAACCTATAAGCCTATACGAATATATGCCTACATTACTACATGCATGTATGCCTCCTTTCCTATATGCCTATACGCCTATATGCCTAGATCACTATATGCCTATATACCTATATGCCCATATGCCTATGTGCACAAGTGCACATATATGTCTATATGCCTATACGCCTATATGCCTATATGCCTATATGCTTATATGCATATATGCATATATACCTATATGCCTATACGCCTATATGCCTATATGTCTGTATGCCTACATGCCTATATGCCTATATGACTATATGCCTATATGCCTATATGCCTATATGTCTAGTTGTCTATATGCCTATATGCACATATGACTATATGCCTATATACCTATATTCCTATATGCCTATATGCCTATATGACTATATGCCTATATGCCTATATACCTATACGCCTATATTCATATATGCCTATATGCCTATATTACTATATGCCTATTTGCGTATATGCCTATATGCCTATATGCCTTTATTTATATATGCATATATGCCTATACGCCTATATGCCTATATGCCTATATGCCTATATGCCTATATGCCTATGTGCCTATATGCCTATATGCATATATTACTATAAGCCTACATGTCTATTTGCCTATTTGTCTATGTGCCTATATGCCTATATTCCTATATGCTGATATGCCGATATGCCTATATGCCTGTATGCCTATATGCTTACATGCCTATATGCCCATGTGCCTATATGCCTAAATGCATATATGCTTATATGCCTATATGCCTATATGTCTATGTACCTATATTGCTATAGACCTATATTCCTATATACCTATATGACTGTATGCATATATTCCTATATGCCTATATGCATATATGCCTATATACCTATTTGACCATATACCTATATGCCTACATACTTTTATGTATATACGGCTATATACCTATATGCCTACATGCCTATATGTCTATATGCCCATATGATTATATGCCTATATGCCTATATGCCTATGCGCATATGTGCCTATATGATCATATGACTATATGCGTATATGTATATATGCCTATATACCTGTACGCCATACTTCTAAAAGTGATTATGTACAGATATACCGCAAGAGAAAAATCTTAAATATATCACAGTCCTAGTTACGAGACAGCAGTGATTACGAAAATTTTAATTATGTCAACAAGAGCACAAATATTGCCTATAACCCTATTTGCCTATATGTATGTATATATATATATATATATATATATATATATATATATGGGCTATATGTATATGTTTGTATGTCTATATGCCTATATATCTATATGTCTATACGTCTATATGTCTATATGTCTATATATCTATATGTCTATATGTCTACATGTCTATATGTCTATACCTCTATATGTCTATATGTCTATATGTCTATATTTCTTTGGTCCGGATTTACACGTTTTGTTTGGTGAAGAAAATACCTACTAAAGAATTAACGACCTGGAACGTAACCTTTTTTATTCATGATTGCAGTAGAATTGGATAGCTTACCACAATCTAACGATAATAAAAGGTTATGAAGCAATTTCTAATAAATATATCGTAATAAGAATCTCACTCGTCAATTCACTTGCCAACCTTCGAAGTGACGGAACCATTCAAAAACCACGTTCACTGTCGTATATAACTGTTTGTCGCAAGTACCCGTTAAGGGGAGGTTACCAATATACAATTATGCTAAAAAAAGTGTATCTACGGTGAAATATTTGTATATGTACATTTTTTTTTGGAATTCGTATTATTTTATTCTTGTTCACTTTAAACTTCCCATCTAAAGGAAAAGGTCAAAAAATTAGAAATTGAACAAAAATATCTACAGAGTTAAAAAATCGTTTGTGAGAAATGTGCTTGTCAACGTGCGTGTGTGGTTGCACATATGCGTGCGCGTACTGTGCGGTAAATATGCCTAAATTTAGACAAATTTGCGTGAATGACTATATGCGTATATACCATACGCCTATAAACCTATAAGCCTATATGAATATATGCCTACATTACTACATGCATATATGCCTCCTTTCCTATATGCCTATATGCCTAGATCACTATATGCCTATATACCTCTATGCCCATATGCCTATGTGCACAAGTGCACATATATGTCTATATGCCTATAAGCCTATATGCTTATATGCATATATGCATATATACCTATATGCCTATACGCCTATATGCCTATATGCCTATATGCCTACATGCCTATATGCCTATATGACTATATGCCTATATGCCTATATGTCTATATGCCTATATGCATATATTACTATATGCCTACATGTCTATTTGCCTATTTGTCTATGTGCCTATATGCCTATATGCCTATATTCCTATATGCTGATATGCCGATATGCCTATATGCCTGTATGCCTATATGCTTACATGCCTATATGCCCATGTGCCTATATGCCTATATGCATATATGCTTATATGCCTATATGTCTATGCACCTATATCGCTATAGACCTATATTCCTATATACCTATATGACTATATGCATATATTCCTATATGCCTATATGCATATATGCCTATATGCCTATTTGACCATATACCTATATGCCTATATGCCTATATGCATATATTACTATATGCCTACATGTCCATTTGCCTATTTGTCTATGTGCCTATATGCCTATATGCCTATATTACTATATGCTGATATGCCGATATGCCTATATGCCTGTATGCCTATATGCTTACATGCCTATATGCCCATGTGCCTATATGCCTATATGCATATATGCTTATATGCCTATATGTCTATGTCCTATATGCTATAGACCTATATTCCTAATACTTATATGTACTATAGCATATATTCCTATATGCCTATATGCATATGTTATGCCTATTGACATATACATATGTACATCTTTTATGTATATAAGCTATACCATATGCATATGCCTATATGTCTATATGCCCATATGATTATATGCCTATATGCCTATATGTATGCATATGTGCTATATGATCATATGATATACGTATATATATCTATACCTGTACGCCATACTTCTAAAAGTGATTATGTACAGATATACCACAAGAGAAAAACACAGTCCTAGTTACGAGACAGCAGTGATTACGAAAATTTTAATTATGTCAACAAGAGCACAATATTGCTATAACCCTATTTTTATATGTATATATATATATATATATATATATATATATATATATATATATATATATATATATATATATATATATATATATATTATATATATATATATATATATATATATATATATATATATATATATATATAGTGCTATATGTTATATGACCTATGCCTGTATGCCTATAAGAATATATGCTTTTATGCCTACATGCCTAAATGTCTATATGTTTATATGTCTATATGTATATATCTATATGTCTATACGTCTATATGTCTATGTGTCTATATGTCTATATGTCTATATCTATATGTCTATATGTCTAATGTCTATATGTCTATATCTATATGTCTGTATGTCTATATGTCCATATGTCTATATGTCTATATGTCTATATGTCTATATGTCTATATGTCTATTATATGTCTATATGTCATATGATCTATATGTCTATATGTCTATATGTCTATGTCATACTGTCTATGTCTATATGCTATGTCTATATGTCTATGTCATATGTCTATAGTGTCATAGTCTATAGGTCTATATGTCTATATGTCTATATGTCTATATGTCATATGATGTCTATATGTCTATACTGTCTATGTCTATATGTGTATGTTATATATGTGATATGTGTATATATGATATGTGTATATTTATATATGTGTATATGTATATATGTGTATATGTTATATGTATATGTATATATATATATATTATATGTCCATATTCTATTATATGTACTATATGCTATATGTCTATATGTATCTATATGTCCTATATGTCTGTATGCTATAATCTATATGTCTATATGTCTATATGTCATAATGTCTATATGTCTATATGTCTACTATGTATATGTCTATATGTCTATAGTCTATATGTCTGATATTGTCTATATGTCTATATGTCTATATGTCTATTATTGTCTATATGTCGTCTATGTTATATGTCTATATGTCTATATGTCTGATATGTCTATATGTCTATGTCTATATGTCTATGTGTCTATATGTCTATATGTCTATATGTCTATATGTCTATATGTCTATATGTCTATATGTCTATATGTCTATATGTCTATATGTTATATGTCTATATGTCTATAGTATATGTCTATATGTCTTATATGTCTATATGTCTATATGTCCATATGTCTATATGTCTATAGTCTATATGTCTATGTCTATATGTCTATATGTCTATATGTCTATATGTCTATTGTCTATATGTCTATATGTCATATGTCTATATGTTATATGTTATATGTCATATTATGTGTCTATATGTCATATGTTATATTTGTATATGTTGTGTATATTGTATATTGTATATGTGTATATGTGTCTATATGTGTATATGTCTATATGTTCATATGCTGTCTTCATATGTCATATGTCCATATGTATATGTCTATATGTCTATATGTCTAAGTAGTCTATATGTCTATGTGTCATGTCTATATGTCTATGTATATGTCTATATGTCTATATGTCATATGTCTATATGTCTATATGTCATATGTTATCTATATGTCGATATGTCCATATGTCTATATGTCTATATGTCTAGTTATGTCTATATGTCTATATGTCTATATGTCTATATGTCTATATGTCTATATGTCTATATGTCTATATGTCTATGTTGTTATATGTCTATATGTCTATATGTCGATATGTTTATATGTCTATGTGTCTATGTGTCTATGTGTCTATATGTCTATATGTCTATATGTCTATATGTCTATATGTCTATATGTCTATATGTCTATATGTCTATATGTCTGTATGTGTATATGTCTATATGTCTATACGTCGATATGTTTATATGTCTGTGTCTATATGTCTATATGTCTATATGTCTATATGTCTAGATCTCTATATGTCTATATATCTATTGTCTATATGCCTATATGTCTATATGTCTATATGTCTATATGTCTATATGTCTATATGTCTATATGTCTATATGTCTATATGTCTATATGTCTATATGTCTATTGTATATGTCCATATGTTATGTTATGTTATATGTTATTCATATGTCTATATGTCTATATGTCTATTATATGTCTATATGTCTATGTCTATGTTTTGTCTATTGTCTTGTCTATTGTCTATATGTCTATGTCTATATGCTATATGTCTATATGATGTCTATATGTTATGTCTGTATGTCTGTATGTCTATTGTCTATATGCTATATGTCTATATGCTATATGTCTATATGTCTATATGTCTATAGTCTGTATGTCTATGTCTTATGTCTATATGTCTATATGTCTATGTCTATATATCTATATGTCTATATCTATATGTCTATGTTATAGTCTATATGTTATATGTCTATATGTCTATATGTCTTATGTCTATATGTATTGTCTATATGTCTATTGTTATATGTCTATGTTATATGTCTGTTATGTTCTATATGTCTATATGTGTTATGTGTTATGTGTTATGTTATGTATATTGTATGTTATATGTCTATATGTTATATGTTATATGTCATATGTCATGATATGTCATATGTCTATTATGTCTATGTCTATGTGTCTATGTGTATGTTATATGTCTATGTCTATATGTCTATATGTATATGTCATATGTCTATGTTATGTCTATATGTCTATAGTGTCTATGTGTCTATATGTCTATATGTCTATGTCTATATGTCTATATGTCTATATGTCTATTGCTATGTCTATATGTCTATATGTCTATATGTCATATGTATTGTCTATGTCTATAGTCTATGTCTATATGTCTATATGTCTATATGTTATATGTTTGTATATGTATATGTGTATATGTGTATATGTTATATTTGTTATGTTATATTGTATATGTGTATATGTGTATATGTTATATGTATATGTCTATATGTCTATGTGTATATGTCTATATGTTATTCATATGTCATATGTCTATATGTCTATATGTCTATGTGTCTATGTGTCTATATGTCTATATGTCTATATGTCTATATGTCTATATGTCTATATGTCTATATGTCTATATGTCGATATGTCTATATGTCTATATGTCTATATGTCTAGATGTCTATATGTCTATATGTCTATATGTCTATATGTCTATATGTCTATATGTCTATATGTCTATATGTCTGTATGTGTATATGTCTATATGTCTATATGTCGATATGTTTATATGTCTATGTGTCTATGTGTCTATGTGTCTATATGTCTATATGTCTATATGTCTATATGTCTATATGTCTATATGTCTATATGTCTATTGTCTATATGTTTATGTATGTATATGTCTATATGTCTATATGTCATTATGTTTATATGTCTTGTGTCTATATGTCTATATGTCTATATGTCTATATGTCTAGATCTCTATATGTCTATATTCTATTGTCTATATGCCTATATGTCTATATGTCTATATGTCTATATGGTCTATGTCTATATGTCTATGTCTATTCTATATGTCTATGTCTTGTTATGTCTATTATGTGTTATGTTATGGTATTGTCTATATGTATATGTCTATATGTCATTTCTATACTATGCTGTCTTGTCTATTGTCTATATGTCTATATGTCTATATGTCTATATGTCTATGTGTCTATGTCTATGTCTATTGATTCTATATGTCTATATGTCTATAGTCTATATGTGTCTATATGTCTATATGTCTATATAGTCTATATGTCTATATGTCTATATGTCATATGTCTATATGTCTATATGTCTATTTATATGTCTATATGTCTATTGTCTATATTTATGTCTATATGTCTATATGTCTATATTGTGTATATGTGTATATTGTGTATGTGTATTTTATATGTGTATATGTTATATGTCTATATGTTATATGTCTAGTATGTCCTATGTCTATATGTCTATGTCTATATGTATATGTCTATGTCTATGTGTCTATATGTCTATGCTAGTATGTCTTATGTCTATATGTCTATATGTCTATATGTCTATATGTCTATACGTCTGTATGTCTGTATGTCTATATGTCTATATGTCTATATGTCTATATGTCTATATATCTATATGTCTATATATCTATATGTCTATATGTCTATAGGTCTATAGGTCTATATGTCTATATGTCTATATGTCTATATGTCTATATGTCTATATGTCTGTCTATATGTCTATATGTCTATATGTCTATATGTCTATATGTCTATATGTCTATGTCTATATGTCTATATGTCTATATGTGTATATGTGTATATGTGTATATTTGTATATGTGTATATGTGTATATGTCTATATGTGTATATGTCTATATGTCCATATGTCCATATTCCCATATGTACATATGCTCATATGTATATATGTCTATATGTCTATGTGTCTATGTGTCTATATGTCTATATGTCTATATGTCTATATGTCTATATGTCTATATGTCTATATGTCTATATGTCTATATGTCTATATGTCTTATATGTCTATTGTCTATGTGTTATTGTGTATATATGTATTGTTATGTGTCTATATGTATATGTCTATGTCATTATGTCCATATGTCCTATTCTATATGTCATATGTCCATGTCATATGTCTTATGTCTATTGTCTATGTGTCTATGTTATGTCTATATGTCTATTGTCCATATGTCTATATGTCTATATGTCTATATGTCTATTGTCTATATGTCTATATGTCTATTGTCTATATGTCTATATGTCTATGTTAGATGTCTATATGTCTATATGTCTATATGTCTATATGTCTATGTCTAATGTCTATATGTCTATATGTCTATATGTCTATATGTCTATATTCTATATGTCTATATGTCTTATATTGTCTATATGTCATATGTTATATGTCTATATGTTATATGTCATATGTTATATATGTCCATATGTCGTCTATATGTCTATATGTCTATATTTCTATATGTCATATGTCTATATGTCTATATGTCTATATGTACATGTCTATGTTTCTATATGTCTATATGTCATATGTCTATATGTCTATGTATGTCTATATGTTCTATGTCTATATGTCTATGTCTTGTGTCTTATGTCTATATGTCTATGTATAGTCTATCTATGTCTATATGTCTATATGTCTAGTCTTATGTCTATATGTCTATATGTCATATGTCTATATGTCTATTGTCTATATGTCTATATATCTATATGTCTATATGTCTATATGTCTATAGTCTATATGTCTATATTTATGTCTATATGTTATATGTCTATTGTCATATGTCTATATGTCTATGTTATATGTCTATATGTCTATATGTCTATATGTCTATTGTGTATATGTGTTATTATATGTTATGTGTATCTATGTTGTATTGTCTATGTATGTCTTTCATATGTCATATTATGTCTATGTCATTGTCTATATGTCTATATGTCTATGGTCTATGTATGTCTTATGTCATATGTCTATATGTCTATATGTCTATGATGTCATATGTCTATATGTCTATATGTCTATATGTCTATATGTCTATATGTCTATATGTCTTATGTCTATATGTCTATATGTCTATATGTCTATATGTCTATATGTCTATATGTATCATATGTCATGTCTATATGTCTATATGTCTATATGTCTATATGTCTATATGTCATGTCTATATGTCTATATGTCTATATGTCTATATGTCTAATATATGTCTATATGTCTTATGTTATGTCTATATGTCTATATGTCTATATATGTCTATGTGTCATATGTGTCTATGTGCTATCTATATGTCTATATGTCTATATATGTCTATATGTCTATGTATGTCTATATGTCTATATGTCTATATGTCTATGTCTATGTCTATATGTCTATATGTCTATATGTCTATGTTGATTATGTCTATATGTCTGTGTCTATATGTCTTATGTCTATATGTCTATATGTCTATTTCTATATGTCTATATGTCTATATGTCTATATGTCTATATGTCTATATGTCTATATGTCTATATGTCTATATGTCTATATGTCTATATGTCTATATGTCTATATGTCTATATGTCTATATGTCTATATGTCTATATGTCTATATGTCTATATGTCTATATGTCTATATGTCTATATGTCTATTTGTGTATATGTGTATATATGTATATGTGTATATGTGTCTATATGTGTATATGTCTATATGTCATTATGTCCATATGTCCATATTCCCATATGTACATATGTCCATATGTCCATATGTCTATATGTCTATGTGTCTATGTGTCTACATGTCTATATGTCTATATGTCTATGTGTCCATATGTCTATATGTCTATATGTATAGATGTCTATATGTCTATATGTCTATATGTCTATATGTCTATGTGTCCATATGTCTATATGTCTATATGTATAGATGTCTATATGTCTATATGTCTATATGTCTATATGTCTATATGTCTACATGTCTATACGTCTATATGTCTATATGTCTATATGTCTATATGTCTATATGTCTATATGTCTATATGTCTATATGTCTATATGTCTATATGTCTATATGTCTATATGTCTATATGTCTATATGTCTATATGTCTATATGTCTATATGTCTATATGTCTATATGTCTATATGTCTATATGTCTATATGTCTATATGTCTATATGTCTATATGTCTATATGTCTATATGTCTATACAGTGTGTCCGAGATTCATGCATGTATTGCTATATTCGTTAATATTGAAGATAGAATGTCGGCTAAATAGGGAATGTTTTAGGGAATCTTATGGCTATCATCATGGTAAAGTCAGATTTGAAGTAACTTTTTTTGGTTTTGAAATAATTGAAGAAAACAAAAATTGTCCATTTTCTACTACCCCCTGTAGCTCTTTTATTTGAAGGCTGACAACATTTTGATTTGTACATTATTATGACACTTTTAAAAGGAAATTTTAAAAAAAGTACCAAAATTTATCTACATTCATTTGTTTTTGAAATACGTACACTAACTATTATTTTTCATATGGACGTCATCTTGGATTTTTACATTATCGAATAGTATTTTTTATCACCTTTTCAGCGATGTATCACATGATACGAGAACTATCAAAAATTTAAACCCTTGCTAATTTATCTGTTTTTACTTACAAAATTTAATACATTTCTAACTTTTTTTTTTGAACGCTATTTGGATTTTTACATTATCGAATAGTGGATTTTAACACCTCTTCTACAATGTATTTCATGATATGAAAATATAGAAAATGTGTGGAGTGTAGAGGTGGACATATCGAGCATGTTTTATTATAGTTACTATTATCGGTTTTGTTTTTATTTTAGTTATTAGAAATTACAATAATTAGGAATCTAATTGTATAAATTTTTCATTTATTAATCCATGCCTTCTCAAGACCTACTGTTTCAATTTTATATTTTTTAAATTTTTGATAGTTGTAAGTAAATTTTCGTATCATGCGATACATCGCTGAAAAGGTGATAAAAAATACTATTCGATAATGTAAAAATCCAAGATGGCGTCCAAATGAAAAACAATAGTTAGTGTATGTATTTAAAAAACAAATGACTAGATAAATTTTGGTACTTTTTTTGAAATTGTCGTTTAAAAGTGTCATAATAATGTACAAATCAAAATGTTGTCAGACTTCAAATAAAAGAGCTACAGGGGGTAGTAGAAAATGCACAATTGTTGTTTTCTTCAATTATTTAAAAAACAAAAAAAGTTACTTCAAATCTGACTTTACCATGATGATAGCCATAAAATTCTCTAAAACTTTCCCCATTTAACCGACATTCTATTTTCAATATTTAACGAATATAGCAATACATGCATGCTGAATCTCGGACACACTGTATGTCTATATGTCTATATGTCTATATGTCTATATGTCTATATGTGTATATGTCTATATGTCCATATGTCTATATGTCTATATGTCTATATGTCTATATGTCTACATGTCTATATGTCTATATCTCTATATGTCTATATGTCTATGTCTATATGTCTATTGTCTATATGCCTATATGTCTATATGTCTATAGGTCTATATGTCTATATGTCTATATGTCTATATGTCTATATGTCTTATGTCTATATGTCTATATGTCTATATGTCCATATGTCTATATGTCTATGTGTCTATGTGTCTATATGTCTATATGTCTATATGTCTATATGTCTATATGTTTATATGTATATATGTATATATGTCTATATGTCCATATGTCTATATGTCCATGCGACTATATGTCCTTATGCCTATATGTTTATATGCCTATATCCCTACATACCTACATACTTATAGGCAAGTACGCCTGTATACCTATATGCCCACATGTCCATATGTCATATGTCTATATGCTTGTATGCCTATATGCATATATGGACATATGCCTATATGCCTATATGCCAATATGCCCATATGCCTATATGACTATATGCCTATATTCCTATATGCATATATACATATATGCCTCCATTACTACATTCCTACATGCTTACATGCCTATGTACCTATTTGCTTATACGCCTATATGCCTATATGCCAATATGTAATTATGTGTATGTCCCTATCTGCCTATATACCTATAATCCTCTATGTTTATATGCCTATATGCCAGTATGCCTATATGCCTATATGTCTATATGTCTATATGCCTATATGCCTATATGCCTGTATGCCTATATACCTATATGCCTAAATGCCTATATGTCTATATGTCTATAATCGTATATGACTATATAACTGTATGTCTATATGCTTACATGATTACATACTTATATGCTTATACGCCTAGATACCTATGCCTACATGCGTATTTGTCTATATGCCTGACATGACTTCATTCCTACATTCTTACATGCTTATGTATCTATATTCCTATACTCCTATATGACTATATGCCTGTATGCCTATATGCTTATATGCATATATGCCCATATGTCTATGCGCATTTGTGCGTAGATAATTGTATGCGTATATGCATATCGTCGGTGCACAAGAAAATTGATGCTACTCAAAAGTGTTATTTTTTCAGGAGAGTGATTTTAAATATTGACGTTCTGAATTATAGTGTTAAGGAACCAAAATCTATGGAATTGTCAGACTTATTTTGATGGTGGCGTCTTCATAAGGTTAAATGTTACTAATGCTTTCAAAAAAGTTAAACAAACTACCTTTAATATTCCACTCTCATTTGAATTGTGACACTTTTCTTGGATAATTTGTTTATATTTGATGACAAATTATTAAATAAATATAATAAAACATCCTTTTGGCTCTCAGAATCTACTTTTATTTATTTTTTGTTACAAAATTGTATTAAAGAAACTAAATATTTTATTAAAAGAGAAAAATGTATGCTTCTTACAAGTTTTTGTAATCATGAAAGTAATATTGCGGAACAACGCATTTTTATTTTTGAGTAAATAAGCTCATTACGCTGGCTTTTTTGTTTTCACCTATTCCAGGTTTGTTACTATATAGCTTTTTTAATTCTGGGATGCCAGAAGGAGTGGTTGAACTTCTGGTTTTTGTTGACTGTATTGGTAGCTTTACCTGAATGGTCTCAAACTGTTGTTCGCCATAGGATGTTTTGTAGAACAATTTTTCTGGATTTTCCTTCTCTGCTTTGACAACTTTAAAGTTGGACACCATGACTGACTCGTTTTTGATGTTTTTTGGGTAATTCTTGCCAATGATGGATGCAAGTTCCTTTGTGTTGAAAAAGGTTTTCATGATTTAATTCATGAACTTCATAAGGTTTTCTCGTGGTTTCAGCCGTTCAGATTAAGGTCATATACTGGTCTGGTACAAAATTGGGCCTGATCTTAGGGCACGTTTTATATGATGTTCAATAACAGCGTGAACGCTGTCGCTTTCGTTTTGGGTGTGACCCTTTATTAAAAATTTGTGCGTTATCGAGTTTATATACTTGTACTTCTGGTCAGCATAAAGATACATTCCGAACATGAAATGATTTTTATACTGACTACAGCAATTCTCAGATGACATCCGTCCTCTGTGGTCTTGGTCTTATCTTCTAGGGATTCCAAATAAATTAGGATATAGGTTTCAATTTCGCAAACCCCTCTATTGCTTTGCGACTCATCCCATATAAAACATTTCACGTCTTTCGATTTTAATTCATACACAGCTAAGTTAAAAACATTCAGTTTGGGGGTATAATAAATACTGGATACATCTCCCCAGGGACATTGGAGAACTGCCTGCAGATCATACACAGAAACTACAGTACTGTCGCTATCATTTTCTTTATCTTTAAGTTTTTCTTCTCGCGAGAGTTCCTTTTCTATTAAATGTATGTCATAATTTTCCTTTATCTTCTCCTCTGCTTCGTTTGAAGCAATGTCATAAGATACGCAGTCCCCACATTGGTATTTTTTTGGCACAAAGAAAGATATTTCAAATCCGTCATTAAAGATTCTATTATACATCAGATAGTTTGCGTACGGTTTGTTGCCTGTTTTGCACATTTCTACATAATCTCTGTGGAGTTACGCCACTGTCTTTCCTCCTTCGATGTACTCTCCATCCGAATCCTTTCTACAGTAATGGCTACTCATTCACGGTATAGAAGTAACGTGGTCCCGAGTATCATTTTTTATATCGTTGTTAATATGATAATAACGACCATGTCCGCCTCGCAGATCAGGGGTTATAATTCCTTTAGTAGTGAACGTCTGCTTAATAATAAGAGTTCTGATAGGTATGTCTGTTACTCCTAACGCAGAACTAAAGAACGTTTTGCAAACTCTAAATTTGGCGTCTCTAATTGAGACATATAATGCGTGATTGCTCTTTAGATTACTGGTTATCCGTTTATATTGGTATCTTGGAGCAACGGTCTCTATATTTTTTAACAGAAAATCGTGTTGCCTTTACAAATCTGCTAAATTCCAATAATCCGCAAATATAATTATTCTGTCATCCTCTGCAATTTTTTCATGGCACTTCAGTCTGTATTTTGGACCACATGGTGCCATAGTTCTAGCCTCCATTACTTTTTACCTTCCTTGTATATTTCAAGTCTGCGTTTCTTCTACGTTTTGCAATTGCTTTTTTCCACATTTCCGGTTTTGCTTTCCTTTTTTTTTGCCTTTATTTGAGGTCTCTTCTTTATTTCCATTTTCTATGGTTGGTCTATTCAGAGGTAACTCTTCTTCAGAGTCTTCGCTAGACGAAGGTGTAGGGCTTGAACTCGAGCTGTAGTTCGGATTCGCATACTAATCGTCAAATGAGGAATAGTTGGCACTGTCTGATTGCACTGGAACAACAGCTGAAGCACTAGTTTCCGGAAGTTATAACAAATAAAAAAATATGACGGGTTTTATGTTACAAAGGTAAATCGAACCACGGTCTAGCTCAGTGAGGTACAAACTTATAAAACTTACTGAATATGAGAACTCGTTCATCAGGTGTGAGGAAGGCAGAGATATTTTCATAGCTATAATCAGTATTAGCATTTGTTTAATTGGGCACCACTCAATTTCTAGGTTTAATTAATAAAATACAACAAAAATTGAGAAATGTTGTATCTCAGAACATAATAGGTAATCTGAATAAGCACTAAACATCTGTATTTATATGTATATTTAATAAAGCAAAATGTCTGATTAATATCAAAATAAAATAACTAAAACGATACTTCTTGTACTACCTTACAATCTTAAAATCACTAAATTAAACACAGTAGATAAACGTACAATCAATGTATACTTAGAATTCAAAATGCAATTTATTCAACATGTAGGTATTCAATCATGAAACGTATATTGACCAATGTCAACAAATTACAGTTGTGATAGGTTATGAACTCAAATGTTTTTATTTCAGGAGCAGGACTAACTGTTCCTTTTCTTAACCGTATCAAAATAACACAAACCGATTTGTTATTTAGTTAAACTGCACTAAAAGGATAAGTACTTACTTGTACAAAACAAATAGTTTAATCTCGTCTTAAACGAACTGTAGCTTGAGAATTTTCATTTCCAATTCCAAGACAAAATATACGATAATATAAAGGTAACTTCCATTTGTAACTAACGTACAAATAACGAAACATAAACGTATGTGAAGGCACTATAACTTTCCTATATCTTCAACATAAAAAAATAGACGTACAGTAGCATTTGGTAACATTCAAATATTGGCACCAAATATTGTTGACCCTACAACAACTGAACGATATAACGAACGCAGATTCGAACGCAAGATATGTATAACAGCATATGTGATTGATGCAAAACAAAGGTATCTCCATTTATGTTCATAAAGATGACATTGCATTAATCTGCCATTTTAACAAAGTAACTCTTCATGACGTCATACCCACGCCATTCAATGATACGTAAATTTACCAAAATAAAAGCTTTTTCTTGAAGATAACTGTATTCTTAGTCTTATTCTTGTTTCTACCTTTGTTCCCTAGTCTTATTCTGATTCCCTATTAAATATAATATATAGAAAATGCAATTAAACGCCTTTACATACCTTATAAAAGGGAAGCAAAACTTAAAAAAGATAACGTCTGAACTTCACGGCATGGTAAAAGGAAATGCATCAAACATGCTCAACTTACGCTGCGCATAGAACTAAAACTGAATGTCTAAAATATACACAGGGACGTTGGTAATTATGTAGACTGAAGAGAAAATATTGCGATATAAAAATTTAATTATTGAACGAAAAAAGAAAATGCTTAAAAATACTAATGTAATGTAAATATACTTATGAATAATACTACTAAGTTCTAAATTTAAATTAAGGTAACGACAGACAAGAATTGGCACGTTACAAAGTACAGAGTACTGACCTACAACAAAGAAAGGTCAGTCAAACCTGCTTATATAAAATTTGAAATTCTACAGTTATTGCGTACCTTCATCATTAGCTGTAGGTCTTTGACTATCTGCTTCCAGTTCCAGATTTTGGGTGTCTTCTATCAAGGGGTTACCTCCGTTAGCTTCAGTATTAGTCGAGCAAACGGATGTAACTTCATGATTGGTCAAGGAAGTCTCAGTTTTCGTACCTTTTGTGGCTAAGTTTGCGTGGTTTATTAAATTATTTTCATTAATAAAGGGGATTGGAACCCATTACGCATTATTTTCTACAAGAATACTATTATCTACCAGATTGACATTTTCTCTTGATAATTTCAGCAACAATTTAGTGCGAGAACTGCATGGCGCCACTAGCTTGTTTTCCTTATTTTCCATTCCTACTCAATATATATATATATATATATATATATATATATATATATATATATATATATATATATATATATATATATATATATATATATCTTTAAAATAACACACAATAAAATATTTTTCCCATTTTGACTGATTTTACTGAATACAAAATCGCATAGAAATGTCACTTTACTATAAATATAAAAATCGTTTATTAAAGTCACGCTACCGCACAGAAATGTTACTTTACTAAATATAACTTTACTAAGAAAAATAACGGAATTCTATAAACTGTCAATAAATAAGATAAAAATATTTTCTTATTAATTGTAGAAAAATCGAGAAAAGTGATACAATTAAAAAAGGACACTTTTATTCCTTGTATTATTACTTTGGGCGAAGTTTATGATTATAAAGAATGGCCTAACACGAAATAGTACACACAGATCAGTATATACGGTACATTGGACTTACCTTATCAAAAAAAAAAATGACACAACACAAAATCTGACGCTTTTCTTGAAAATAACTTGCGTAAGAAGCTTATTTATCCACCGTTAATTCTAAATGTGTCGTTTTTCTGTATCTTACAATTTGAATTTTGTAAAATCACAAAAAAAATTCCAGTGCGTTGTTTCTTCAAAACGTAGTTTTAATAGATGCTAACTTTTATAGCGAAATGTGCGGTACTTACCAGTGGCCAGATGTAGTGTGTGTTGCGTTCCAGCTGATACATAAAACCATAGTTTAATGTTAAACTATGATAAAACTCTCAACACGTAAAATAATATGTGGTAACATTTTTATCAAAAGTCCACATACATATAATGGATGTAGGTGTTTTGTGCATATGTAACTTATCCCCTGCACCATCTCGCTCTACTTTCTATATTTAAACAGATATAAAGTTTCAAGAAGGGTTTAGTCACAAAACGATAGTAGGTTAGTTCTGGAAGGAGATGCTATGAGCTCCTAACTCATTCCTCCAATTCAAAACGTTACACTGTGGTAGTAACGCCATGTGCTCTGTCACGTGTGTCCGAAAATAGCGGAATTTTCGTTGTTAGTTTTGAAACTTAAGGTTCATTAGTATCCGATATCTGAAATGTGAAATGTCTTTACTAATTGAAGGTGATTTGGGAGTACTTGTAATTAACTAGAATTCAGATTCTCGACTCCGTTATTAATACCGACCATCTATTGTAGTTGTTATAATAAAATTTATGTTTACTGGAAATTAGCAGCCATAGAATTGCGTGATTAAAAATATGGTAACTTTATATTGAAATTATTTGCATAACATACGAGTTGACAGTTTTAGGTATACGGCGTCCGCGTGTCGCGGAAGAACAGATATATTTTTAGTTAGCAAAGAAACGGTTAGGTTTCTAAAGATGTGGGTTTAAAGTACATTTTCGTAGGGATGGTCTTGTTACAAACAGATCACATTTCAATGATTATCTACTGAGGCACCTTGGGTACGCAATTGGGATTGATGAGGTAATTCTTTTCCGACCGGGTGACGAAAGGCATTCGTTCTAGCTTGTATGATAATTTTAAAGTAATGAAGCGGTGTGATTGGATAATTGAGATCTATGGGAGATGAAATTGAAGATGGAGAGTACTAAATGAGTTCGAGTGAGAGTCTAGTTTCAGAAGCCGGCGTATGTGGGAGTGCTCCGCGGTCAGGGTAGTGAATTGGCGTACCGTGATAAAATATCATCCAACATCATGCTATGTCTTTTTCGTTATTGTTCTGTTCATTAATACAGTTGCCATAATATAACATAATTTTTAAGCTTACATTATTTTCCAGAAATTTCTCACGACCACTTTCCTTGAAAAGCTCTGTGCGATGATCCGTTTCTGACATACGGCCGACGGCCGTTCTTAGTTGCCCACCCTGTGTATATGGGATGCTTTCACTATATTTTTTACTTTCAGATTGTTTTATGGTCCTTTTATTATCAGATAATATCACAAACGTGAAAAAGATATTCCAAAAAAATTTGGTGAACAGGGTGTAGCAAGCACCACTCAGGGTATGTACAAAATGTAATTTTATGACCTAATTTCAAATATCCATGTATTAATATTAAGTTTTTAGGCTGTTATTTGACACCTTATTTGTACGAGAGTAATATACAAAGTGGTGAGGATTTAATACAGACAAGTATCGATCTTCTCGATGAACCTCTTAAAATTCAATAAGCATGATATGGCAACTCTAAGTAGTCTTAAATGATGATAGCAACAGTGACTATGGAGTATATGATACAAGTGGCAGTGACTATGAAGCATCAGAATTAGAAGATCAGAGTGAATCTGACGAACCTTTAGAGGTGCCTATATTACAACGCTCACCAACAAATTGTACAAGAAAACGAATTCAAGGAACATTTAACTATTAGGGGTACAAAGAAAGCAAAGTTTCTCCAGTTAAACAGAAAGCTTGGAAAGAACGCGTTAGGATTCCGGGCAAATTGAAAAAAGGGCTGTAGCTTTAAGTAGAGAAAAAGGAGTAAGTGATATTCCGTATAAAGGCAGTGTTGTCCCTCCAAAAAGTTTCTGCTCTGGATGTTTATGCAGTGAAAAATGTGCGCTAAAATGCAATATCAATTTTGACTTAGAAATCCGACAAGACATTTTTTCTGACTTTCACTCAATATAAATTCCAAGAATGCACTTTTATTTAGAAGTATTAAACCCTGTTCTGTTGTGCGTGAACGCTAGAACACTATTAAGCATAAATCAAGTTCCTATAAATGCATAGTGTTGTTGGTCAATTCTGAAGTTTTTGTATGCAACAGAGCATTATGTGCTCTATACCAGATAAACAATAAAAAAATAGACATAATCAAAGAAAAACTAAAAATGAGAAGATCGATTCCATCTAATGATAGACGAGGTACTCACACTAATAGACCTCATAAGATAAGTGATCCTGTAGAACAAGCTATTGTTACTCTCAGTACTAAATTTGCCACTATTCAAGAAATATATGGCCCTAAATCTTAACATGTCGCTTATGTATAGGTTGTACCTAGACGAATGCAAAGTACATAATATACCTGAAAGTTTCTTAGTGACAAATCCATCTATGCAAAAATCTTTTCCACTAAGTTTAATTTGTCATTTCTCATCCCAAAAGTGATACTTGCAGTAAGTCAGACTCTGATCAATATCATGCCGAGCATGCGGAGAATGTCATTTTAGGATTTCAGTTGATGTCCAAAGTCCGCGACAGTGCCTTAAAAGATAATAATGTGTGTTACATAACCGTTGATCTCCAGCAAACCATGCCATTACCAAAAATTACGTCAAAAGCGTTTTACCTTAGACAAATATGGTTTTATAACTTAGGCATCCACTCGGTCACCACCGAAGGATATAAGTCTGGAACGCAGACATAGGCTGAGGACTTAGCTGGTAGAGGGAGTGTAGAAGTTATTTGCTCTCTGTGGAATTTTGTACAAACTTGCGAGGATGTTAAAACAAAGAGACAACTTATAGTCTGGTGTGACTCATGTGCTGGCCAAAATAAAAACAGAGCGAAGCTAGCCTTAGGGTGTCCCGGAAGCTCAGTCCGAGTACAGATGGTATGAGTTCTTACAGTGGCGATCGTGGTAGCTACAAATTAAGAGAGAAGAGAGGGCGCCAGCTAGAATTAATAAAAGTAGCCCTAAGTAATAAGAGAGCACTAGTCACGTTGCTAGCGAAGTATAAAATATCAGTAAGGATCTGGACAGTATGTTAAAGAAACACTACGAGTTAAAACGAAAAAAAGGTAGCATATTACTTCTATTGTCAGCAAATAAATTAAACTATTGAACAAAACCAGATAAATTAACCATAAAACTTAATGACTAAGTTAATGTTCTTTGAAATTAGAATGTAGTAACAAAGAACCTAGTTTGGATAATAAAATAAATTGAGCAACGTTAACACTCGATCAAGCAAATCTGGATTTAGTGCATAATACTAGGTGAATTCCCATGTAATTGTACAGGCCACATAAGCATATTACTACAGTGTACAAATAATGTGGTAAACCAGGTAGTCACTACTAAATTGCTATAATAGACGTATTTGCTTTTCATAACTAAAGATTAATGAGTATGCAGTGAGTCCCAGAAGTTATGTCTAAATTGATTTAAAGTTAAAGGGTCTAGTTTTTGGAGAAACGCTCGGATACGTCGATTTTATTATTGACTGCGATTTTTTTAGTGGTAAAATTTTGTATATAGGGTTGCCCAAAAATAAATTTTGACCACCAACTTGATTTTGTCAAATGGCAACACCTGATTTTTATTCCATTTTCTGAATTTGCTTTGAATTCTGAGTAAATCTGATGTACCATGTCCTTGAAGTACGGTAGACTTGCATAAGGGTTTCTCCCTCAAGTCTAGGTTATCGCGAGAAGCGATCAGGACGGATGCTGGGTCAGGACTACTATTAAGAAGTAAGAAGTAAATGGGCTAGCGGATATTATAGCTAGTTACGGGACGCCTGTTAAGAAGTGTTGTTAGAGAAAACTTACTTGAAGCGGGTTATGACGTTTAGCGATATTAAAATGTAATTAATACTCGCTGTTACGGGCGGAGTTCGTAATTTACGAAATTGAGTGACCAAAATACGGTCTATTTGCGAGAGGCTTACTGTGTTAAACCTGTTGGCTACCTGAAATTACTGTAGGCCTATTGGTGTGACTCTGTGTGCGTTGTAGGGGAGAATTTCAATTATAAAAATATGGGTAAAGACCTTGAGCTGTTTAATTGATATCCCTGGGGATTGGTAGAATTGAGACTATAGCCTTGATGTCCACCGGAGTAAGTAAAAGACTACATGGGGTGGTAGTTTAACGTGAAGCCATTCACTAGTGTAAATGTGGTGTTCTATATTTAACTTACATGCAGATGACAGCAGATTGAGACAGTAATAAATTCTGGTGTATCGAATGAGTTCAGGCTAAAGGTATTGAATAGTCTCGAGCGTAACGTAAAGTTAACGGTATGGGCTCTCCTAAGAGACCCTGCGAAATGAGTCGAGCAGATCCAACGGAACGAGTGGACCTGTAGTTCAAGTTCAACAAAGTTTATTAGAATTTTTATGATACATCACAATATATAGTATTTACAGCGCGTCTCGCGGTTTTATTTAGAATCCGCGGAGGGCGGAGACGGCTTCTGGTCAGGATGATAATACGGGGGTTGGTGGATATACTGGCGTGGGTTCTGACGTCACAAAACTCTTAATGTTTTTAAAATTCACGGCGGAGGGGATATAAATTCGTTATTTAATGATTTCTGTAAAATGTTAATTAAGCAGGGTAATTAGCAAATAATTAATTCGAAAAAATTTGATTAAGGCGGCTGGCCCTTTATAACCAGTTACTAGTTAAGTAGCTTTGCGATCCCCTGAAATAACCAGTGAACCAGTGAAAATTCATAGTTACACTCTTACCCTGACGTGATAGCAAAAGACCAAGACACAAGGATTACTTCGTCCTAAGAATAAAGCATTCGTTAATAGGTTATGTTCGTAGACATCTAGTTAATAGGTTTTTCTTTACAGATACTAATTGTTTTAAAACATTTGTGTTGATGGCTGGAAAGTGAAGAACGTTGAAAAACAGAAAAGAAGATCACAGAGCTCACCTGACGTTTGATTTCCTATACAAATCCGCTCAAAGGCATAAAACAATTGAGTACATAATTATAATTATATAATTATAATTGAGTTTATTCACAAAATAGGAAATATATCAGAAAAAAAAATCTCTAACATTAGTGAGTTTAATTTTAAAGGTGTATAGAGACTTTAACGAAAATATTGTTGGTTTACCAAAAGAAAATGTTACTAAGGGACGTAGGGCTAAGTAGGGAGATTATTTTGATCTGAGTTTTCGTATTTAATACATATTATTAATACAATATTTTTCACCTTATCTAATGTTATCAAAGTACTTAACCATTGTTGTGTTTTTAGTTGATCTAACCTGATCAATTAATGAATGAAGAGGCTATGTACGGGGTGGCCAACTAAGAATGCGAGGTACTGTATTTGGGAAAGTATCCACCGTAGAGGCTTTCGCAAAAAAAAAGTTATTACTAAAGCGGCCAATACGAAAACCTGGAAAATATTTTCATTTCTCTGAAATAGCCGCTAACTGCAATCTTGAATCTAAGAAAGTGATATTTCTGTGAATTCTGCTATATCAACCTAATAAAAAGATAACTGATCTTTGAAGTCGAGGATAATCTAAACTTTTTTTGTTTGTCACTTTTTGACGAATCTATAAAAATAAAGTGGTGGGGGCTATTCAAAGGTTTCCCTAAATCACCCTCCCATATCTTCGTAACGGCTAATTCGATTTTAACAAACTTGAGCGCGTTGAAAAGAGCTTTTCTTGGGCTACATGTTAAAATAATTGAAGTTTTGTTAGTTTCACATGTCGCCACTAGAGGGCTTTGTTCCACATACCGACAGAAACGGTTATTTTTCGCAAAAAAATTAAATGCGTTGGGATGACTTTTTTTCATGAACAAGTAGCTAAATGATGCCTAAACAAGCTCGCGAAAACCGCATCTCGACATCTTGTTCATAACCTAGAATATCGACCAAAGAAAGCTTTATACGAAAATCCCTTAAATTTTTATTTTTTTTAACTATATTTTTCTGGAATTGTTTTCATTATGTAAGTTGTGGCCCTAAAAAAGACTGATTTAAAGGAGGAAGGTTTTTAATGCCCCCGTAAATGCTCGAAATGCTGACCATCACGCTCTATGCATTGCTGAAGCCTCTCATGACTAAACAAAACTGCAGCTTCAATTTCGGCTCTGAATAGGTTACCTAGAAATTGCGATTTTAAATGTTTGTAAATTTATACACCAGAATAAAATCATCCTTTTTGAAATTTCTACGGGCAAGTAAGCAATGCTAAAAGTTATACGAAAGGCCTATTTTTTGTTTATTTAAATGCATATTCACTATGGGTATATACGAAAAATACAATTAATAGAAGCAGGCAATGGAAACAGATACCTAAACAAAACATACATAATTCTCAAATTGCCAATAGTTGTCAATACTTTCGCGTTACTTTGGGCAATTTCTGTGCTTTTAAAATGCGTTTTACGAATAATGAAGTTGTTGATATGCTTGCGGTTTATTTTGAATGTTTTCAGAATGCCGCAGTAGCTAAAAGAGCTTACGCGGCTCCATATCCAAATCGGCGTCCTTGCGATGTAAGAGTTTTTCCCCGATTAGTGGCGAGCTTACGAACCAATGGTAGTTTTCGGCCTACGTTTCAACGGCAAAGAATTGGAAGAACACAAGAAAGTATTAACTGCGTACTGAGCCATATTGAAGGAAATCCTCATGTTAGCACAAGAGCATTATCCACTGAGTTGGGCAAATCACGGACAACGGTTCAAAATATTTTAAAGGACCATAGGTAAGTTATAATGGCTATCAAAATATACAGGTATTCGTTTAAACCTTTTTTAATTACTTTAAGAATGCACCCATATCATGTCGTTTTGCATCAGGCCTTGAAAGAGGAAGATTTTGATCGAAGGTTAAACTATTGCCATTGGCTGTTAGGCATGATACGTGAAAATAGAGAATTTTTATTTCAAATTCTTTGGACCGATGAAGCCACCTTCAGTAGTGAGGGGCACAATATGCATTATTGGTCTGCAGAAAATCCTCATTGGTTGCGTGAAGTTCAGCGCCAAGGACGTTGGAGTTTAAATGTATGGTGTGGCATACAGGGAGGCAGAATTATTGGGTCATATTTTTTCGAGCAACCCCTAAATGGCAATGTATTTCTTGACTTTTTGGCCAATCAATTACCGTTGCTGTTGGAAGGTGTGCCTCTGGAAACAAAGCAAAAATTGTTTTTGCAGTTGGATGGTTGCCCAGCACATTTTGCTATTAATCTGCGAGAGCATATTAATGCAGTATTTCAACAGCGGTGGATTGGAAGAGGAAGTCTCCGCGATCGCCGGACTTAACTTGCCTCGATCTTTATTTATGGGCGCGCTTAAAGGACATCGTGTTTCGGACTCAACCTACTACTAGAGAAGATATAAAAAACCGGATTCGTAACGCAATACGTAACATACCGAGAACCGAAATTGAAGCTGCAGTTTAGTCTAGAGAGGCTTCAGCAATGCATAGGGCGTGATGGTCAGCATTTCGAGCACTTACGGGTGCATTAAAAACCTTCCTCCTTTAGATCGCCCCTTTTTAGCGCCACAACTTACATAATAGAAACAATTCCAGAAAAATATGGTTAAAAAAATAAAAATTTGAGGGATTTTCGTATAAAGTCTCCTTTGCCCGATATTTTAGGTTAGGAACAAGATATCGAGATGAGGTTTTCGCGGGCTTGTTTAGGCGTCATTTAGCTACTTGTTCATAAAAAAAGTCATACCAATGCATTTAATTTTTTTGCGAAAATTAGCCGTTTCTGTCGGAATGTCGAACAAAGCCATTTAGCGACGACGAAACTAACAAAACTTCAATTATTTAAAAATTTGTAGCCCAATAAAAGCTCTTTTCAACGCGCCCAATTCTGTTAAAGTCGGATTAGCTGTTTCGAAAATACGGGGGGCGATTTAAGGAAACCTTATTTTATAGATACGTCAAAAAGTGCCAAACAAAAGAAGTTCAGATTATCCTCGACTTCAAAGACCAGTTATTTTTTTATTAGGTTAATATAGCAGAATTCACAAAAACATCACTTTTTTAGATTCAAGATTGCAGTTACGCCCCCTAGCGGCCATTTCAGAAACATGAAAATATCGTGCAGGTTTTTGTATTGGGCCTTTTAGTAATAACTTTTTTTTGCGCAAGCCTCTACGATGGATAGTTTCCCAGATACAGTACCTTGCATTCTTCGTTGGCCACCCTGTACATACAAAGCAAAAAGCTCAAACTTAAAAAAAAAGAAAGATTTTATATATACTGAATAACTTACAAAACCCTTCTTTTCGCAATAAAAAAAAGTCGTTTTGGAACATTTCTCTCTTAAAAAATGCCAACCAGTTTACTTAAATTCTCATTTACTCCAACATTTTCTTTATAACATTTAAGAACAATTCAATGCGCACTTTTCATTTTTATAAAACACAACCGTAACAATATTTTTATGCAAGCGTTTAATTTAGCACAGTAGAAAATCTAGTTATTAGAAAAGTGATGGAGTTCACACGAAACCTTTACAGCTCAAAGAAGGCAAGCAGTATGCCCTTGTAGACGATACCAGAAAATAGTTTTCGCGCAACAACTAAATTAGTAAATCTGACCTAATTTAATCAACTTGAAACACTTTCCTATCCTTATTAAAGCGAGATTAAAAAATGGGATCGATCGTGGTATATCACGCAATCAAAGATAGTAGTAATTGACTAAAGTTGTACCTGAACGTTTATATTCTCACATACAACAGTAAATGAAAATACGCTACGGATAAACCTAAATTAAACCTAACCTAAATTAAAAAAGCTGTAAAATGAGTACACCAATATACAGGGTGATTTATAGTAGGTGTACAAAACTTTGACATTGTGTTCGGAAAGTCATTTTAAGAAAAAAATGTTATATGACGATAGGTCGTATTTGGTTTATTTACTGAACTACATATGTGTGAAATTTTATTTAATTAGAAAGTAAAATTAAAACTTTAAAAATGGATAACAAGAAAAATAAATGAGTATGAAAGAAAAATATTGTCTATAACAGTTATTCAAAATGCCCCCCTTGAGCTCGAATGCAAGTATGCCACCTGCGAACCATTGAGTCGTAAACACGCGCTATTATTGCACCATCTTGCCGAATTTCGGTAAATCTATTTGTTATTTGGTCAAGTAATTATTCACGTGTTTTATCCATCATTCAAGATAATGTCCATTCAACCATTGACGTACTTGCTTATCGCAGTGAAGTGGAGCGCCATCGTGCTGAAACCACATTTGTTGCCGAACAAGCAGAGGAATATGTTCAATCTTATCAAAAATCGTTTAATCAAGAAAAGTTAAATAGTGTTCTGCATTTAGCATGTGTGGTAATACTTCTAATTCAAGCAGTTCACACTAAAACGGTGTTGAAATAGCGATCGTCTAACAACATGTGAATTCTGGAGATCCCATAGATGGTAGTAATTAGTGCTATTAATACTCTCTCTAGTAAATTGGGCTTCATATACCCATACAGTTAAAAATATTGGATCTTCGGCAATTTTTTGTAACAACCAAGTACAAAACTCTACACGTTGGCCGTAATCTTGCGGGCGTAATACCTAGACACGTTTAATGTGATAGGGGTGTAATTGTTCACGATGTAGTGTTCGCTGCGATGCGTCTGGTGCTCAGTGTGGGGTTGTCCAGCACTGCATCAATTACATTTTCTTCGTTAGTGACAATATCTTCTCTAGAGCGATTACTTCGATCATTACGTGGAACAACAATTCAACCAGTTTCTTTCAGTCGTTGGAACGTACGGCCGAAAACTCTGGGACAAGGTTGACGTCTATCAGGAAATCTTCGGCGATACTCTCCAGACGCCTGAAGACCGTTACCATTACAATAGTCATACAGATAAACAATATCTGCATATTCAGCTATACTAAACTCACGCATTTTGACAGCTATCAACTTAAATGTTTCACAAATTGTGTTGTGTATTTAAATGGCTAATAGATTTTTAAGTTGTACTTTAATGATCATTTCTAACTCAATAAAACTTAAATCTGATGTAGCTCAATAAATAAACAAAATACGACCAATCTTCATATAACATTTTTTTCTTAAAATGACTTCCCGAACACGATGTCAAAGTTTTGTACACCTATTATAAATCACCCTGTATTACCAGATTTACTTCCAAGTGTGGCATGATTTGGTAAAGTGTGTAGTAAATTTTTGTATTGATGTATAATTAAAAAAAGAAACTACCTTTAATGATATTATAAAATGGAATACTTCCCATAGGCATTTGCCGTAGATGCTCTCTAACCAGTTAAGAATAGTTTTTTGTCAAAATGTCTGTGGAATTTCGTTCGTAATATCTCAAAAAATTCAAGGGCTGTTGCATTTAAATTATACATATGCTGAAATGCAAATGAATTGGGATGTGACAAGAGTAAATGAACGTAACTGCAATCGGTGAAATGCATTATACCACCGACCATTAACACATATCAATAAAGAAATATTACTTATAGAGTATTCATAAATAAATACATTATGACATGAAATAAAGAATTACTTAGACCTTCAATAGCTAACACATCCTAACACTACCGTGTTAGTTAAGGTAGTCAAACCCGTATTCGTAACAACGACATAATCAAGCTCCTAATATGAAACACAAATTCACATATCGAACTTTACCTATGTACAGACAGTAAATACGAAGAAAAAAGACGCCAACCTTAATAAATATATACAGCGGTATAACAAACTAACGGTTTACAGAGTAAACAACCATTGTAGGTGGATAATCCAAAACAATGTGGTTAACGTGCCTCATAATCAAAAGAGTATTATTAGCATATCATGTAGTAATAGTTATACGGTGGGTTAAAAGTTCCTTCTTTATTTTTGCGCATCTTGTTTTCAAAGATCCATGAAAACAAGATGCACAAAAATAAAGAAGGAACTTTTAACCCACCAGAAAATGACTTTCTTCGACACCGAAACATCTGAACCAGACAGTGAATGCTCGCAAAAAACTAAGTACTAGACATTCAACTTCTACTTTTTCACTTCTATTTTACAATGGAACCTGAACGGGTTCTATGACAAACTCTCAATGTTACACATCTATCTATATCTATAAAACACAATAATTGTTTCTATCTATGTCCGTTATAGACTTTGAAACCATCCAACCGATGTGCTCAAAAAAGGTTTGATTAGAAAGGCAATAATGCGAAGATAGTTTTAGACCAATAAAATAGGCACATTCAATTCATTTATGATTTTGATTTTCTCGAATTTCGAAATTTTTTAAATTTATAATTTTTAAATAGGGTGTCCGCTATGTTTTACATTTTTTTATACGAAAAATTTTACCTTTAAATAAATATCGTAAACGGTTGTTGTGGTGTGTTGTGACTATAACGCGGAGAGAAGCTCCATGCTAGTAATTTAAATCTGACGTTACATGCCTGAAGAAATGAATCTAAAACCTATAGACATTACCCTGGTATCAGAAAATCTGTAAAAATCTGCACAACCCCTAAAAAGTCAGCAGTGGTCTAGCAGTCTTAACAAAACACACAATGATGAATTCTGCCTGCAAATAAATCTCGAAGCATAAAAATTCACGATACAAGAGACATATACATCTGTAACCTATATCTTCCACATGGAAAAGAACTAGACCAACATGATCTAAGTAATATTATAAACCAAATTCCTGAACCCAGAATCATAGTTGGTTACTTTAATGCCCACAACTATCCATGGGTTTCGAATCTTGCCATCCTAAATGACAGCAAACCCACTAGATTCAATATACAAACCGGAGATTCTTCCTGTATTGATCTGTATCTGTGAACCTGCACTAACACCATCATTAACCTGGGACAGGCTCGACTACACCTGTACCACTGATAATTTTCCCATCATTATCCACAACAACTCCATCAACAATAACGAAAATCATTCCTGCCCCAAAGCGGAAACTCCAGCAAACAAACTGGATTCTATACTCTGCACGAATTGGTGAAAATATCAAACTTTGCACAATCTCACCTAACATCGATGAAACACTTAACCAGTTTAGAGTAGAGAAGTTCTTCAACAAGCAGCAGGTATATCGATCCCCATAACAACGTTAATTAAGAAACATCGACCCGTCCCTTGGTGGAATAATGATTGTAGCAGCGCTATTGAAGCAAGTAAAAAAGCCTTCACTCGATACAAACGACACAATACCATGTAAAACAAAATAGAGTTTTTAAAACTACGAGTGAAATACAAATATGTAACCAAAAATGCCAAGCGTCTCTTTTGGAGTGAATTAAACTCGGATACACCTATGGCAGTAGTTTGGCAGAATATGCGCAGAATATCTGGAATAAACTATAGTCAGAAAATAAATAGACTTGAAGTGAACGGATTTACAATAACTGACAACTATGAAATAGTTAATATACTTGTAGACACGTATCGAAGTCTATCCAACGACACAAACTACAAACAAACATTCATAACCTACAAACAAGAACAGGAACGTTAAACTTCCGTGATAATTATGCCAGACAATGATAACCCGATAAATTCTCCATTAACAATGCCCGAATTCCAAGAAGCATTATCCAGTTTTAAAGGAACCTTTGCTGGCCCTGACCAAATACCAACAGCATTTCTAAAACATCTTCTTCAAATGCACATGAGTACATACTTTCTATATTCAATACCATCTGGCTACAAGATAAATTTCTTACAAAATGGCAAGAATCGCTAATAATTCCCATTCTAAAACCACGAAACCAAAAATGAAATCCTGAATCGGATCGGCCAATTTCCCTTACATCTGTTATGTGCAAACTAATTGAAAAAATCATAAATAAAAGATTACTTTCGACACTAGAAAAACCAAATCTATTAATATCTGAACAAAGTGGATATAGACAAGACAACAACAATTGATAACATACTGGACCTAGAAAGTGAAATCAGAGAAGCATTCGCGCTCAAAAATAAATACCTGACTATTTTCTTTCATATATCCAGGCCACTTGATATTGCTAGGCATGACTACATATTGAAAAAACTATACAGTTGGAACATTCAAGGTAACTGTCTCTTTTTTATTCAAAATTTCCTTCGAAAAGGAACTATCAAACGGTCTAATATCTGATCCAAAAGAGTTACAAAATTGGTATACCGCAGGGTTTAGTATTGAGCCCCACGTTATTTATTATAGCAACGAATGATATCTTAAACGATTTGAAATCACCTGTTAAAGCTCGTCATTGTGCTGATGACTTAGTAGTCTACTGCAAAAATTGGTATTTATCAAAAGGGAACTGAACAAGGTCGTTAATTTAGATTGTGGTCGAAGCACCCACAATATATGGAGATCTGAGTACTCTCATCCCCTGCGTGGTAAAGACAATAATTAACACGGGTATCTTAGGATTGGCCATTGGTTGGATTTATTTTAGTAAAATATTCACCTTGTACAGTTGGTACCGTACATTTAATCCAAAAAAAAGAATCATACCTACGCTCACTCGAATAAATTCACATTTACACACAACTGTACAAATCAACATCATTCACATCACATTAAATTCATTGATTAGAACATTTTCTCCTTGTTTTATTATTATTGGTTTCAAGCCCTTACTCATGACAAGAGTACTAGCCGGAGGAAGGTACAATAAATATTTTTAGCTACCCACCATCCCTTAAAGCTAAGATAATTTTGTTTTGTACTCACGACAATCCGGTAGGTCACAACCTCATATGCCCTCCGCATCCCTCCGGCTATTCGATGACGACCCAGCATGACACCGGCCAACGATTTAATTAGTCACACTGGACACCACACTAACCCACACGCACACTTAAACCCAACCACACACTATTCAAAATTCAAATTCAAATAAATTTAAACACTTTTTTTTTTCTTTTTTATTACCAAAAATTGCCACACCTCATGATTGTACACAATACAATAACACAAAACAGCGCAACACAAACAACAAGGGAATGACCAGGGCTGAAGAGGAGAAGGACTCCTGAACAGTCTACATTACGATATATACGGTATAAGCTAAAATAAGTAATTACTAACCATAAGCATGAGTATACAAAAAAAGAGAAAAAAAATAGCGGGCAACAACTCTCGTGCGCCGACCCGTTCCAGAGACTACTACCTGCTCTCGATGAAGACACTACTTGCTCGTACGGACCTGTCCAACTTTACACGTAACGAACTACAGCGAACGTACAACGGGGCCTAGGGCTGCTGAAATCTGAGAAGGAACGCTCGTAAGTCAATACACACAACCTTAAGCATACGCCGATTGAACGATCCCATTTGATCACCTAGCTCATTAAAAGAAACTTCGCAAGTCGTGTAAACTCGAAAGTAATACGTGTTAATTAGAATACGTAAGCAATCGCCGTTCTAACTACTCACCCATCGGGAGAGATCCGGAAATAACATTAGTTTATTCCGTTTTAAACAGTTAGGATAATTGTTTAAATCCATTACCGTAGTTATAAATTTCGTGCGAATAAGAAGATTTGTACGGTTTAAAGCTCTTATTTTATTAAAGCAACTTAAAACACGTATTTTTCGTTTATATACGAACATGCCTCTTTAAGATATCGATTACTTTAGTAGGCCTTCGTAGGTACAAAGAGTGAACGACTAGCGTTATCTCCCGGCACATGTTTGCCCGGTATCTCGTAACGGTATTATAATATTTCCTACTTCTGAAAGAACAGGGCCGGCTTCAGAAAAAACAATAATTTATCTCTTTTGATCACTTAGTTTTAATTAAAACAGGACGTGGAGTAGGTCATTTACAAACATAACCACCACTAGTAGCAATATTTTCACAGAAAATCCAGCGGACAGAATAAGCAAAAGACTAAGTACTAGGACGAGGAGCGTAAAAGTGCAGAAGTAACATTTTTTATTTATTTTAATTTAATCTACATACGTAGTTTTTAAGTTGAGATAGTTATTATTGTAAAAAATAGGCAAATATACGTTTAAACCATTATAAGTCTCTGGTTCAGTGTGGGCAAAGTGAACAAAGTGAGCAAACCGATATCATAAAAGCGAACTACCCCCTTCTTGTAAGTACAAGAACCTATTGAGCTAGTTCCGAGGCAAAGTAAATTAATCTCCCTTTCTTCCAGAGAAAAGAGGTTACAAAATATGTTAACATAAAATAAAATTCTGGAATGAAATTATACGAAACAATAATAATACTTAAATAAACACAAATGGTGCTTCAGTAATGGTCTCTTAAGGTATGCGCGCCTGGGGGTTAGATCGCTCTCCGGGCAGGCTAAATGGTCTGGTTGCTGGCTGGTTAGATTGGACTCGTTTAGGAAAATTTCTTTTGCTATAAATAAAATCAGATTTTTGACATATACATAAATAATAAAATGGCGGTAAAGTTTGTCTATAAAAATGAAAATAGGGGAAAAAACCAGTCTAAACAGAATTGATGGACGATATAGTATGAGTTGAAAGAGCTGCCGTAAAAAGGTATTAGAAAAGAAATTAAGACCGGTCCATAAAAGATGGGGATGAAGATGTGGTCAAAAAAAGGATAATTTGGGATAAACCAATAAGGTAGAGGTTAAAAAATCACCACAAAGAAGATAATAAAAAAGGGACAATTATATTTTGATATACCATTACAAACTCATTACGATTATTAAATGCAATTAAAAAAGCGCTCAAGTGAACGTATTCTACTTACGAGGTTAGAAAAAAATAATTGTTAATATCGATAATCGTCATAGATTGTTGTGCACATCCACATAAATTCATTAATTAAATGCATAATCGGATGGCAGTGTCTGTAAAATGTCGCCACATTCTCATTCTTTAACAAGAGCCAGAATTAAAGTGCACTCAAATGGCTGTACTTTAAGGTGATATCGTAGAAAACTCGTTTAGCTAGCTTTAGCACTCCTAACTATGTAATTATTATTCCTGGCACTAACTACGCGATTAGATACAAGCAAATCACGCATACCAGTTTTAGCAATAAATTTATGTCATTATCACATACAAATTGTATAATTAGTTATTAACGCCCTCTCTTGCCAAATGAATAATATTTTTAATTACTGTAGTGTAAAACATTAATTCTCTAATGTTTTTTCTTACAACCTTAAACGTGTGAAGTGTGTTGATGTAACCTGGTTTCTTATATTTTAGAAAGAAATTATTAAGGATTTTACATCAGGAAAGATTAAAGTAAGACTAATGCAACGTATTTGTAATTGTTTTATGGAACGCAATAAAAAAACACCATGTATTCCGAATCAATACTCAGCACGTATTATATCCAGTTCTAAAGGAAGCATTCTCCCTTTAGAACTGGATATCAAATACTTATTTCTGCAACGTAGTCAAAATAATGTGATCAAATAACATGACAAAAGCTTTTAAAGCCCTGGTCAAGGCAACTGTAACATTCCCTTCGTTGCTCAAATATTCAATGTCTATCAAACCAACTAGCGAACCTAGTACCCATTGAATTTTTTAACACTGCAAATCTGCAGACAAACTATTATCGTTAAACATAAAAAACTACACTGCTGTCTCACATTATTGTCGTCCATGTAAGAGACAAGCACACACTCACTTTCAATTTTGTGGTACTCGATTGGTTGATCTGAATATAATTCTAATAGTTATTTATAGATAAGCTCAAATGATAAAGTAATTCCTTATGGGGAAGCAGGACCTGTACTGCACCTGTTCTTTACCTGTCGTGTTCCATTAGTGGAGGAGTAGCCATGTACATGAACCCATTAGAGTCGTTAAAAAATCAAAAACGCACTGATACTTTTTATTCTTCGTTCATCGCCAATTGACATTAAATATAGCTTGGTCCTCTCAGACCATTATGCTAGCTAAACTTTGAGTGCTGCTTCTGACGTGCACACAAACAAACCAAAAAATGTTAATACTGCAATGAAAAGATAGGTGTTCTCTGACGAAAATTACAAATATTTTACATTGCTCCTTTAAGAGAAAAACTGGTAACAAGTTTTTCAAGTTTTCCCTTCGGATGAGGATTTTCAGCCTTCTTGTCAGATTTTAGGCAGTATTTCGATTTAATCTTCCCGATGAAAGATAAGAAAAATAAAAATTCTTGGTTAACACACGACCTTTATCAACTGACACTAATGGTCTTAGCTCAACAATATCCTGTTTTAATAAGTATTATTATAAATTTCACAAAGAGCAACTAGTTCTATGTAAAAATCAGTATAGGCCCAAGAGACTCAAACGTCCTCGAATAAAAACGAAACAACATGAGGTATTACCAATGTTATAATAAACAACACCCTAAATAACAATACTAAAATGGATATTAATGGATCTGCTCTCACTAGCTCAGAAGCTGCTGAGTTTTGTTTAATGTCAGCGTCTCTAGATCTTACAATACCTGGAAGAAGAATTCGAACTAACATATCGTACCCTATGCCATATCCTTTTTCTCTTAGTCTACGTTCTTTGAACGAACGATGGATATAAAGAAATCAGTTCTATGGTACTGAAAAACATTAAACAACACATCACTCGCCTTATTTTTTCAAAATTGATCTCCTACTCCGAACAGGAATATTCCCAACCAATCTAATAGTAGCAATAGATAAACCGTGTTGTAGAAACTTACTTACACATTACTTACTGGCTACTATAACTGACACTGAGGCTCCAATCGGTATCAGTGGTATTGGTAAGCACACCTGCGGATGTGCAAAATGAATTGTATGGTGTGCTAGCAATACTCAGACTGCTCCTTATGTGTTATTGCTAGACATGGTTGGCTTACTTCTGGTCATCTACTGTTGATGGATGATCTACTTTAAATGTTCGTGCTTCGATACACCTTATGAGTCGTATGCATACGATACAATGTGTTAACCATCGAGCGTATCGTGAGTAAAAAATTTTCTCATTTCATTCCAACATTGATCTACATTCTACAAAAATTGTGAAAGATTTAGCATCACTAATAACTTACCTACACTCGTAGTGTGCTGTACTTAAATGGGGTACCCGTGCTTTGTTATTGTCCATTAACTGCTTGTATATATGAGTTTTTCCACTCGAGAAGGTCTATGTGGTTTGAAGGTTTTTCGTTTCTAAGATACTTGCTCAACTACATATTTGAGCAAGTTCTATTGTTCGATAATTGTCAGTTTACATATAAGTTCGTGTACATCAATTTTCTATGTCCATTCAACTTAAACAGTTGTGATAGCTGTTTCCTGCCTTGTATTGGAAACGCATATGGAGTATGTATACTTTATGAACAATCGCAATAGCTAAGGTCGATGTTAACTACCGAAATAGCTCCTTTCCGGTTTTCTTAATATTCTGTATTCAAAATTAAACATATAACTGTCGGGTTATATATTAAATAAATAGAAAAAAACCGATGTGGCTGCAACAAGACGGTGCTCTGCCGCATTATGGTAGAAATGTTGTTGAGTATTTAAATACCTGGACGTTGGATTGGACATTGTGGTCAAGTTTCGGTTCTCGTCATCCGATTTGAAAAACCTGTTGGATTATGGGCTTGTGAGGACACATGAATACTTTGGTGTATGGGAAGAAATCACGTACTAGGGATGAACTGCTTTGTAAAATTATTGAAGTTTCTGCTGGCATAAGAAACAACCGTAGTGTTATACGGAAGACCATCTATCACATTCATGAATGAGTTAGACTGTGTTGACAGTGTGAAAGTGGAGATTTTGATCAATTGTAGTGGACAATTCTTGACATAAAGCTGATTTTTTTTATTAATCTTTCGTTACTGGCGCTCGGTGTGTCAGACCGACGCATGGCTTAAAGTGTAAAATACAAGGGTGGGGGGCAACAGCAGATCTGTGAGCCTTAGTACCTCTCGAGAATCGAGTGCATAGAAGTGTCTCTAGTTTCGTGTGTGTGGTTGTAACGAGTTACATTTTATTCCGAAATTTTCATTTATTTTAGTAATGGATTATGAGAAAGAGCAACAGAGACTGCTAAAGTTAATGGAGGAAGTTATGGAGGTCACCGAATTTGATGACGAGGCAGAAGAAACTGAGGATAATTTGGAAATTAGAGAGGAAAACAGTGAAAGTGAACAGGAATTGGAGAGTGATGGGGAGATGGATGTGGTGAACGAAGGACCGTTTATGTTTGGGAAAGATGGTGTTTCCAAATGGAAAAATCATACCTCACAGAAAAGCAATGTTCGAACCAGGTCTATAAATCTTGTGCCGGGCGTAAAATCAAACTTTCAAAGTTTCAAAGAACCGCTTGATATTTGGCAGTTATTTTTTACCGAAAATATTATGAATATCGTGGTAGAAAATACAAACAAGTGTATTGAAAAAGCCAAGGATAATTATTCAAGAGAAAGAAATTGTAAGCCTACAAACATTCAGGAAATAAAGGCGTTATTCGGTTTGTTGTATATTTCAGCAGCAAGGAAATGCAATCACGTTAACGCCAGTGATTTATTCAAAACTGATGGCACCTCAATGGAAATTTTTCGACTAGTCATGTCACTTTACAGGTTTCGTTTTATACTGGCCCATATTCGCTTCGACGACAAAGATAGCCGAGAAGAAAGACAAAGAATTGATAGAGTTGCACCAATTAGGGTATTATTCGAGTGCTTTATTTCTCAATGTAAACAGCCATATTCTTTGTCTACCACAATAGACGAAAAGTTGGAGGCATTTAGGGGAAATTGTCGATTTCACCAGTACATTCCCTCTAAACCAAACAAATATGGCATCAAAATTTTTGCTTTAGTAGATGTAGACCGTTTGCGTTAGTGCAGCGATTATGTGAGCCAATTTCAGGAAGTGGACGTAATGTAACAACCGACAATTGGTTCACACGTATCGAATTGGCTGACATACTTCGTTCCGATCACAAGCTGACTTTGTTAGGCACTATACGCAAGAACAAAAGGCAAATACCACTACTGTTTGTGCAAGGAAAAGTTCGTTCTGCCGGATCCAGTATGTTTGGTTTCCAACAAAACACCACATTAGTTCCCTATATTCCAAAACCTGGAAAGACTGTCCTGCCAGTTTCTACTATGCATTTTGATGACAACATCGATGAAGAAACAGGAAAACCGGAAATGATAGTGGACTATAATAAAACAAAAGGGGGAGTGGACTTAGTCGATAAGTTAAGTGCAACCTATAATTGTGCAAGACCAACAAGGCGTTGGCCCATGGTGGTTTTTTATAGTCTAATGAACATCGCTGGTATCAACTCTTTCATAATTCATACTGCAAATAACCCGAACAAGGATATGGGTCGCAAAGACTTTTTACTTCGTCTTCGGTTTGATTTAGTGTCTGATCAAATGAAAACGCGTGCTGCTTTAGATTACATACCTAGAACCCTAAGAAGTCGCATTTCAGAAGTATGTGGTTTGAGTCAAAACCAACCTCAAGATGATCAAAGGGTACAAGTCACCGGCCGTTGTGCTATTTGCAGTTCTAAGAAAAATCGCAACACTCGATTTGTAATGCCTTCTTCATTTTTAATCTTCAAGAAGTATGTTTTTAATTTTTAATAATATTTTTGAAATGACTGTTTTGCTCCTAAGTTACTTATATAGAATATAGTTTTTCAATCAGTTTTTAAGTTTCCATTCGATAAAATGATGTTTCTGTTTTTTATAAATAAAAATATGAAAGTTTAATTTGTTACAAATGTCTTTTATTCTGATACATGTAAAAATACATAATTAAACTTTGGTATATAGCTGATCAGAACAATGCGGTCTGACAGACCGACGCCAGCATTCGTGTCCAATTTCTTCACGCCAGTAACGAAAGGTTAATTGTTGTTAATTCTATTATTTTTTTTGTTAAATAAGAGATATATTTTGGTTCTTGCTCCTCGCACACTAGTAAAACAACCATATCATATCTTAATAAGAAAGCATTCGCTAACCATATTCATAAAGTGATCTCCCAGTCGAACAGACTTCACTTATTTTGTACTTTACTGCCCAGAACGCCCTCTGTAGATATATTTTCTACTTGCGCATACCGAAATTTTATATCTTGCACTTTATGTAAGCACTAAATCGATAACTTGGACACGCTAGCCTTTTGTCCACAGTTACGTCAGCAACAGATGAGTACTTACATGAATATGTTTGCAAAAGGTCACTAAACGTTAAGAGTATTACACGCAATTTGTCTTTGGTTGGTTCTAATCTGTGCGCTCTAGTTAACTAATCTTCAAAGCATATGATACTAAAAATCATTAAAAGTCTATCATGTGACATTGCGGTTACAATCGGGTTGACTAAAGAATTAAACTAAAAAATTTAAAAATTACACTAAAAAAATAAACTAAAGAATTCACCTTTATCTTCATCTTTATCCATATTTCTGATCTCGGTGTCTGTCCTATTGTAAATCTATAGCTACGAATGCATTCAATTCAATCATCGAGGATTCTGGTGTTTCTGTCCATCTAGGATTACATGTAACCGATATTGCATAGCGATTAGTTTCTAGCGAAATTGAAGAAGTATTCTGCGCTGAAGCGCGTTAAACTACTTAAATTAGAATTAACGAGTTTTGCGCAAAGTTGGTTCAACCCGTTATTTTGCGAAACTGGAAAAGAACCGCCAGAAAACCCAGTTTATTAGTAAACAAACAATTTTACAAGTACATTAGTAAAACAAAGAACATAAAAATAGGGACAAAGGTAAATATGCCAATATAACAAAATATCCTTCAATCGGGTTAAAGCGCGCACAAAATTATAAAATTATGTTTAACTACACTGTCATAAATAAGTCAGGATTAAAATTGTGATACCAAATATGTGGCCGGTATACCACTAATCATTCCGACATTTAACTTCAAAATAAAGTAAACAGGAAAATAATGCAGATTAAGTTACACATAAAATACAACAAACACTAAAATTAAATAGGCAGCAATAAGGTCACAGCAATGCAGTTTAACCACACTTATACAAGAAAAAATAAGCAAGGAATTTACACAAACGCAATTTTATCGTGAATAAAAGCACAAAAAGATATTCGTACAATTACAATAAATTACATATTTAAGGAAATAAGTTCGTAGATAAACAATTCTAAATAAGCTGGCTGATTCAAAGATGCTTAAAAGAAGCATTAAATCAAAGTCTTGCAAGAGTACGGTGAAAATCAATCAGTTATATTAACAAAGTGACCGATAACCTAGCAATGCTGCGAAAGTTCCAGTGGTTACATTAGAAAATACGGCATACCTTTCTCAGCTTACACGTTCATCTGTACATTCCTCTGCATCTAAAACTAATACAAACGGGATAGTTTAGCAGCTAAGTCATAGATAATCAGTTTCTGGTTTTGTGGAACCTGCCGTAAAGATGACATTCTAGGCTGCTTTAATGGCATCTAGACATGTTTCTGTAAACGCCGGTGTCGTTAATAACAACAATGTACTGAAGTGTATTATGCAACTTTTGTCCACGCATTAAACCCTCTACTCAGGCGAGCATATTAGTATACAGTCAACAATATCAACTCATTCCAGCAATGAGTGGGGTACACTGTACTGTCTGGCGCGATGTCCTTCTTTTAACTGATTTCAACTTAATATGCGTACTTGGGAGATGGCTTATTGGCAATCAAGTTACTACAGCATTACTACCTTTTGCTATCAAGAGAAAATTTTGTGCGATTCAATATCTCGTGATAACTAAACGGTAACTTCTTGCAAGGCAATGACCGATTTTTAATAGGTTACACCAGCTTGTTGAATTGCTTGCTGCGAGTTTTAATCTACCGACTTACGCTTGAATATAATCCTTTAATTAATCACTTAATCACCAACACGGCAGTCCGATGTTTCTCAGAAAACACGTATTATTAGCTCATATGTGAGAATTAATGGTTTTCCCGACCACTTTAGTTTTGTGAAAAACTTACACAAAAAGGAGAAATTCGGGTTTTTAGTTGTTACTAAAACAGAAACTATAACATATTTATAGCCACAACGATTTACGATTATGGTTTGTAATAAACTAATAAGAACGGTACCACTCAATCGAGTCCCCAACTGCAATTAACTGTTTTCCTCCCAAATCCACCCCAACTTTTAAAAGTAAAAAAAATATATTAAGTGGGAATATTTTCATATATATTATTAAAAGAACTATTCATTTTTAATTTTTTCGTAGCAAACCCTTTAGGTCTCGATTTTCAACGTTCGCAAACAGAGTAGTGTTTGGATTTTTCCGTTTGTTATGTAATTATTTACCAACCGGCGACATTTTATTCAATTCTGAGCATATAAAAATGCTAACCGATTTGTTATGGTTGTTTTCGTTTTCGTTTCCAATCACATGGAAGAACACCTGTTTTAATACCCCAACATGTGTTTTCAATCTTTTCAATCGTTAATTAGATTCAATCAAATATTAGTTATGGAAAATACATAAAATGAAACACCCCGAAAGATATTATCAAATTACAACTTATTGATAAGATGTTGAAACATATTCATTATATTACTATAACATTTACAATTTAAAAATTTTTATTACAATAATACATTTTTTTCGGTTCGCTACATACAATATTATAAATTTACTGCAAAGAAACAGTTTCGGGGAACTGAGTACGTCGGTCAAGTATTGAAGGGTTATGGATAATCCTCAAATTCCTCCACTTCTTGAACATTTTGAATCTCCTAAATTGAAATAAAGGTTAAACATAATTTGCACCAAAAGAAAAAAAAATTAATTACACGATTTTAAAACATGTTAATTTAAGTGTTATGATCACTAGGATTTACATAAAGTTTGAATCTACATAAAATAAGTATTGCGTTATGTGTGTAGGTGTGGTTACTAAAACTCAATTGCAAAAATGTTTAAAATTTAGTCGATGACTAGTTAAGCTATAAAGGATAAAAATCCCACTCCTTAGCCTTAAAGTCTTAAGATACGGCATTCTTTAATGACCATGCTCTATAAAATGTACGCAATACTTAACACGCTAAAATAGAGCGATTGGCCACATAAGCACTAATCGTAGATGTTATCCAACGCTACTAAAAACATTTTATGGTGTTCAAGCTCACAATCTAACCAAGCACTCTCAAGTGTGTAACCAGGAAATTTTCACGTTACCTTTACCTTAAGCCGTATCAACAACAAATATATTTATGACTATTTTCTGACAATATTAAATTCCGATGAAAGGTTTTGTTTCGAGGCACGCGTATATGTTTGAACCAGTCCTATTGATTACTGTACTGAAAATAATATTTAGTGATTATTGCTCGTGATGCTTTGTTTGTGTTGTCAAACATATTTAATATTAATATATTGATTGGATTAAATGGATTACTCAAAAAATAATCTAGTCAAATATAATTCGAAACTGGGAATAAATTAGAAAGTAAGTCTCTAGATTTCTTCTCAAGCTCATTGACATTTACCAATAGCAACCGGAGCCCTATGGGCTTTCGCATTTACTGCCTAGTAACAAGCTTTGGATATCAGCTAGACTTAGTGAACCAAGAGGTCAGCATAATGTCATACGTAAAAACAATATTAAACGACTTCAGTCTTTTAAAAGACACAAAAGCCCTAAATTGTACAGAAACAATTTACTGATAAACACTACTTACTGTGTTAGGAACTGGCACATATTTTTATATTAATTGATTTCTCATAAACTTACGTACAAAAAGAAAGCTATGTAATCGGTTTACAAAAATTTTTTTTGCAGAGAAATGCAAAAAAAAATTTTTAAACCGATTACATAGCTTTCTTTTTGTACGTAAGTTTATGAGAAATCAATTAAAATAAAAATATGTCCCTGTTCCCAATACAGTAGCCTAAACAATACGAAAAACGCATTTTCAGAAAAAGAAATGTTATGTCTGTGTTTGCGCCCAATATCTTTTGAACCATTAAAGGCTATCGATATGAAATTTGATACAAAAATTCTTTGCCATAAAATCTAGGTCAAGTTCGTTAATGAGCAAAATTCAACCAGTGGCGAGGAATTTTTAGGGGCTTAGAACATTAAAGAAATTCATTGCTTCAAATTTTAAAAAGTTACAAATTTAAAATACCAAACTAATACTTTCCTATATAATTAAAAAAATAAATAAATAAACAGTAGCGCACCGTTTTTAGGATGCAAATTTGTGCATTTTTTAGTTTATAAACCAATTTTTTTGAAAGTCGGGTATTGGGGGTTTTAAGATCGCTAAATGTAAATGATTTTTCAAAATTAAAATAATCAAAATGGCGGATCAAGAATTATATTTGTTTGCGTATATGAGAAAGCATTATGGCAATTAATTTGGCAGCAGTTTTTTTACTAATAATAATATATGATATTGTATATGCAATCACTAAATTTTGCCTCAATCGATATTTTTGAACGATTTAACACACACCTACTCCTATATTCCATCGCTCATTACTAAATTTTATCTAGTTCAGCTCACTGAAACTGAAACATACCACTTATTCATGTGATTACAAATGATGATGGTATGGGATCTACCATAGGAAAATTTGCATTCTAAAAGGCTGCATTTTTCCAAAGGTTTGAATGGAATGTGATAAAACTTACTTGTAGTTTCTACAATGAAAAAAGTACTCCTGTATTCTTTATTATTTTCCGTTGAATAATAACTAGCCTTTCAAAACATTATACAGTGTGTATCAGCCAAATGGAATAAATTCGGTAACAAATAAACGGGGGCGTGTCCGAAAAAACTCTCGGACACGTCGATTGGTATTTTTAGTTGTGAATTTTTTTCAACAAAAACTTTTTATACAGGGTGTGTCGTGTAACAGTTGTGAATATCAACTTTCTTATTTTAAATGCAACACCCTGTATATTATTCAATTTCTGGATTTTTCCGAAAATTCTAGACATTCTATGTTGAATGTCCTATACTATCTTCAACTGTTTCGGAAATATTAAGTGTTTTCGGATTTATTGCAAAAATTAACATTAACAAAAGAAAATTACAGAAATTCGCTACAACACACTGAAAAAGTAATAAGTTTATTTCTTGATAATGTAAAACAAACAATGTCAATGTAGGAGACGTTCATAATGCTCGCCACGAACGTCTTGGCGACATCCTAATATTAAATATAAACTACTAACGTTACTCAACATCTCGGGCGTGGCCGTTCTAATCGCAAGCGTTATTCGTCTTCTTAAGTCAGCCAAGTCGAGGGGTTTAGTTTTGTATACAATACTTTTGACTTATTCCCATAAGAGGAAGTCTAATGGGATCAGGTCAGGGGATCGTGCTGACCATTTCATCGATCCTGGCCTCCCTCTCCACTTATTTGGCATTATTCGGTTGAGGTACTGCCGAACATTGATTTGGTAATGTCGTGGTGCCTCATCTTGCTGAAACTTGTGGGTTTGCTGGATCTGGATATAAATTTGTTAAAGTTAGCGCGACATTATTTTGGAACAGTGCTAAATAATTATCGCCATCCAAATTGCCATCAATGAAAAAGGGACCTACGATGTGATCTCCAACATTTCCTGCCTAAACATTAACCCTTTCAGGATATTGCGTATGTTCTTCTCTCGTCCAGTGAGGATTTTCGATAGACCAATAGTGGCAATTCTGACGATTAGCATGACCATGAAGTGTAAAGGTGCACTAATTAGAAAACAAAACATGTTCTAATCGGATCACATTGTTATCTAACAATGCCATCATTTATAGAAAAAAATTTGTTATCCTATCAAAATCGTCTTCCATGAGCTCCTGAGTTGGTATCATTTTATAGGGATGCGTTTTATTTTAATGTTCGAATAATCGATGAACGGCTAACATCGAACATTAGGGCTGTTTTCCACTAGAAGTATGTGGATTTTCCTCAAACTCAACCGCAATATCCAATTTGGTACCATCACTTATTGCAGTGGCAGCTACTTTTTTGATCTTCCTTACATATCCAAGCTCGCGAAACTTATCTTCTATTTCACTAATTGTCCCTTTTGAAATTTTCAACTTCGGTGTGTTATCTCCATAACCAATGGTCTGTAGAATTGTTATTTTATGTATTTCTGTTAAATAAACAATTTTTTTAATTATGCAGTTAACGAAATTCAAACGACTATGACTACTGTCATGCAGACAACAATTTTCTATGGCCAGGCGTTTTAAACAAAACTATTTATAGCTTCTTTTTATTTCATATCATTAAAAAGGAACGCTGAAACGGTTATTCCTTACTTTCTCATTATCAATACCTAAGTGGGAAATAAGTATTGAGTGTCTTATAGCGAGTTTATGTTATCAAATAACTTCCTTTTGTTAATGTTAATTTTTGCAATAAATCTGAAAACACCTAATATTTCCTAAACGAAGATGGGTATAGGACATTGTATATGGAATATGTCTAGAATTTTCTGAAGAATCCAAAAATATACATGACACGGTGTATAAAAAGTTTTTGTCGAAAAAAATGCGCAACTAGCAATCGACGTGTCCGATCGTTTTTTCGAACACGACCCTATTTATTTATTATCGAATTTGTTCCATTTAGCTGATAGACACTGTATATAAATTTTACTACTTCCTGTAAATATTTGGAAAACTATTAATATTATAACAACAGGTATTCAGACTTTTTTAAAAATAATTACACATGAACTAAGTAATGTATATTTCATTAAACACAAATAAATAAAAAGTTTACCTCGAGTAGGATTTGAACCTACGACCTGTACTTTGCTAGAGTACTTTACTTTTGAACTTATTCGTTTATAACAAAAAAAAAACTTATAATAATATATATTTCGTTTATCAAATTCTAAGAGCTTTTTATCTGTTATATCGTTATATCTCTGTTTTTAGATTTACTAGAGAGTGGCGGACTTACTGCTCCAGCGTCGCAGTGCATATTTACGAACAGTTTTTCATTCTAGATATACGGGCAACTTAAAAAATGTTTAGAATTAGCTAAAATCTGTTTTAAACGACAATAACATTGCCTCTTAAATGGTGCAGAAATCACAAACATAAGAACCTCTGTACTTCTTTCCGATGGATTTCGTTGATTCCAGCAGACAATGGGCTATCTATTGTCGCGAATAGTTCCTGTCTAAGAGATGTGTAACAACTTTCCCTCCTAGTCGACAACCTTTGTCATCGGGAATTTCTTTAGTGCTAGCACCACCAAATGGTCAAACCGAAATAAGTTACCATACGCATAAGCCGAACCCAAGTTTTTAACCAAAGCGAACGGGTTTATTTTTGGCTGAATGTCTTCCGAAGTATGGTACCATTTCTTCGTCGATTGAGATATTATAAGAAAATATTTCGAACTGTAGATATCTTTCATTCTTTAGGTCAAAAATAGGAAAGAACTTCGTTAATTTGTCTGCTTTATGTAATTTAGGATTATCAGATAAATGAATGTTTCGTTTTATTGAATCAAACTTGATCCTTTGCATGCGCTTTCTTACTATTTCTAATCCTTTATCGGAATTCAAGCTCCAATAAATTCTTTGCTGTGGTATCGTGGGATAACCGGACAATATAAAAATTCCAACGAATTTACTAATTTCTACTGACAGTTCAAACTCATTCCTGTTTTGTTGTTTGGCGTATTCATTAAGATATTCAACAACTTTGTCTGTGAAATATAAAGAAAACACTTCAAGGGGCGAAAGAGATTCTTTGTTTTCAGACGTCATAGAAAAGCTCGGTTGAACGTTACTGTTCCATTCTCTTCATTTGTCAGCTCATCTATTTCTAGAGGAATTAAAACAGCATCTAATTCGTGATCACTTATATTTTCTATTTCTGCTAGTAGCTCCTGTTGAGTAAGTGGGCCACGCATATTATAATCAGGAGTAGCCATATCTAAGCTAACAATTACGTATTTCTACAATGTAGCTAAATACAACTTATCTCGATTGTAAAACAACGTACACAATAATTATTAATTAATTAAAATTTGGATCGTTTTCACTCTTTTTATTAACCTTAGAAACACCAAGTTTAAAATCGACGTGTCTGGTGCTCAGACTCGGATCTTCTTCGACTCGTTCTAAAATTTCTTCCTCAACCTCTGTTGTTCTAATAGTACCATTCCCGTTGCTCGAAGACGCCTTTCAACAGCGGCAAATGTTCGATGGTTTGCGAAATTACAATAAAGATTTGATAATACTTTTTTTGTAACTAATGGCAATACTTAATAATATTTAGTCGTGGCTATGATGAATTTTAGTACGCAATGAAACATTTAAATTCGATTGTCACAGAAATGGCTGCTCGGGAGTCTCGATGCCAGACTTTTGAGTGAAGCACACGTGCATAACTAGAAAGTTTACATAAAAATTATTCGCGCGCGCGCTCTTAGGAGCAAGCAACATGAGCGAAAACTCCCACGATGACTACGACATCAACGAGACCATGGGTAAAGTACTCCTCGACGCAGCAAACTGACAAATCGACACGCTGACGTCACGGAACAAGTTCCTGGAAGATCAAACAAAGATCCTAGAAAGAAAAATCAAACACCTAGAAAAATCACTAAAAGATTATAGGCAAGAGCTGTATGCCAGGGTGGACCGCGTAGCGGCTCCGACCCCGGTAGCGACTCCCGCCGAAACCCAAAACGAAGAAAACCCCATTTTTCCATTTTTGTAGATTGTTTCGGTACTTTTGGGATCTGTCCCTTTATACCTTCGTCTTGTATATGATTCATTTGTTGTTGTGTTGTTTTTCTTATTTATTTTCGGCTCTTAATGCCTTGACGATTCTCATAACTAGTGAGAAGTCTTCGTCTTCAGTGTTGATTTGCTGTGTGGATTTTTTTGTTATTGTTGCGTATGATGTTCCAGATTCTATTGTTCTTGTCGGTGTTCATGTTGCATTTGTTGTTTTATTATTATTTAGTGGATGTGCAGGGCATCCGCGGAAGTTTGCGGTATGGGCTCCCTCTCAGTTGCAGCATTTTGTTGGTAGGCCGGAGCCCCGGGTGAGTGTGCATTTGTTGGTACGGTGTGCCCCTGCGCACTTGACACATCTCGGAGAGCTGTGGCAACCGCTTGTTGTGTGCCCATACCGTTGACAATTATAACATTGTCCGATGCCTTGTCGTTTGTGCAGGGATTCCACCCTCACCTTGAGGTATCCAATGTTTGTGGTTTCGTATATTTGTTTTGCGTTAGTTGTACGATTTAGGTGGACTAGGATCATACTAGTAGGTCTTCTGTCCCTTCCCGTGCGCATTCTATTAATTTTCTGGATTGTGTAACCCATTTCCTTTAATTCTTGTTCTATTGTCGGTAGTATTTTGTCGTCCTGTGGGATACCCTTTATAACGACCTTTAAGGGTTTCATTTCCTCCAGGAGGTAGGTGTTAAATTGTATGTGTTCATTATCGAGGGCCGAGGTGGCTGCACGATAATCTTCTGCCGTGTTAAGTGTTATTTTAACACCGTCCCTTGTAGTGTTGATGGTTTTGGGTTGTATGTTAATGGCGTACAGTGTTTCGAGGATTTTCGTGTATTCTCCCTCGTTGTGCAGTATAAGTGGCGGTATTTTCTCTTGCTTGGTTGGGGTACTCGGGCGGTGTTCTTCCGCTTCTGTACGCTGTCGTTTTTCGCCTCTTTTCTTGAGTGTTTTAAATTCGTTGTCAATATCGTCATCATCCGAAAGAAGAGGGGTGTTTGCCTCCATCTCTAAAGTGGGTGGCAGATACGCGGGGCCTGCTCCTGGTTCGGGTGAGGATTTTGTCTTCGGTACGTGCCTCTTCTTCTTTTTCGTGCGGCGAGGAGGGTTTTCCTCATTTTGAATTTTGGCAGGGATCGCTGCCGGGACCGGGGCCGCTATGAGGTCCGTTCTGGCATACAGTTCTTGCCTATATTCGACTAATGATTTTTCTAGGTGTTCGATTTTCCTTTCTAGGATCTTTGCGTGGTCTTCCAGGTACTTATTTTGGGACTGGAGAAAGGCGATTTTCTCGTTTGCTGTGTCAAGGAGTACTTTACTGATGGTCTCGTTTATGTCGTAGACGTCGTCGGATTCTTCGCTCATGTTGGAACCGGATTTGTGTGGTGAAAACTACACAAACCCGGCTCGTCGAGTTCTTTTTTGCTTGCTCCTGAAAGCGCGCGCGCGAATAAATTTTATGTTTACTTTCTAGCTTTGCACGTGTGCTTAGCTCGAAAGTTCAACACGATATGAAGAAAACCCCTCACGCCGCAAGAAAAAAAAGAAGAGGCACGGACCGAAGACAAAACCTTCGCCCGAGCCAGTAGCGGGCCCCGCGCACCTACCACCCACATTAGAGATGGAGTTAAACACCACTCTCCCAACGGAAGAAGAAGACTCTGACAACGGTTTTATAACCGCAAAAAAAGAGGCGAAAAACGACAGCGTACAGAAGCGGAAGAACACCGCCCAAGAACTCCAACCAAACAAGAGAGAATACCGCCACTAATACTACATAACGAGGGTGAATACACACAGACCCTCGAAACACTGTCGGCCATCAACATCCAAACGAAGACTATTAACACCACTACGGATGGAGTTAAAATAATACTAAATAAGGCAGACGATTATCGAGCTACGGCCCTCGATAATCAAAATATCCAATTTAACACCTACCTCCTGGAGGAAATGAAACCCTTAAAGGTCGTCATAAAGGGAGTCCCACAGGACGATAAAATATTACCAAAAATCGAACAAGACTAAAGGACATGGGATTCTCAATCCTGAAAATAAACAGAATGCGAGCGGGACGGGAAAGAAGACCTATCAGTATGATCCTAGTCCACCTAGAGCGGACAAGTCACGCAAAGCATATCTACGAAATAACAAACATAGGATACCTCAGAGTGAGAATGGAATCCCTACATAAACGTCAAGGCATCGGACAATGCTACAATTGTCAGCGGTATGGACACACAACAAGCGGTTGCCACAGCTCCCCGAGATGTGTCAAGCGCGCGGGGGCACACCGTTCCAACAACTGCACACTAACTCACGCGGGACTCCGAACTACCGATAAAGTGCTGCAACTGCGAGGGAGCCCACACGGCGAACTTTCGCGGCTGCTCAGCACACCCCTTACAAAACAAAATATCCACCACAAGAACAACCATAACCAAACCACCGACAAGATTTACACAACAAGGCACATCATACGCAGCAGCAGTTAAAAAACATACCACAAACACCGAAGACGAAGACTTCGCCCTGGTCATACGAATCGTCAAGGCGCTAAGAGCCGAAAACCAGTAGGAAAAACAATAACAGAAAACAACAACAAGCGAATCCATCCACAAGACGAAGGTATAAAGGGACAGGTTCCACAAACACCGAAAAAAATTTACAAAAATGGAAAATGGAATAGCTGCTCAAAACCACACCCGCAAGGTACACCTTTTTTTGAAGAAAACATATCAGGGAATAAGAATTTGTGGCTAGAAATTTGATATACCGAGGCAAAAAAAAGTGATGGAGTTTTAAATGTAGACAAAGGGCTGCTGGTGGCGCCCTGTGGAATATACATCAAAACTGTAATTAAATCTGGATTTCCATCATAGAAAACCTCTAGGTACCAAATTTCATGCAAATCCTGTTATTATTAAGATAGGTATTTAACAAAGAGTTTAAAGAATAATAACATGGACGCCTTGTATTTCGGAAGCTATCAACTTGCGGACTAAGGTAAATTGGACTAGATCCTCAGAAATTTGTACTAGTATTTTGCACAGAGACACTCTGTATATGTAGGATTTTTTAACTACACAATATATAATTAAAAAATAATTGAGAATTTCGGTTTTGAGTTTTCTTCCACTTTAAAATTTCATTATTTTGATAGTTTATATAATTATTTGGTACTCATGGACCCGTGGTCACAGACTTCGCGATGTATCTACGTGAGCAGATATCATTTTGTTTTCATACGTACAAATTAAATAAGTATTAAAATATAAAAGAAGTGTATGAATGCTTAGCTATACAGGATGTCTTCTACATGGAAATTTATCTGCATATCTACGTGCTGTTGCCCAAGCGCTGCATTGCATTTCGCCGTACAGTAAATGCAACTAAAAATCTGAATTAAGAAAACAGTTGAATGCAAACTCTTGGCAGTGTTAAAAATTTAGGGCATGACTTACCTATTATTTGGATTGATTAAAACTTTCAGTTACTGTTGGATTCGAAACTGTCACAATTAAATCAAAAAGAGCATTTAGTTGACATAAAATCAGCTAGGCATTTACCTAAGTAGGTTTGAACAAACATACGAGTAATCACGTTTCAGGTTATAGATGCGACATATTCGCGTTGTTAAAAGTTATTAATTGTTAAAAAATCATTGACTACCTAGATATAAGCAAAAATACTTTGTTTAAAATGCCGTTATATACTCGGGAAGAACAAATTAATATGTTGAACATTTATGGCGAATGTCAGAGAAATTCCAGTGTAGCAAGATTATACGCTGAAAGGTATCCAGATATCCACGCGCCGCATTTTACCTATTTTCTGTATTTAGAAGATTATTTGAATTATGGCGGTAACAAAATTTTTATTATAAATGAAGAGAGATATTGCTTTAAATTTAAATATTAGCCATGAAAGCGCAAGCGCAAGAAGAATTAAAAAAAAGCATAGTTTTAAGTCTTATAGGTACCAAATTCACCATCATTTATATGATAATCATGTTCCTAGAAGACTTGCATATTGCAATTGGTTTCGAGAAAATTACAATCGAGAGGAAACATTTCATCACAAAATTATTTATTCGGGTGAATCAAGATTTAGCAATATGGGAATATTTAACCGACAAAATACCAGATATTTGGCCACGCAAAACCGTCGGTTAATGAGAGATGGAGCTTTCCAGGAACGGTTTGGAATTAATATTTGGTTAGGAATCATTGGAACCCATATTATAGGAACATTTTTTTTAAATCTACCCCTGAATGGACATATGTATCTAAATTTTCTACAGAACGAAATTGAACTTTTTTTAAATAATCTTCCAGCAAACAGTTACATGTTTCAGCAAGATGGTGCACCTGACCACAACTCACGAATTGAGACCAATTATTTAAATCAATGTAGTTTTGTAAGCTTTTTTACATTTCAGTGTTTTGTTATGACTTCACATTTATTGTTGGTTACCTTGTACAGTACCTAGGTATAACAATTGTTTTTGTTTAAATTACATCCGAAAAAAGTCAAATTTAAATTTTTTTATACCCTATTAGTATACTAGCTGATTTAGAAGTTAACTTTTGTTCTTTGTTGTGTTGTTTTTAGATAGTAAAATGGATTTACTTTTTTATGGGTATTTAGTGTTCAGTGCTTTCTATTTAAAATATTGGTGAAATTTTTTTCTAGTTATTAGTAATTTTCGTACAACGTACAATCACACATACTTATTGAAGCAGAATTTTATAAATTTCAATTAAGAGATGAAAAATAAGTAATATTCTTTGACTATTCAATGAATTATTTTGTAAAATAACGAGTAGGTACTTACTTTAAAATGGCGGAAGATTGAAATCAACAAAAACTCCGCCCCAACCGCCATTTTGGAAACAAAGACGACCTGTGATACATCATTGTAATGGGAATTTAGAGAGATATATTCTTTGCAACAAATTGGTAGGTTCCTATTTAAAATAACAAAAATAAGGCCACTTGATAGTCAGCTGTTTTTAATGTCAAAAAGTGTATTTTTGTCCACTAAATCTTCATACTAAATTTCAAATTTATATCTCTTATTATAAGTTTTTGTTATGAACGAATAAGTTCAAAATTTACATCGAATGGGGCTTGAACCTTGGTGGCGCAGTTGGTTAGCGCGGTACTCTAGCAAAGTACAGGTCGTAGGTTCGAATCCTACTCGAGATAAACTTTTTATTTATGTATTTAATAAAATTAGTAATAATTTTTAATTATATCTCTTGTTTTAACAAAATTAAAGTATGTATAATGATTTAGTTGACACCCGGTATAGTATATATTACATCTCAAATTGAATGAATACACTTGAGGACAATATGCAGCTCACGCTAATAGGAACATAAACAAACTTACACCTTCACTAATCCGCCACTACGAATTTGAGGGCGGAATACGTATCTGCTAGACGTGCGAGTCCCGAAAGGTTAAAACTTACTAAGAAACGAAAAAAACGCTGAAACACTAACAATATTACATAACCTTACTATCAAAGTAAAAATTTCAGTCACCTTACATTAAACGTTTATATTTCGAAAACTATTACGCCGATTTTAATCAAGCAACTTGAATCATAATCGATATTTATTTTTTGTATATGTGAACGTAATATGATATTTTTTGTTACATTTACCTACGTACGTATAGCGAAATATATTCAAGAAAACACGATCTTTCACCACTCATCGCGCAAGACTAATATTTATGAATTAATAATTAAAACACTAATTAATAGATTGCCTTCATATTTACATACATGCCAAAGTACACCTTTCCCTAGAGGTTGATGCTAGTTTCATCACTTTCTATTACTTAAAAACCGTGTAATATAGAAAAATTGCCACGCTTGTTAACTCCCTTATTCTAAGAGTCATACGCAATATTTTTATAAGATGATGTACATTAAAACCAATAAATACGGAAAGATCGAGTTTTTCTTAATTTATATAACTGCTAACCAAGGGATAGAATGAAATATTTCATAGAATAAGGATAACGTCTATCTGTACGCAGGGGTAACAGGGAAGAGAATTCAACGTGCACTTTTAAATTACAACGTAAAACTATTTTTTTCAAAATACGCAATAAATACATTTATATACAATCATCGCTATCTCTTTTGCCATCCTCCTCAATATCCTGAAAATCGTAATCATCATCATTTTTCTCCGCTAAATTTATAACTAATGGTTCTATGGGGACGTCTATTAAATTTTCCTTTTCTCTGTACATATCTTAGACTTTCTTGGCGTGATCGACACAATTACTCCAAACGGTATTTGGTACAGTTTGTAGTATTAACTTTCAAACTTCCAGATCATCCCTTATTTTAAACGTGGTGTTTTCATTTGCAACTCTATTTTTAACATAAGCACATATCAATTCAATTGGATTAATTTCACAGTGGGCCACTACCAGAATTAATTTCTTTTGCCCATCTTTTTAAAGTGATGATATATACTTACTTACTTAACCTTCACGCTATTCCCTTGCCGGGTAGGCAAAACAATCCCTGCCTCTTGTTTATTTTTTATTCACAATCTTTCTCCATGTTTTCTTATCTCCGCATACCTCCCTAGCTTCCGCAAGATTCATACATAGTCTCTGACATGCCCTTTTGTTTTTAAAACTCCTTATCTTTCTTTCCTTTATCATAGATTCTACTACATTCAGCCAAGTTTTACGCGGCCTACCAGGCCCGGCCTTTCCCCTAACCTCACCCACATATATTTGTTTCGTTAATCTTGCGTTGTTCATTCTCTCAATGTGACCAAACCAACGTAATGTACAACTTTTATATCTATCCATCATCGCCTTTTCCTCAACACACTCCGTCATTATGCATTCATTTTTTATCTTGTCCCTTCTCGTTTTACCACATGCGCTTCTTAGGAATCTCGTACTCACGGAATTTATTTTTCTTTCGTGCTTTTTTTGACATACCCATGTCTCACTTCCATACAGTACTGACGTGACGAATACGCCATTATAGATTGCTCGTTTCGCAGCTAGGGTCATGCTTTCATTTCTCATTATCGTCCACATACTTCCAATCACTTTCCTTCCAGCATTGACCCTTCGTCCAATTGTACCATCTGCAGTAAACATTCTACTGAGATATACCAGCTCGTCCACTTGCTCCACAATTTCATCCTGCACAGTAAATACTCTACTGTCCTTTCCACCTTCCCGATTGAACACCACAATCTTAGTTTTATTCATGTTTACCTTTAGGTCCATGCTCTCACAGACTGTATCAAACTACCTCAGAGCGGTTTGCAGCTCATCCGCACTGTCACTTAATAAGACTGTGTTATCTGCATACACCAGAAGTTGTACATTTACGTCACCAACCATTACACCATTTGCATCGGTACATACTTGTCTAAGACATTTATCCATGTATACATTGAACAACCACGGTGACATCACACAGCCTTGTCGCACTCCTTGCTCAATATTAAAGTATTCACTCACACCTCCTCTCACCCTAACACATGCCCGACTACCGTTGTATACTGCCCTTATTCCATTTATTAGACATTTATTTACGTCATATTCATTTAATATTTCCCACAGCTTCTCCCTATTCACTCTATCATATGCTTTCTCCAGATCTACAAACCCACAGTACAACTTCCTTTTTACCTTTAAACAGTTTTCGATCACCATCTTGCACATCCCACATCTTAGTTTGTTTGTGTTTCGCTGAGCAAGTTTATTCCTCTGTAGTTCTTACAATCACTATTGTTCCCCTTACCCTTATACAATGGTACAATGATCGCGCTCTTCCAATCACTCGGCACTTTTCCACACATAAGGTATACATTGAATAATTCACACAATCTTCAGATAATCTTTGGACCACCATACTTGAGCATTTCACCAGTGATTTCATCTACGCCTGATCCCTTGCCGTTTTTCAACCTTCCTACCGTTTTCTCTACCTCATTTATTCCAATATCCTTCTCAGTTTCATTCATCATTTCTTCTATATTCTGCTTATTTAAGCCTTCAGTCTTACTTTCCTCACTACTGTACAGCTTTCCGAAGTATTCTTGCCAGCATTTCCCCACTTCACAATCGTCCCATACTATTTCGTTTCTAGCATTCATCACTCCTGCAGCGTTCTGTTTTGGGCCACGTTTTGTATTTTTGACCCATTTCTAGAGGAGTTTTTTGTTTCCCTCAAAATCTTTCTGCATTTTCTCTCCTTCCACAGCCATCACTTCCTCTTTACTTATTCTCACTGCCTCCTTCGCTTCTTTCTTAATCTGTACACCTCATGCAATCGTTTCTTCTAAGTCTCATTTTTGCAATGCACGCATCTTTTTTCTTACATACTGCCTGTTTTACCGACTCATTCCACCAAGCACATTTTTTCTGTCTACCTACAGTCACTCTTCCACATATTCGCACGGCACAATTGACAACAGAGTTTTTCAAGCTTATCCATGCACTTTCAACGTCAGTGTCTTTTATTTGTTCGTTCCACACTGTTTCATTCACATTCAACTCTTTACTCACAGCATCTGCGTATTTCATTCCCGCACCATTATCCACTAGTTTGTCAACCCTAATTCTGGACGTTCGCGCTACGTTTGCTTTTCTTCTCCAGACCCACTTTTGCTCTAAACACATTCTCGATAGAACCAAAAAGTGGTCCGATCTACACTCCGATCCGCGCATTACTTTTGTATCTTTCACCAGGTTCCTAAGCCGTTCATCATACACTATCAAGTCTATCATACTTTTACATTCACCTCTTTGCCATGTATACATTTGCACATTTTGATGTTTAAGCCACGTATTGGATACAAACAGGCTTCTCTCCACACAGATGTTCAGCAGGTGTTCACCGTTCTCATTGACTCTTTGGTCTCCGAACTTTCCTAGAACGCGTTCACTATGTTCTCTCTGTACACCCACCCATCCGTTCATATCCCCCACTTAATCACTCTTTCGTTTGGCTTACATACGTTCAACACGTTCTCTACTTCATTCCAGAAGTTCTCACGCTCCTGGTCTCTTTCGCCATTCACCGGTGCATAGCATGCAATAAGAAAAATTTTTCGAAACTACACTTTCATTCTAATGCATATTACCCGGGGAGATACCAATTCGTACTGTTTAACACATCTGTTCGCTCTTTCACTTCTGATCATCCCAACTCCTTTTGCGCCATGCACTTCCGTCTCAAATCCTGACCATAGTGCCAGGCTGCCATCATCCATCTCCACAGCATCCTTTCCTCTGCGCTTTGTCTCCGATACACACAGAATATCAATGGGTTTTTCGTACATTACATTCGCAGTTTCAAATTCTTTACCATGCATACCTCTAACATTCCACGTACCGACTCGACATTAATTCCTTGCGCAGTCGTCAGCAACGGGCCTGTCTGTTTCGACCTTGACCGCCCCTTGTAGCCAGGTCGATCTGGGGCAATTGTATTGTTTTCTTGAGTAATACCATAGCGAGCAGACCGGTTACTGGCCTAATCGTGCCCCGGACGATGTAGCATTCCCTACTGACGGTATCGTCCTACTTACGCACAGTTATTTGTCTACTGTCACGACATAATAGATAGATATAAATAATAGATCGTATACTTACTGTATGAATCTCAAAATGTACATATATACATGTAAGTTTTTTTCTTACTGCTCCATACGCGATTCCTGGTTCTGTTCGAGTCCCATCCTTAGCCAAAAGGTTTACGTTTGCTGAATAATTTTTTAAAGTTAAAGTTTTAACAATCACATGGGTTTAATAGAGCCGTATTTTTCGTAAATACCGTAGCAATCCTAAATGTTATTCCTATCATACATACTTTTGGAGAATCCGGACACTAGTCTGTCAATCTTTGATGCAGACCGACTACGGTTGGATCCCTTTTTTCCATATAAAAATGTAATATTTGTCTTTGTATAACGCCCTTTAGAAAATCAGCAACATCTACTTTCAGTCTACTACTTCTTCGCCTCGCTCTTGACACTGTACCAGTACTACTTACCCCTTCTTCAATTGATACCCTTACAACACTTATTTCACTAATCCCGAAGGATTCTGCTGTACGCTTTGTAACATGATTAAGAATAATCTACGCCATTTCTTTTCCGCCTCGAGGAAATCTTTTACCTTTAGAACTATCCGTTTAAACTCAGCGGACATATGCTTAGGCATTTTTCTTTTTGGTAAGAAGCTGCTACGATATACGTATGTACTCATATGTATATATGATATATATATATATATATATATATATATATATATATATATATATATATATATATATATATATATATATATATATATATATATATATATATATATATATATATATATATATATATATATATATATATATATATATATAAACTAGTACAACAAATTCAATTCACCAGGTTTTAAAAATCTTATCAGCTACAATCCCAGGGTGGGTTTATCAGGCGGCTACCAGAAACTATTCCCGCCCGGTGCTTACTATTATTTATTTTAAAATATGGTTTTATAGCTAGGTATTTAAAAATTTAACAGAATATAAATGTTACACTTAATACAATTTAACAAATATTAAATGACGTTTCTTGAATTTCGGTGATGTTCTTTTAATAAATTTAACCAATAGACTTATTCGCGCATTCCGACTGCCTGCATCGCTATTGACCTATCTTCTTCCAGTAGAATTCTTGCTTAATTAATTTTTCTAATTTTCCGGCAACGTTACTATTTTAAATCTTGAATATTATACTGCTTTGCCAAAATTATTGTTTCTCGTAATTTCTGTTCTCTTTCCCTTATTATCTCTTTACACCTTTACTTTAAAAGCCAGAATATTTCAGCTTTCAATTATCACTCCCAATTTACCCTTAATTCAATTATGTGTCGGATCAACGTCTACGCAGACCTTTACCGAGAACATTGAAAATTCTTCTCCTTTTATTTATCTCTCGTTGCCGTCCAACCGTCATCAATCTTCAATAGCACCCTTAATTTTCTTATCCTACTTATAATTTGACATACCTTAATTTTAATTATATTGTATATAAATAAAGTGCAACCCGGCAGTTAAACTTTTACGTGTGCTCTTCCTATGCTTATTTTTAATCATTAATATATATATATATATATATATATATATATATATATATATATATATATATATATATATATATATATATATATATATATATATATATATATATATATATTTATACAGGGTTGCGAAAAGTGAAGCACTGTTGTAATAGATAAACGGATAGTTATGAAATTGTAGGACGATGAATAGGATTCATGATTTCTTAGAGTAAATGTAACATTTTTTTGACGTCAGCGTTTAGCGTACCGCTGCCATCTTTAATAGGGGTAGTGATATATCACAGAAAAGCTTATTTTTCCTTCTTTGCAAAAATCTTGGCCATGTACCACTTTACTATGAAATTATGAAAGAAGTTTAACAAAAATATACAAAATGTAATTTGAAAGAAAACTTTATTTAACAAAAAATAGATTAAAAAATTGATATTTTATAAAACATTTCGTAGTAAAGTGGTACATTACCAAATTGGAAAAAATAAGATTTTCGGTGATATATCACTCGGCCTATGTTGCCATTTAAAAAATTGCGGTAGTATGCTAAATGCTGACGTCAAGAAAGTTTGATATTTACTTTAAAAATTCAGAATAGAATTCCATTCATCGTCCTAGAATTTCATAACTACTCCTTTATATGTTTCAAAGATAACAACATTAGGAGATATTTGATTTTTACTAAAACCCTACATTTTCAGAAAAATTTATATAACTTGAAACATGTAGGTATAGGGAACTCTTATGAAAGTGTTACTTATTTTTTCTGTAAAATTCGAAAATCCAATAATACACACGGTGTGGCATTAAAGAAAACATAAGTCTTATATGCCACTTTTTTTGCAGCACCCTGTATATTTAAAAATAATTTTAAAATGTTGCTCATATTGACTTAGATAATATCACTGTATAATAATGGTGTAAATAAATGTTTTAAAGCGTTCTCAATACAAATCGTTAAAATAACTAGAGACACCAACTATTCAATGAAAGATAATACCGTTGACTCAGTAGATAGGTTAAATCGGGCCTGGTTCAAGTTTTTTGATTGGCTTAATTACCAACAAATTTCTGCTTAGTTATTTCCACCTAACATCAATATAATAACTTCAATGTAACAATAATAAAAGTTCTAAAACTACACCAATTAAACACTTAGAATGTACATATTTTAACAACAATATATCAATTGTTAAATAGCAAACATTTTAGGTAAATCGGTCACAACAATTTTGTAAAATAAGCCCTCAAAGTCAGTGGCGCGCAAACTTTATCGAGCGCCGTCGTGCAAAAACACAAAGTGCGTGCGCCTTTATACATTGTTATAAAAAAATTAACAAACGTTTTTATAAAACAGTAGAATTTTGTTTTGTTTTAACTTCTATCTTGCACATATTCAGGTTAGAATTTTTCAAGTTAAATCATACGAGTACGAAATGATCAAAACTGTTAATAGAAATGAATTAACATGGGATGTTAGATAAAATTATTTTTAAAATGACATTATACAGTAATTTTAAATATAAAACATTTATAAATGCAAAAATTTTAAACAAGATTATTAGAACATTGAACATTGTTTAACAGAACTGGACTTTACGCGCTTTGTTTTTGAAAATTGTTGTATTAACGTTTCAATGTCTAAACTATTGAATTAAAGTAGACTCGATTGAAATGATGACATTATTTTCCATTCATTCTTGTTCCATAGTAGAACGTAAATAGTTTTTAATGATTTTTAATTTGGAAAAGGATTTTTCAACTGTGGCTATGGAAGCCTGGCATTGTCAAAAAAATTCGTAATGCCACAAAAATGTTTGGGTAAGAATAATGTAAATTATTGGTTACAATGTAATTTAGGCTAGTATTTGGCGAATAGGTGACACTTTTCTCAAAATTCTGCAAAAACTGCAATGTTTGCTTAAGTTCTATCCCATTTATATCCATTTCATTTCGATTTTTATCACTTAATATACCCATTCAGAGTGACTGTTAAATTCCGAAATATTCCATAAAAATTTTAAAATTGCCGCATGGGCAGTTCGAACCTATGGTTACAAGATGTTGTAGTAATATCTATCAAATTAAATTTATCCAGTTTAAATTTTAATTCTTCATTTTGTATTGGTTCATCGTCATTTTCGTAACTAAATTGTTTTGTAACTTTTTGAGGTCATAAAACGCCTTTATGTTTAAATTTTGGATCGATATCTCATAAAATCGCGACTTCCAATAAGTCATTATAAGTTATCTGAACGACCGTTTTTTAAAAAATTAATTTAATTACTTAAACCAGCATACTCTCGCACAATATTAAAGGTTTAAGTTTGTACAATTTTAGACGCTAGATTAACTTTGCTTAATATATTAAACCATAAAATCGTCATGCATACAAATTCAAACTTTTTAGCAATATCAAAATTTTGCGCAAAAGTAATTTCGAAAAGAACATCGTATCTTTCGCCTAGTTGATACTTTAAAGATGTTATAGCATCAATTCGGGTCGACCATCTGGTATCTGACAACGGCTTTAAAGTCAAATTTGATATGTTTTTTTCAAAATCGCCCATCGATGGATTGAAGCAGAAAAAAGTTCCTGATCTACAGAAAAAAAAATTACAAATAATATATTTGGCTTTACGCCATCGTTAACGACAAAGTTCAAGCTATGGTTCCAACAGGGTACAAACAAATTGGATTGACATTTAAAATTTTTTTTGTTAACCATTATGCTTACCCTTTATGTTTGTCCCGTTGTCGTAGCCTTGACCGCGTAAATTAAAAATATCTAATCCATAATTTTCTAACGTCGATAACAAAAAAATTGTTAAACCTTCACCGGTACCAACAGTAACAGAAGAAAAAGTTAGAAAGTGTTCTTCAATACTTATTCCCGAATCGTTTAAATCGACGGATCCTGATACATACTGAAATCTGTTCATGGTGGCTGTCATCAGGTGTACAGTCGAGGTTGATAGAAAAATATTTAGCTTTTTTCACTATGTTTAAAATTTTAGATCTAATGTTACTTCCTAATAAAGTTATAACTTCGTTTTGGATTTTGCCCCCAAGATAATGAGGCATATCTTTGTGCGTTTTCATTTGGGACTGGTTGACTTGTTCAGACATAATAGGATCGAATTTTGCTATCATTTCGATACATTTCAAAAAGGTGCCATTATTATTAATAGTACCTCGAAAGGCAAGTTCTGTTCATCCAAAAATTGAACCATATAAAACATACGCTCAACAACGGCGTGCCAATATTTTGTTTCTTTATTGAATATTTTTTGTGCTTCAGAATCACTAGTTTTATTCTTTTTCATTCGATTTAAAAGATCTGTCCATTGCTTCAAATTCTGGAAATGTAACTTATTTTTTTCGTGGTAACTTAAATGCTCACTTAAATGATATCAATCATTAAACCCATTATTGTTACTTAATTTTATAGATTTCGCAGAATTTGCAACATTAAAGATTTTGCAATAAAAACAATATACATAATTCTTTTCTTTAGAATAAATCATTTGTCTTTAGGGTAAATCTGATTTTTAATCTGATAATCACAAGGTTCATTATCTACTAAGTGAACACGATGGACAAATACCTAAAGCTTTTTACCATAACCTTGGATACTCAGAAAGTAGCACAAATTTCTCTTCACCGTCATCAAGTTTACAATCTTTGCTAGAAGTTGATTATAGCTGAATATTGACACTGCCTTTAAATTCCTTCTTCAGCAGTTCTTCATCCGCAGTTGATCATACCGTAGCAATCAAGAATTCTGACATCATTTGGCTGCTACTAGGTTCAGTTTCTAATCCCGCCGTTGATGCAGGTAGACAGAAGGTCTTTGTTTTCTTGAAAATGGTTGGTTTTTGAAAAAACGTTATTTTTGTATTGGTGTTTTTAAGTTTTCTTCTCGTTTTCGTTTGTTTAATAAGTTTTCATATCCATCAAGTTTCTTTTTTCTTTTTTCCTCTTTAGACATCTATATATAAATCCAAATTAATTCGCTTCATATTTTATTAATTGCAAAAATAATTCAATCGTGAAAATGAATAAAAATCAAAACAGTTTAAATTTTTGAATATTTCTGAGGTTGCGGCAAAACTTTAAAGTAGTTTCTTTAAAACAAGATGGGTAGCAATTAAAAATATTTAGCGGTTAAACTTGAAAAAAAAAAATTAATTACAAACAGTTACTTTTGCACCAAATTGATTACAAAACTTTCACTTACCTTAGATAGAGGCTTGTAAGTAATCAATTCGAACTAATAAATAACTAAGTAATGAACGATTAAACGAACACAAAATTTACTAGGTAAATCAATGTCACTATTAAAATTATAACAGTATAATAATATAATAAATATAAAACAAATCTATCAAAAAACTCTTTATGTAGGAGGTCGAAATACTAGTCATAGAATGCAACAACACAAATAATTGTATACTGGTTAAAATAAAGGTTGAATCGCAACACGACAAATGACTAAGGCTTTATTATGAATAAAGAATGATTTATCTATGTTTATTCTTATTTATTTATTTTTTTGAACAAAATAATTACTACTATTTCTGTTTTCAAATGACAGGTACACAATTTTATTTTTTTGTATTGTTGAAAATTTATAAATTGAAGGCATCCACACTCGACAGGAACCTCTGTATCCACGGCAACCTCGTGCTACGCACGAGTTGCCCATATGGAGAGAGCGGATCTACTCAAAGTGAAGTGATTAACCCATTCATGCCCAAAGTTGTATTTTCGCAACAAATGTAACTAGTGTACGTTCTTCCATCTGTTGAGCAGAAACCAAACAACAATCAATATAAATTCCGGAATTTGGTATGTTTATAGTTATCTTTAACTGGTCATAATAGTACGTGACTTAAGAAAGCACATGGGTATTTATAATTTGAGAACGAAATTGTTGTTGTGATTTGGCTGCAAGTAGCTACGTGCTTTTGTGTATATAAATATAAAAATTTTTAAAGTGTTCAAAGAAACATAGTGGTTTTTTATGCTACAGGGATCGAAAAGGACTTGTTGAGATCTGTATATTAGGTGAGTGTTATATTATTTTTTTTATGATAGTGGTGTTTGTTTATTTATTAGTGTTGCGTTATCGCAACACGGGGCAACTATGGGACATATAGAGAATAAAGTAAATTCAAGTGTTTTATTACAGTTTTTTCGAAAATAGCCTATAAAAATTGCTTTTTTACTGAAGGTTTCTCGTTTCTTTCTTATAGGGTTCGATATATCCCAACTTCCTTCGTGTTCAAATTCCATTAGGACATCAAATCAAAATGTAGCGCACTCAAAAGTCCCACACACAAAATAATGACTATTCTTGAGGAATCAACAATGTTGCAGTCAGCTAGCAGTGCCAAAGTATATTTAGCCCCTCCTGACCCACACGAATTGACAGACGAAGAAAGTGGTGATGAAGATTTTGGTTGAACTTTTGATAATTTGAGTAGGGCCCAGTTAGAGTCAGAGGCAGAAGCAGTTGTTGAATTATTTCAAGAAGATGCAATAAGGATTAACGAAGACAATATAAACTCTATTGAAGAAAATCATCAAGAAATATTGGAAGATGTAACTGAAGAAGAAATAAGTAATGACTCCCATTCAATTATTAAATCCAAAACACAAGAAATTCCTCAGATTACCTTCAGCAAAAAAATCAGCTAACATTACACACACATGGATTCAAAGCGATTTACCTGTCCGTAACTTACTAAGTTCTCGCCTAATAGAAAAAAGAGCAGAATGGGATAGTTTTCGGCCTTCATTTTACTCATGTCCGTTTACCCCCCTTCAAATATTTCAATTTTTTTTTAGCGATGAACTTATAACCCACATTGTTAAAGAAACAGTGCTCAATGCATTCCAAAAAGGACACAAAATGGTACTAGGAGTGGATGAGCTGAAAGCCTTTATAGCCATATTATTAGTTAGTGGATATAACGTAAACCCAAGGAGACGTATGTATTGGGAGGAATCAAAGGACGTAACAGGTTTGAAACCATAATGAGGTTCCTTCATTTCAATGACAATCAAAAAATTGATCTCACAGACAAAACGTACAAACTTCTTCCATACATAGAAATGCTAAAGAACAATTTCTTTGAATATGCTATTTGGGATACAGAATATAGTATAGATGAGGCCATGATCCCATATTATGGACGACATGGAATGAAGCAGCATATAAAGGGAAAGCCAATACGTTTCGGCTACAAGAGCTGGTGCTGGAACCTAAAATCTGGATACCTTATTGACTTTCAAATTTATCAAGGTGCAAAAGGGAAAGAGAATAAATATAAAGCAAAGTTTGGTCTAGGTGGTAGTATAATTTTGCAGTTTGCTGATCTTATTCCTAAAATTTCGGACAATGAATATATGCCTCATATTATATACGCAGACAATTATTTTAGGGGTTTGAGAATAGTTGATCAGTTGACAGCCAACGGTATAGGTTATGTTGGGACACTAAGCTCAAATAGGGTTGAAAAATGCCAACTATCCGAAGTAACAACAAAATCAGTGAGGGGTCAGCATGAAATATACTATGACACAAAAAATGAAGCCGTGGTATGTAAATAGAATGACAATAATTTAGTAACTATTGCTTCTAATTGTCAAGGAGTAACTCCAACCCATCAAGCAACTAGATATTCATTTGCAGAAAATAAAAAAATTAAAGTTGTTCAACCAAACATGATTAAAAACTATAACGAAAATATGGGTGGAACAGATAGAATGGACCAAAATGTGGCTTACTATAAAACAAGCTTTAGATCAAAAAAGTGGTACTGGCCTCTTTTTATTTGGGGCCTCGATGTTGCCGTGCAAAATTCTTGGCTGTATACCGGAAAATGAGAAGCGAAGTCGCCGATCAACCGGATATGGATTTATTAGAATTTAGAAGAAACATTGCTAAGGCATTACTGACTCGCTTTGGCGCTCCACCATGTAGACCAGGACCGGTGCAGTCGGTTCGCAGAAGAACCACAATAGATGCTCGTTATGATAACGTGGGTCATCTGATTGGTTCCCAGGAGAAAAGGACACGTTGTGCTATGCACCGTTCCACGACAATTAAAAAATGTATGAAATGTAACGTCGCTCTTCACGAAAAATGTTTTGTTCAATTTCATACAGCATAATTTGTACTACAGGATTAGTTGAATAAATAACAAGTTATTCTATTTTGTACCAACTTATTTTCCCGGTGTTGCGTTTTTGCAACAGTCATTTTTTCAAAAAAAATCCAATAGAATATTCAAAAAAGTCACATATTTCTTTATTTTATAACATTACCTCCAATATTTTGCAAAAATTCATAACTATTTACAAAAAAATAATTCTGGGCACTAATGGGTTAAACTTTTTACTTTGATAGTAGGCATACGCAACCAATTTTAACCCATTACCTGCCAAATTTTTAAAATTTGATTTTTTAGTTTAACCTTACAGGAAATATTTAAAAAACTTTCTTTTGATTTTTACGCCTTTTATACCATTTTTTAAAAAAAAGTCCCAAATGGGGATCATGACACGAGTGGTTTAAAAAATTACAAATTATCAAATGGACACGTATTTATTGTTTTTCATAGGATATATTGTGTTTTTCTTCATGATACATTAGATTCTTTTGTGCCACGTCTGGAAACATTCAACATGGAGGCCCACATTGCACTTGGAGCATTGCTTTCTTACGTTTGTTTTACATATTCTGCATTTTCGCGGCTTGTAATCAGTGGTTCTTTCTATGAAGCGGCCCACAGGATCAAACCTCACAGTTTCCAGAACTCTTTTATTAGAATGTTTAGGTAGAGCAGGTCTTCCGATGTTTGTTTGATTGGACAGAGATGTCAATGCCAGGTAAGTTCTTGCAATTGTTCTTCTAAAATCAAGCAGTTGCATTTTTTGTCCTGCTATGCACGAGAGAATGTGAGCATTGACTATGGTCATATCAAGAAGATTGGTGAAGATAGGGAAGTACCATCTTTTAGCTTTTATTTTTGTCCCATATTTGTTGATAAACCAGTCCATTCTATCAACTCCACTCATCCACTTATTGTAGGTGGTGATGCATTTTGGCTGAGGAACCTTTACCTACTCTTTTCCAAGTTTAGACCACCGAGTGACTGTGGTTCGATTGCTTCGTGGTTAGACAAAACTTTTATATTGTTGTTATGTTTTCAAGTAATAGCGAATAGTTTGTTCTTTTCATCAAATCGATAGACACTTACACCACGTTCTACTTTTTTCATTTCTTTTTCAGACTTTATAGGACAAGAATTCATTATATTGTAGCGGACCGTCCCAGTAGCACAAACAATTTTTTGTGACAAGTAGTTCATCAAGTCAAAACTTGTAAAAAAGTTATCAAAACAAAGATTTTTGAGAGTCCCAGGTACAGAGACTTTGGACAGCACAACGGATGAACCCACAGCATTCTCTATCTGCACTTTTTTGCCTTCATAAAGATCGGCATGAAAACAGTATCCTGTTTCCCCACAGCAGAGTATCCACTGCTTGAAGCCAAACCGTATAGGCTTTCCACGGATAAATTGCTTCAGGAAATGATGACCGTAGTGTCGAACCATTTGTTCGTCAATGCTTAACTTTGTAGAAAATACTCTAAATTTCACAAAGTTACTGTTTAGCTTATCAATTAGTGGCTCTACTTTGTAAGACTTTTTGGGATTAGTGGGTATTTGGGAATTGTCGTTGAAGTGAAGATTACGTTTCTTTGAAAAACACTTCCTCACGCAATCAATGGTTATATCCTCATCCTCGTTCCAATATTCTTGAGGAAGAGAGTGGTACCCTGTGAAAAGAAGGAACCCAATGAACTTCTTTAGGCACTCATTTGAGAAAGTAAATGTGTGGCGGTTATTCTGGCAGCATAAATTACACTTTGTCTTACTATGTAATCACACTCGTTTTCATCAAAGAGACTTTAAAAAAGCTCTACAGGGTTCTTATCTTTTAGGACAGCTTCTATATTTTTTCTTTTATCTCTTTCGTTTTCATCAGAAGGAGGTAATAAGCTAAATACAGGATCTGACTCAGTCCACTTCGACTGGTTTTTTTTCTCATCAACCTTTTTTTTTAGGTTTAAATGCAGTTTTAATTTTTTCTTTGTCGTTTACTAGTTTAGCTTTAAGAACCGATAACCTTCTCTTTTTAGCGTTGTTTTCGGTTTTAGGCTCAATGCTTTCTCTGAGGGGACTTCTCCAATAACATCGCCAGAAGTGTCTTTTAGTGGCTTCAAGCTAGATTAGATGAATTCAAGTGGTTATCGCCTTGAATGTGATTCTACTGGATTGTAGTGGAGCTCTACTTTTCCTGGAACATCGCGAGGTATTGTATCATCTAAATATTTTCATCGATCTCTTCCAAATCAGAAAGATTGTCAACATTATCTGGTGGTAGTTGAACAAGATGTATTTCGCCATCAGCGTCGAGGGCGCCTAAAAATTCTGAGTCATTTAGTAGAGATTCTAGCTAGTTTAGAGATAAAAACTGCCGCTGCAATCGTAATAAACAATGTAGCACGCTCCTAATCGAAATACATTGGATGTGCCATGATCCTCAAATGGGTACCACTCTTCAAACAACCGTAACTGGTATCAAAATAACTTCTAATGCGCATCAACACAAGGTCAAACAGTCTAATAGTGTCTGTAAACAGGTGTTACGTGCCTATAAGTAAGTGTTGCCAACCCATACTCTTTAAAACACAAAATCCCCAAACGGGACTCATGGCAAGCAATGGGTTAAGTGAAATAATTGCAGCAATACTCTAATCATTATTTTTATTATCTTTACGGTAGACCATATACGTATCCATTTTCTTAAAAGCCGTATTGTAATAGTACCAGAGCTGGGAGTATCTTAAATAAAAAGATACTTTTCAGTATCTAAGATACAAGATCCTATCTTGTATCTAGATACTTTTTCATTTAATGCAAAATATCTAAACTTAAAGATACTTGTTAAAAGTATCTATATCTTGTATCTATTTATAAGTATCTAAGATTCTTTTTAAGTATCTTAGTTACTAAAAAGTATCTGAGATACTTTGTGAAATAGATCATTTTTAAAGGTTGCGCGAAGTTTAGCCACCTGCTCAGATTTGCTGATTACGCTGCTTGCAGTGCAGTCAGGTGGTCATTTTTAGGTTAGTGCATTTGTAAATTTTCTACGCTTATTATTTTTCTAGTCGTAGTTGTCAATTATTGTGGTTGTGTTGTCTGTTGTGTTTAAGTTTTTAACCTTTTTATTTATTTTTATGTAGTACCCCAAGTCTTACGAAATCTACAATATTGTAAGAGGGACAATATGATAACACGTCGTTAAGAATGCAAGTCTAATTTAATAATATAATTATACAGTGTGTACATAAAGTACAAGACAAGTACCTATGGAATAAATTCATTTTTAGCTAAATACGACATTTTGAGAAAATATCCTGAGACAAGTCCAATTTTGATTTTAATTTATTGTATTTTTACGTAATTATTAAATATACAGGGTGAACAGATGTAGGTATTGCGAGAAACGATGCCATCAATTATTTTTTTAAATAGTACACCCTATATAATTTATTTTTCTTGAACTGTCCAAAAATTCTTACGCTTGGTAGGTAATTAACAGTTTGAAAGATGCAATCATTTTTAATTTTAAATGAGTATTTTGCGCATCTTTATTTATACAGCCTACAACAAATGAAGGGATAATACACTTTACACTTAAAAAGTTTTACTACAATTAGTGATTTTAAACTAATAAACTATTAGTAGGTAATCAAATTAAACATAAAGGTGCCATTATACTATACAAGTTATAAAACATTTTGTTTTAAAACAATGTTTTGTAACTTTTTACATATATTACATTAGAAAATGTTATAAAACAGCATGTTTTAAAACATTTTTGTGTATTCTGTAATGTAATTGTTTCATAATAACTGTTTCGAAAATGTTAACAACATTAACATTTTTGCGCAACAAATTTGTTTTAAAACATAACGTTTCTTAAACTTGTTGTATGGTCTAACCGCACTTTTATAATATGATACACCTAGCTTTGGAATCGCCGCGAAATGTAACGTAACTTATTCTGATTATCTTTCACAAATAGTAAATAGAAAAAAACCGATGTGCATTCTCGATTTTTTTCTTAATTAGTTCACTGGCTTCAAGTGACTTTCTAATATTTATTATTTGGGAGATACAGGGGTAAATAAAAAAATAGTCGAATTTCATAAATACTGAAATTTTTGTTTTTACGAACTGTGTCCTGTGTCAATAAAGTTTTCTTACATACATAAACGAAAAGGTTAAGATAGTGGCGTACCCTGTACTATATATATTTTTTTCAGATGGATATTCAATGGACGATGAGAAATTTCCTTCGTCAGCAGACAGTTTCATGCAACTGCAACTTCACTCTCCCGTTGACGATGAAGACAAAGATCCTGATTACATTCCTGGGATACCTTCTGGCAGTAAAATAGCTTCAAAATGTCTTTCTTTAATTAATTATTTCAATGTAACAGAGACAAAAAGAGAAAGTCCGAAAAAAAGAAGCCATTTAAACTTCCCTTTTACGTCCACTAGTAGCCGAGATGCCATTGATTCTAGTTCTATGGATTCCGACAGCTCTACTATTACTTTTACATCATCTCATTTTCTTGAAGCTTCAAGGGTTGAAGATACGAATAGTACCTACAAGTAAATCGGCACTATTTGATGGAAAATATTTTAGTGTAAAAGAAAAAATTGGAGACCATATTAAAACTGAATGTCAACTTTGTAAAAAAAATATACAAGGATCGGTGAAATCCACCGCAACTTTTTTGAAGCATATAAAAGCTAAACACACAGGGGGTTATAATCAATATGTCCTCTATAAAAATGAAAAGCGAAGGTCAAACACATACAAAATAAGTAACCAGAAGATAGACATAAACCGTTAAACAAAAAGTAGGGCCATGGATATCAGAAAATGTTTAATCTCCGCCAAAGAAAAAATCACCCAAACAGAATTTGACAAACGTCTAATGAACGTTATTACTGAAACGATGTCAGCAGTGTCGATTATTGATAATCCAACCTTTATTCAGTTATTTAAGGGTTTTGGAATTAATGTTATGTCACGAAAAACTGCAATGAACTACCTCAAACATTCTGCAATAAATATGCTGTTCAAAATTAAACAACAAATTAAAGATGTGGAATATGTATGTACCACAGTTGATGTGTGGTCCAGTAAAACAAGAAGTTTTCTAGGTGTGACATTTCACTGGATTGACGCCAATTTCCAAAGAAAATCCATAGCATTGGCCTGTCGTAGATTTGACGGAGCACACACTTACGATCGAATAGCAGACTTACTAGAGAATGTTCATCTAAGTTTTGAATTACAGAAAGACAAGTGAGTTGCTACAGTTACAGATAATGGCTCTAACTTTATTAAAGATTGTAAGGAATTCGGCGTTACTGGTGTTAGAATGCAGAATCTTGCATGTGATATGGTAGAAGACTCAGACGAGGAAGATGATCCACAGGAAGGTAAGGAGATCCAAGTAAACGAAATAGGGCAAAGTGGGTTCCAATTGTACTACCTTCCAAATTACGTAAGATCCATTAGTCACACGTTAAGTTTAGTAGCCACAGCAGATATATCGAACTATATCAACAAAAGCCAAATGCTTAGGACCAGACACACAAATGTTTTTCACAAATGCGCGTTACTTTGGAAAAAGGCTGGTCGTCCAAAATTTGCAGAAATAATCAAGACTAGTTTACGGCACACATTAAGTTACCCTGCCGTTACACGTTGGAATTCTTTGTATGATTCAATCTCTCAAGTTTTAAAGAGTAAAGAAAAACTTCCAACTTTGTTTGAGAAATTAGATTTAAAAAGTCAGAACTTTAAAGACATTGATATAGCATATTTAGAAGAATATATTGAAATTTTGCAACCAATAGCATAGACACTGGATACATTACAAGGTGAAAAAGATATATTTTTTGGATATGTTATACCCTCTTTAATTAATTTACAATACAAATTGGAAAAATTGAAAGATAAAAAATATAAATACATGAATGGAGTTTTACAAAATATAATAGATTCTTTAAATACGAGGTTTTCAGATTACTTAAATTTAACAGAAAACGCAAATAGTGCGCTTGTGGCAGCAATAACACATCCAAAATTTAAGACTCGATGGATGTCTTTATATAAAGGAACTCGAAATTTAGAAATATTCTCAATTAAAAACTTGATTACCAATGAAGCAAAATCTTTGCCAAAATTAAAGGTAAACGTTCCAGAAAAAATTAGTAACCCTACTGATACAAACAAGGAACTAGGATTTTTTGAATTTGACAATGAGTTTGCGTCGTTATCAGCATCTGAAATTAATTCAGATAGTATTATCGAATGCCAATTTCTACAATATCTACAAGATCCCGAAAAAGACTTGAACATGTTAAGGAAATACGACATAAAAATCTTTTTTATAAATTTAATACACCTCTTCCCTCACCTGCTCCAGTTGAGAGAATGTTCTCAATCGCCACATTTATTAACACTCCACGAAGAAATGCTTTGTCAGATGAAAATTTCGAATATTTAATATCACTTAAGGTCAATAAGGACTTTGTGTAAGTGTTTTATACTAAAGAACTAAGTCTATGTGTATTTTTAATTAATAATTTGTTTTGTTGCTTAGATGTGCAATAATAGCTGTTTTATTTTTTATTCAGTTTTGCTTTGTGTTGATTTATTGTGCAATAATGGTAGTTTTATTTTTGTATTCATTTTGAATTTACAAAATTAAAAAAATTATTTCAGTGATTTTACTGATTCTTAATCCCTAAATGATCGAAATTTACCTAGATACTTTAGTTTGAAAATCTGAATAACCTTTGCATTACAGAAAATTTGTTATTTTTTGCGCCAAATGATATCTATATGAGTTAGCGTTTGATAAGAAGGTTCTGTAAACAGAAAATAATAGAATTACTTCTATTTAGGTACTTTTAAATTAGGGGGGACAGGGGAGGTGGCTCAGTGGGTAGAGCCTACACCTTCGGACCGCTAGGTTCTGGGTTCAAATCCCGCCCAAGGTGAGAATTTTTTCAATTATTGAATTAATTGAAAGTTAATTTTGAAAGCCAGGGTGGGATTTCTTCTCCTACCATTTGCGTTGCGTTTTATTCTAATTAACAGTGCTATTCCTAAAGTGGCGCATGGAAACAATAACAAAGCCTACACATTGTGTACACAGAACACTAAGCTGGGGTAGCTGATGTAACACGGTAAGCATAACCGGGTGTCTAATGTAGATAGGGTGAGACACAAAAAAAGGTGCTTTTAAATAGGTATCTTAAAAGCTTTTAGTATCGAACAAGTTTTGAGAAGTATCCTAAGATGGTTTTGAGAAGTATCTTAGATATTTTAAATATCTAACATACTTTTAGTATCTAAGATATTTTTAGTATCTAAGATACTTTATGGAAGTATCTGAGATACTTTTTTGAGAGTATCTTAGATACTTACAGAAGTATCTTGTATCTAAGATACTTTTAATACTTAGTATCTTTTTGTAAATGTATCTTAAGATACTTTTTAGAAAGTATCTAGTATCTTGTATCTAGATACTTTTTAAAGTCCTTCCCAGCTCTGAATAGTACGCTATTAACAGTTAACAAACTGCATTGAATTAAAATAGTTTAAAAAAATCTTAGATACAAATCAATACAAGAATCAAGAGTCTGTATAATTAGGTACTAGCTAGAACTCATCAGTATTGTGAGTACATTAGGGTTATTTCAAAATTAAAGTATACTGTTTGATATGAAAATGTAAACTTTCACTATTATCACACATAATAAAATACTTATCTTTTTTGGGTTTTTTCATGCTGTATTTTAAATTATACAATCTAAACGTTTCGATAACACTTACAGTTATCTTCGTCAGCAGTAATATCTGTTAAAATTATTAAATATGTTGTATACAATTTTAACAGATATTGCTACTGACGAAGATAACTGTGTTATCCAAACGTTTAGATTGTATAATTTAAAATACACCATTAAAAAACCCAAAAAAGATAAGTATTTTAATACTGTTTGATAATTTCACAATAATTGAACATTTATCTAAACGCATATTGATAAAGATGAGAGACGTTATTGTCAACGTTTCTTAAAGTACCATTCACAACCACTTAACTTAACTTACGAAAAATTATAATTAACGTACGGCAACGAAAAGCTCTGTTCACAATTACGTTGGAATGCTTCATAAATTTTTCACGTGAAGTATTTGAGGTTACTGATCAATGTGAAATAAAACATAACCTAACCACAACCAACGCGTAAACCACGTGTCAATGTGTTATGTTAGCTACCAATGTTGATGGTGGGGTGGTGATGCCTCCGATTGGTACAATTAACAAAATTAACGTACGGATTCGGTTAAGGTGAAGTTGGTTCAATTTTTCCGTGCGTTACATTAATTTAAGTGGATGTGAATGAAGGTCATTTGATTCTGTGCTGTTTACCTTATCTTAATTTTTAGAATGTCGTAAGCTAAGTGTGGTTGTGAATGGTACTTTACAATATATGAAATGTAAACTTTCGCCATTATCACACATAATAAAATACTTATCTTTTTTGGGTTTTTTAATGCTGTATTTTAAATTATACAATCTAAACGTTTCGATAACACTTACAGTTATCTTCGTCAGCAGTAATATCTGTTAAAATTATTAAATATGTTGTATACAATTTTAACAGATATTGCTACTGACGAAGATAACTGTGTTATCCAAACGTTTAGATTGTATAATTTAAAATACACCATTAAAAAACCCAAAAAAGATAAGTATTTTAATACTGTTTGATAATTTCACAATAATTGAACATTTATCTAAAGGCATATTGATAAAGATGAGAGACGTTATTGTCAACGTTTCTTAAAGTACCATTCACAACCACTTAACTTAACTTACGAAAAATTATAATTAACGTACGGCAACGAAAAGCTCTGTTCACAATTACGTTGGAATGCTTCATAAATTTTTCACGTGAAGTATTTGAGGTTACTGATCAATGTGAAATAAAACATAACCTAACCATAACCAACGCGTCAACCACGTGTCAATGTGTTATGTCAGCTACCAATGTTGATGGTGGGGTGGTGATGCCTCCGATTGGTACAATTAACAAAATTAACGTACGGATTCGGTTAACGTGAAGTTGGTTCAATTTTTCCGTGCGTTACATTAATTTAAGTGGATGTGAATGAAGGTCATTTGATTCTGTGCTGTTTACCTTATCTTAATTTTTAGAATGTCGTAAGCTAAGTGTGGTTGTGAATGGTACTTTACAATATATAAAATGGTTTTTGGTTAGACCTACTTTATGTAAAGATAATAGGTGTATTAGGTAGGAAACACGCATACATAGCTTTACTACGAACGTTTTTAATCTATAAAATAAACGTCAACCACGAAATTAAATTGCTATGTTGCATCTGGGGAAACCGACTTAAATGGAAAAGTTTTATTGATGCACACCCTATTATTCTTTTTTATTATAAAGAAGTAATAAAAAACACCTAGGGTCAGATTATCCATTATCTCTGCCGTTTATTTTTTATTTATTTTCTGTTCATGCATATAAACTAGAAGGTAGAAAAAAAGTTATTTAAATAATACTTTACAAAATAGTTATTTTATGCTTTCGAATTTTTGGTTATAAAATGGAGTATTTGCATTTGAAATTAGCTTTGATTTTAAAGCAAGGAAGTTTAATGCGTATCTCGAAAAAAGTTTAGATATTTGATATTTAACTTAAAGTCTAAATAATTGTTCACCGAAAATTTCAATTTTCAATCGAAAATTATTTGGAGGGCATCGAAGGGTTAACTATAGCTAGCAGTAATACCCATTTGCATGACACATTACACAAAAACGTGGGGTTTTAAATAACTTGAAATCATTAGGTACTGAGTAAGAGCGTTACAATTTTCCATTATCTGAAAAATTAATTTTATTGTGTTCATTCGTGTTTATGAATGTATTGTTCCTTTATTGAGAAATCCTGAGTGAATTAACATGGTTTATTACAATTAATTATGATTACAATTATAATTTATAATAAATTGTAAAGTACAGTTTCATTGTTTGGAGTATAGTATATTACATTCGCTTTAGAGTTTTACTACTTAAATGTAATGAAACATGTTAACGTGCACACTAATTTGTCATTTATAATATATTATTGCACACAATGTTCCTGTTCTCATAATATATAGGATGTCCCAGGATAGCTGTTTCCTAGTTGAATCATTCCATTATTATAAAAAGTAGAATACTAAAATTTGATATATAAATTTTTGATTGTAGTATAATGGGAGATTTATATTGAAATTCTATTTTGTTTTTGATATATAAGGTAAACTATCAATGTTAGATTATTTTTACTGCCACCATTCGAATCATCGTCTTGTGGAATTCATTTCACAATGGAACGCTTTAGTGGCGAACATCGTGCTTTTTGTGTAAAAGGATTATAGGAAAATGCTCGCTCATCCTTACGTCAGAGTAGAATGGTTGAAAAACACGCATTGTACCGTAATTTGATCTGCTCATCAATTATAACTAAATATGTAGTGAAAAACTTATTTACAAAATCGAGCATTGCTAAATTATTTATTCTAAAATACAAAAACATTGTCGTATAAAGCCCACACACATCCGAATAGTAATCCTGCAGTGTCGTTTTGTTGTAATGGAACCATCCGGAATTCTTCTCAAGGAAGCGTAAATGGTAACCTAGCGGGAGTCCGCCAAAGGAGTCAAAATACTCCCAGTTACCACTCTCGTCAACATAGATAGCACTCCAATGCTGACCTGGTATGTTTTCTGGATCCGTGTTTACAATAATTGCACAAGGTCTAGATGCGTGCCTCGGTAATTGATTAAAAGCACATATAAGTCGAAACACATTCTTGTGACTGGGTATCGATTTCAAACATTTCAACACTTGTACCGCATACGTGTTTGGAGTTGGTATGCGTCCAGTCTTGCAATAATAATGCGTTTTCCAGTGCATACATAAGCTCAACGATCTTATGCTTTAAACAACTATATGCTTTTGCTTCCTTTTTCCATTTTTTTAGTCGACGGGCAACCAATCTCGTCCCGGTTTATTATTGGTTTTTTAAGAATTCTTAAAAACTGTTGTTTTTCACTGCCTTTAACGTGAATTTTGTTAAACCTCAGCAGCGTTGTTATCAGCTCCTCTTGGAAATCGTTTTAGGGCCCTGACCTCCATTTCAAGCCGTGGTAGTTACGAGGTGACTCTATCAGCATCAACAGTAATGAACCATGGTCTGTAACCACAGTATAGAGTCGTTATTAACACCTCCAAACCCTTGCCCGACCAAGTATTCGTCCATTATATTTCACTTGCTGGTATACACTGAAGCTTGTGATCTAGAGTTGTCCCTTTTAATAGGTGAATTCCACGACATTCCGTTGTTTATCGATCTCGACCACGATATCTAATTCGGTGGACACCAAACAATTAACGGTTTCTTCAAACCCGACTTCTAAGCGCAGGGAGCCGTCTCTAACCAAATTCCAGTAATTGCTAGCGTTTGCAGACAAGTCAGGCGTTAGGTCAACGGCCTTTAAACAGTAGCCGTTGGAGTATTCGCTTCTCGATATATCATTGCCCTCATTAAAAAAAATGAATACCCGTACCGGAGAATAAGGTATGTTACGCCCTTACATATAAACCATTAACTGTAAAGTCTGGTTGTAAGGCCTTCGAAGGAATTTGTTGGCAGCAATATATAACGACATGTAGTTAATATTGCTGTGCTGTAAATTGAATGAATTTGAATTTTAATCGCCGATGAAGGCTTTATTTGTGATAAAACCTACGTTGCATCGTTTAGGTAACTGACCCAGGATGACATTACCCAATGATTTTACGTCGGTCCTTATAACAGGCTTTTTTTGCTGCAGTTGTTTCTAAAGCTTTAGCGTGCGCAATTAGGATGGTGGGATTGATTCGCCAGTAACCCAGCTTCCATAATTCTCGTCTTGTAATTTGAACCGTGCGCCGCCATTGGACTACAAATTTAACTTTTAACCCTACACCACTTATGATAAACTTTTCTTGATTGAGCCAATCCGAGTGTACGTGACCAATCATCTAACCTGCTTGCTGGTCGCTGCAAGTACTTGACGTTTTGAAAAACCGTTATTTGCGTGTGCCACCTTATTCATCTGCCCGGCTGTATCATTGTGCCATAAGGTTCAACCTAGATGTGAACTCTTGGCCTCCCTTCTGTAATTTAGCAACACTTCGATATGTGAGAGGTAGGTATAGGTGTTGTTTGATTGTGACACCATCTTCTGATTTAAGTAAACCTCCAAAAAGCGAATGCATCCAATTGCTTACCGGTGCTACAACATCCGCGTCAGTAAGTGCTGTATCGTCCTTCTTTAGAACTTTAGCTATGATGTACAACGTGGTCTGACTTAAATCTACGTAATGGTTTCCGTTTCCGGGCACTACAAACTCTATTGGAACGGCATCAGTAATATCTGATAAGGGCTTGCAAAATATCCATTTACCGCTCTCGATACTTGTGTGTGTCGACGGTAAAGCGAACAAATCCAATTCGGACTTGACGTATTCACACGATTGGGCATGTAGAAAAGCCCTTATTATTTTCAAAATATATGGTTGTAAGTAGGTTTCTTCCTTTTAGCGACAGCTCTCGGTAGAGACTAGTTATTATCGGCCAGACTTACTCTTTTGTAGACTGAACCCTCCATCATTTTATCGATTTACGCTTGATTTACGTTAACAGGTCGATCGTCCATGACGTCAGAAAGAATATTGGCACCTGTTTTGAACGCTTCTTTTCCAATAATTTTTGCACCAGACTTAAATAAAGGTATTATACTTCTAAATATACCACCTAACCAGCTTCCTTCACTATGTCCACGCTGATATGGTGCGCCTTTATTGATGGTGCCGATACCGTTACCGGCCCGATTTATATAATATTGCTAATAAGGACAAACTATTATTGAACTTTCTTAAAGTGTAGCTTCAGACACGTCGCGACGTCCCAAACTCGAATGGCATTGTTGTACCCGTATCTATTTTTGTATTAATCTCGATTTTTTCAAATTCCCGTGTCATATAGTGTGCAGGCGAAAAAAACACATCTTAATGACTTACGTAAGCATAGTTTTCTGAAGTAATGTTTATTACACGCATAAGCGGAGGTATAACATCACCCACAATTTGCGGTTCAACAGTGTCGCAATAAACAAACATATGTGATGGTAATCCTATCCACATACTGGCGGGGTGCGGAGGTATTGGTTCCATAGCTATGTTTTGATGCGGACGATAACTGTAAGGTTAAACGTTGTGAGAATCCGAATAGCGAGAGGGAGGTTTTTAATTTCGTGGTGACGCGCTTAGTTGGATTATGGTATTAGATTGTTAACAATTTACTTATTAGCTCGTGGTTATTTAGCTCGTTGGCAATTTTTTCAATGTTGGCATAATTTCTCGGGGCGAAACATAACACATACCAGCTATCCTCAATATAAATGATTTTCTCGTTGTCGTGTTGAAAATGTGATGCAGCCCTTTTTAATATAGTTTCTAACGCACCCTCTTCTCCTGCGGTTGGATCAATTCTATAATAAATTAGATTATCCGTCGCACTTACTGGTACTGGATTTCCAATGTGCCTACAACCCATGACCCGATTCTTCGATATTTTTTAGAAAATCCACGATAAAATACGTCTGATGGCTCAGCAACTATTTCCGAAAAGGGATGCTTAAACTGTCCCTCCATCTTGAATCGCTAAACGATACTAAAGAGTATTCTGTGGTTGGTTTTTCGCAAGCTGTAAGTTATGATTAGATTGAATGAGATTCATTTGGTTGATTCATTGAGATTGATCTGGTTGTTTGAATTGAATTGATCGAACGTGATTTCGTTGAGCTTGATTTGTTTGTTTGAGAAGGAACCGAGAGAAATGAGAGGGAGATACAAAGACGAGAGGGAGAGAGAGTTAGGATCCCCTTGTTCAAATTCAAATTTTCCGCCGAGTAGATTAGGTTCTGAACATGACTAAAAAGTAGATTTGGTTCTGACCCTGGCTACCCCAAAGCCAACTCCAAGAGCAAGACCAATTCCAATGCCTGGCCCCCAAGGTCAATCCGAGGTCAGCCTCAAGGTCAAAATACGTTCCTCACGTGAAAGGTGAAAGGTGTCCCTCTTACTACTTCCATATGTTAATAACCATTTATTTCAATTTATTAAAACGTTTACGATCCAATGAGTAATTTTATTTTTAAAATCGAATTTCACCCTTCAGAATAATACTTACTTACTTACTGTTCTACTCATTTATAAACCCAGGTCTGGCAATAAAGTTTTGCAATAATAACACTAAAGCTACTAGCTGCTCCCAAGGCATTAGAAGCTAGTCCATCAGCTGCAGCATAACAGTGTACGGCAAAGTACAGTTTTGAGTTTTAACATAAAATGCGAATACACTGTATCTCGTCGTTGCTCGATAATGTCCATGTCATCAATCAATACCTTACTTCAGGTATACGCACCTTCACTTGTTTCACGTCGCAATTTTCTAATGCACCCTACTACATATGAATGGTTTTACATAAACAGTGACAACACACCTTAATAAAGAGTTACAATTTTTTACGTTTTTAACTTTCAATTTACATTTACATATAAAAGGTTATGCAACCAACCTTTTTTCTACTATCGGTATATCGACTCATTTTACATCTCTTAACGGAGTCTAGACAAGATCGACCATGATGGCTGCGTGCGTAGATCTGTATATTATGCTGTATTCAAATAGAAAATTAAGAGGCAGATTCAACTATATACGACAATAAGGTTTCAAATCAACCTAGACTTGCATCTTATTTTTGTTTTTGTTTTAATACGAATAAGGTTTTTCGAAGCTGTATCTTATTTTTGTTTGTGTATGAAGTCGAATAAGGTTGGCAGAAGCTGATTTGAATCAACATTCTAAACTTACATCTTTTCTTGTTTTTGTATTAAATCGAATAAGGTTGGCAGAAACTGCTTTCAAATCATTATCCCAACCTTGCACAATGTTTTTACGCCGAAACTGAATTCATTTCAACACCCTAGAGGTGCACATCGTTTTTGTTTTTGTATTAATTCGAATAAAATTAGGAGAAACTGATTTCAAATCAACATCCTAGACTTGTACATTGTCTTTGTTTTTTGTGTTAAATATAATAAGGTTTGCGGAAGCAATTATCATAATAGGAAGTTAAAGTCGATTTGTCTGTCTTTTATGTAATTTCAAGGTCTGTTTGCCTGTCAAGTGATTAGCTAATTACGGGGTTTTCCACGTGCGTAAGAGGCTTTTGAATAGTGAAAGGATGTTATTGCGGTTACGTAACTAGGGAAATCCAGAAAATAATTACACTATATTAATGATTGTTGGAAGCCGTTAGGTACTTTACATTATTCATTTTTAAACAAGTGAATGTGTCGTGACTGTAAGCAACAAAAGTCAGCTGTTTACCCTGTAATGGCGTTCTTTCAACACGATTATGGACAACAACCCTGGTAAGTGATCGTTTTTATTTTAACCCTTGCTCTTATTTTAATTACTTTATTTAATGGCTGGTTTTCGTAAGCTGTAAGCCATGATTTGATTGTTTGATTTGGTTGATTAAATTTATAGAGAATGATTTGCGGGTGATCGACTGTTTTCCCACGCTGGTGGCCCCACGTTTAGGAAGAGTACCAGCTCTTAGTTTCGGTTAGCCTTATCTACTAAGTAAGCGGTAACTCATAGGAGCTCATTACGTACAGTGGGATAGACGTTACCTGAAGGTTATGAAGAATTGTTAGCACAGCTTCATGTTTGATTTGATTGAGGTTGCTTAATGTGACTGATTTGGTTAGATGAATTAAGGATGCTACGATGAATTAAGATGAACCGGGACCATTAAGTTGAATTAAGATGGATTAGAATGGAGGATGCTAAGAGGAATTTTAAGGATGCTAAGATGAATTAAGATGAACTAAGATGCATATTTTCCCACGGTCTTCAAAAGTATCCCACGCTCAAAAGATGAATTAAGGATGCTAAGATGAATTAAGGTGGATTAAGATGGAGGATGTTAAGATGAAACTAAGATGCATACGTTCCCACGGTTTTCAGAATTTTCCCACGCTCAAAAGACGAATTAAGGGCACTAAGATAAATTAAGGTGAAGTTGATCGCTGGTCCAGGGATGTTAAAATGAATTAAGATGAAGGATTCTAAGATAAATTAATATGCTAAAATGAATTAAGATTAAGATTAAGCCACCGGTAGAGGGATGCTAAGATGAATTAAGACGAACAAAAATGTTGGTCCTTAGAGATGTTGGTGGGCCCATTCCACTAGTATGTGTTCGCATGCGCGCGTGAGTACCAAGCGTAAGCGCCCGCGCGTGTGTGTGTAGGTGTGTGTGTGTGGGTATGTGTGGTGTGTGGGTGTGGGTGTGTGCGTGTGCGCGCATGTGTGTGATTGTGTGTGGGTGTGCCTGCGTGTGTTTGCGTGTGTGTGCGCGCGTGTGCGTGCGCGTGTGTGCGCGAGTGTGCGAGTGTTTGTGTGAGTGTGTGTGTGTGTGTGTGTGTGAGTGTGAGTGTGTGAGGGTTTGTGTGTGTGTGCGTATGTGCGCGTATGTGCGCGTATGTACACGTGTGCGCACGGGTGGGCGCGTATGCTCGTGTGTCTGTGTGTGTGAGTGTGTGTGTGTGTGTGTGTGAGTGTGTGAGTGTGTGAGAGTGTGTGTGTGCGTGTGTGCGCGTATGTGCACGTGTGTGCGCGTGCGTGCGTGCATGGGTGTGGAGATGTGTGCGCGTGTGACTGTTCGTGTGTGTGTTATTGTGCGTATGAGTGTGCGTGTGAGTGTGTGTGCGTGTGTGTGTGTGACTGCGTATGAGTGCGTGTATGTGCATGTGTGTGCGTGTGTGTGGGTGTGGGTGGGCGCGCGCGTGCGGGTGCGTGTGTGTGTGCGCGAGTGTGCGTGTTAGTGTGCGTGTGAGTGTTTGTGTGAGTGTGTGTGTGATTGTGTGTGTGTGTGTGTGTGTGTGTGTGTGTGTGTGTGTGTGTAACTGTGTGTGTGCGTGTGTGAGTGTGAGTGAGTGTGTGTGTGAGTGAGAGGGTGAGTATGTGTGAGTGTGTGTGTATCAGTGTGTGAGTGTGTGGGTGTGTGAGTATGTGAGTGTGTGAGTGTGAGTGTGTGCGTGTGAGTGTGTGAGTGTGTGAGTGTGTGTGTGAGTGCGTGCGTTCGTGTGTGCGTGTGTGTACTTTAATAAAGTACTTTATAGAACATGTGAAGGTACATTAGTTGTTTTGCGGTAACATAATTTATTGTTTGAAATAATGTTGGTATGGAGTTCGTTTAGGTATTTGTTAAAATGTTTGCGATGTAATTATAAATTATGGTATAGTATTTTTCAACTAGGATTTCCGTTTTGGATAAGCGCTCTATATTAGTAAACGCAAACCTTTTGTCTTTTAAATTGTGTTTGTATTTCCAAACAACAGACACGCAGGATTTACGGTGATAGATAAATTGTTTCAAACACTAAGCATTAAAATATTCTACTAATAACCGCAATGTGGCAGAAAAGGACGACATTAGTTTATGTTGGACGCAAAACTACTACTTTCGATTGCCAGAGATATTAAAAATTTTACCTTTATTAACAGCGACGGTTACGAATTGTCAAGCTTTTAAAATAAATGTGTTTATTCAATTAACAATATCATACAAATTGAACATAATTTAAAACATACAGTTAATTAATCACTTTGTAGGTGATCAACTCCAGTTAAACTTGATTCTGATTAAACTTCCCCTGTATTAATTATTATTGAATTAACTATTATATGGTTTTGAATAACTTTCTCTGTGTTCCATCACTCTTTAGTACGACATTTGGTTCTTGCAATTGTATCCCGCTAAATTTGTGGTGTGATTTGGTTTAGCGATTCCCTCCACGTTTTGTAACATTTTCTTCGCCATACCCATCTCATCCCATATGCCTGTCATAATATTGTTTACATAAACTCCAAATCTCCTCTATAGCATTAAACTCACAGTGGTATGGTGTAAGTCGTAACACCATGTGACTAGTCTCTTCGATGGTATTATCTATCACATATGTTTTGTGTTTTTTATGAAGTAATGAGGGTTTAGCCAGTCCACAATTTATTTTTTTTTTCACGAAGCCACCGGTTGTTTTTCTAGTAACTCTGAATGGTACGACGCATTATCCATTATAATTATAGAATTTTGGTTCAAATTAGGTAAAAGTTTGTTTCGTACCCAAACAACTCTGCGTTCATATTGTCGTGGTAGTCGGCACTTTTCGAAGTTGCTGAAAAAATTATAACAGCATTTTTCACAAAACCGCAATTAGTGCCTGCGTGGAGAACGATGTATCGCTTTCCTTCTCCCTGCATTTTACGAACGCTTTTTATGGATCCATCCTGCCAGGACTTCTTTACACCGCCTGTTTCAATTTAATAATGTATTAATCAATGAATTTAAGGAAATTCAAAAAGATAGTTTTCTTTTCTATGGCACCTTCGGAGTAGTGATGTAATGAATCCTAAGCTAAAAAAAATTTTAAAAAGTTTTTTTTAATGAAAGAGAGATATGAGAAGAAAACGTATGGTAAATACCCGAGTTAAGCGGCGATTTACTTCTTTTATTGACTATTTTTTAATAAAAATAATTTTTGATTGAAATTTCTTATTGAGATTAACATTGTTTTCTTTGTTTTTAGTTGTAAGTTTTACATCACTATTTCGGAGACCATTTTTTGGATTCTTGGTTTCAGATTAAATATGTTACCTTTAGCAAAATCCACGTTTCGTCAAGAAATCAAATCAAATTTCACTATAACATTAGTGTAATGCATAATTAATTGCGCATGACGTTTACCAGCAACAGATAGCGCATTAATGTTCCTATAATTACAATTATTGCATTCACATCAAAATTCTTATGTAGATGCCAATTTATTTCATTACTTTAAATATGTACTTAACTGTTTTAGAACTTCTCATTAACAAGTAATTCTTAGTACATACATCAATTCAATGAACCGCACTAATCCGAAAACGGGAATCCTAGTTGGAAAATACTATAGTGTTATCGTCTTATATTGTTCTCGCCAAGAAAATTTACCGCTACGTCATCATATACAATCATATAGTGTAATATGAAAAACATGAGTCAAACTTATTTATTATTTTAATAAATTCTGATTAGAAAATGTACCCCGAGATGGCAACATGTAAAGTTGAAGTATAGCAAAATACAATGACTTGTTTATTGTGATTTATTTTGTAAAAATTAGTGAACGTTGATTAATAAACGATAACAGTTGAAAAACAATATCCTTAAAATCTATACGTTATTTTTACAGCCTGAAGGTTATGTAGGTTATAACCTACAAACAATGCAATTTTCTAAGGAACGTAAACATTTAATAGTTGCAGCGGAGTTACAAAAACATGAGAATGGTTGTGTTGTAAGTTACTGATAAACAATCATACAATTGATTAGAGATTCAATTTGTAGGCTACTACATTTCATAATCATGATTTCTTATTGTAGATACCAATTCAGTAGCAATAATGGCCCACAATAAGAAGGTAACATTAATACACAAAATGGATGTTAAGTTACGTGCCTAAATGAAATGTCATCTTCGTACGAAGATGACATTTAATGTGAAACAGAAATTCTATGGGAAATTTGCGAATTAACATATTGAGAAGCATTGTACATTATTGAAATACATTACTAATAGAAATTGTATTAAATATGAACTAACACACTTGTGTTACTAATCGTACGTTGTAGAAACATGCCTTTTAAAGTGTAAAACTTTCTAATCAGTTACTATCTACATCCGAGGTTTCAGAATAGTTTCCGATATTAATAACCAGTTCGTCAACTGTATGTCCAAGATTTCTTCCCATTTATACCATTGCTTTATTGTTTCTTCAGTATGTCGTACACAATTATCCCTTACGGTTTCATCACATTGCTGTAAAGCTTTCTTCCACATAGCAATTACGTTCTCATATTTATAGCCACCTCGCCCAATGTGCTTGTCATAATATCCCTTTGCATGTGCCCATACTAATTCTATCGCATTAAACTCTCAGTGATATGGTGGTAATCTTAAACTTCGTGTCCGTAGTTTATTATTTCATCTACTTCGTACCTTTACCATACTGCCTCTTGTCCTGGATGAGATTGGTAGCTTTTCAATTAACATTGAATGGCACGGTGCATTATCAACTATAATTAGCGGCGGCTCTTCTAAGTTTGTTAGCAAATGATCAATAAGCCATTTTTTATACATGTTCCTATTCATTTCACCATGATAATCTACGTTTAACGACCTTGATGCAAATAACAGAGGAGCCCTTGTACAAATTCTCTGGCGGATCCGGCGTGAATAACAATAAATCTTTTTCCATCGTAACTTGACGTTTTCGTACACTCCTAATGTCTTCATCCTGCCATAATTTTCCTGGATTTCCTTTGGAGTAGATCCACGTTTCATCCATAAATACTACTTGCCGACGATCAGGTGAATTGATCACTTTAATGTATCGTTTACGAAATTTAAGTCACATTTCTATGATATTACGTTTTTACAATAAAGCTCCACGGTTAGAGTCTTTTTTGAATTTGAATCCTAGCGACTGGATTGCATGATTGCACTTATTAATATGGACTGTTACAAATTTCTGCTTTTAAACTTGCAACTGTGGCATGTTTTTCTGTAAATAAATTAGTAAGTCAAAGATATGTAAAAGGTTGTGATGTAATATTACTCACTTTGTGCATACATATTGTATAACGTATGAGTAGTAATGAGACACCATGCGCCATCTTGGATTTTGACGTCACAAGCCCGCCCACGTGGGGGACCGGATTTTCCACCCTTATTTTTACACGCTTACGTGTGAGACCGGATTTTCCACCCTTATTTTTACACGCTTACGTGTGAGACCGGATTTTCCACCCTTATTTTTGCACGCTCACGTGGGGGACCGGATTTTCCACCCTTATTTTTTACTCGCTTACGTGTGAGACCGGATTTTCCACCCTTATTTTTATATACCCTCGTGTAGGACGCATTTTTTTCACCCCTATTTTTACACATCCACGTGTGAGACCGTATTTTCAACCCTATTTCCATCCCTAATTATTTTTTTATACGTATACGAGTGAGACAGGATTTTCGCCCTATTTTTACACATCCACGCGCGACACTGTGTTTTCAACCCTAATTATTTTAACTCGCTTACGTGTAGGATTTTTCATCCCTATTTTTGCACATCCACGTGTGAGACCGTGTTTTCAACCCTAATTATATCGCATACATGAAGGACCGTATTACCCTTATTTTTATTATTTCTTTTGGGGAGTCTTATGGCTGTATTAAGGACCTTTTGACAGCTAGGACTTTTGCTAACGTGAGGGACTGGTTCTGGTCTTGGCTTGTATTTAGGGGTGGAGGCTGTATGTAGAGCTAGGGCTGGAACTTAGGGCTGGTCATGGTTTAGAACTGTATTTAGGGGTGGGGGGCTATATGTAGAGCTAGGGCTGGAACTTAGGGCTGGTCATGGTTTAGAACTGAATTTAGGACTGGAGCTTAGGGGTGGTCTAAGGATAAGTCTTAGAGTTTGGCCTTGGTGGTGGAGCTAGGGTTGGAGTCAGGTCTTGGTGGTGGAGCTAGGGTTGGAGCTCGGGGCTGTATGTAGAGGTAGGGGTAAGTCTTAGGGTTATTTCTGATGGTATTAAGGTCCTTCTGGTTGTAACCCTGGGGGTTAGGAAGACACATACGCCTACAATAATTGCATAATTAATAAGATATTATTATTTAGTCTATTGCTTTAAAAGGGTTAAATGCTATTGGAGAAAACGTTTCTAATAAGGAGATGAGATAGCATCTGTGTTAAGGATTGATCTTGCGTGGGGGAAATTTGAATGATAGTAAAAATTTAATTATAGAACACTTATTTTTATTATCATAATTAAAAAACCCTCAGTGAGCTATAGAAAAATTACTGCCATTCGGGTGTAATGAAACAAAAAAAACATTTTATTAAGTTAATTACATAACAGTTTGTCTTTTCTTAAACGATTATTAAAAAACATAGTTTTACCTGCATTGAAAATAATATCCATACGTCCGTTAAAAATGTTGTACGCCTTAATATTTTTAAAGAAACTTAATGCTTGTGTTTTATAACTGTAATTAAAATCTGTAAATAAATAAAAGGGTTAATACCACACTTACCATATCTGTACTTAAAGAACGTTTTCGAGGTACTGATTTATGCGTGATGGTCACCGCTTTTGTGTTATCTGTCAACTAAAACTTCCTAGTTGTGTAAAAGCCAGCTATAATTAGAGAGTAAAATATACAAACAACCTCATTGTCTTTATTGCACTTACTGGAAATCGTATTAACCTTTCTCTTAAAATAAAATTGTTTTGAAAATATTCCTATACGGATACACAAATTGTTTTATAAAACCATATTAAGTGTTTGGAATGTTTAAAATTCCATAACATTTTGTAGTAAGAAATCACTGTTCACGTTTACTTTTAACTAATTACCGTGTAATTATATAACTTTTGTTTAATTTAATAGTCTAAAAACCAATATAAATGATTAATATAATTTCTAAAAAATATTATTAGAGTTGATACGCCGTTTTATTTCAAGTAATTGTTTTCAATATATACAAAATGTGTAAGTGGACCTGTATTATTTGTTGTAACCTTCTACTTACATAAATTCAACTTATACACGAATTAATAACGACCTTCACAAACTAGTTTATAACACAATCGCTATGTAGCGTATTTTTTTATTTACACTCGTACTTCTATAAACTATTAATGCTCCATTTTAATAGGGTGATCAACTATCTGAAAAAGGTTTACTGTTAAAGTATACGATGAAGATCGTTTGAAGCAAACCTTGTATTATTCTTATATACGAATGATATTTCAAAAAGTACTAGTATAATTAACATGAAGGTTTATAAATCTACATCCAGACAAGGAAACAGTTTTAAACACAAAGAATTTATCTGTAAGGGGCAGACAATGCTATTACATAAGACGTTTTACAAAAACGTGGTTATTCCACATTGAGTGGCGTGGTAGAGTGACGTAATCTATTTTATTTTGAAATTTCATAGAGCATCACCATCATCGAAATTTTGAGATACTACCATCTCATCGTCTTCACCTTGAACGATTATATTGTAACCTATAAAGCAAGCTAATAACCTAATAGTTTATCAGACATTATTACATGGACACGAGGTTAGCTCTAAATTAAATGGTTTCAACGCTGCTCTGGGAATGCTGTACACACTTAAAACCTTTAAGTCTGCTCGCCGAAGTTGTACCGTATTCACTTTCTTCAATTTTTATCTGCACTCTGTTTCGAAGCTGTAATATGTTTTTCTAATACATAAACAGAATCTTCAATACTGTGATACGTGTAGCAGCAAAACACATTAGCTAGTTAGTTTCACCTCTATATTACTTTACATGCAAGCCTGATCTTATCATAAATAAATACATCTGTCAAAAAAAAAGCTGATTAAACATAACTCCACGGCCAGGTATAGCAAGCAACGCTTCCAATTATAGCTCTTAGTCAACACAATAGGGCCTACAACTACATACAATCGACTAGCATTGCTTTAGCACGAGGATCAAACGAAAAAACACGCACGCACGCACGCACACAAGCTCGCACGTACGCTCTCACGTACGCATGCACGTGCGAACGCTCGTACGTACGCCCGCACGCTCGCACGTACGCACGAACGTACGCACGCTCGCACGTACGCAAGCTCTCACGTACGCACGCACGTGCGAACGCTCGTACGTACGCCGCACGCTCGCACGTACGCACGAACGTACGCACGCTCGCACGTACGCAAGCTCACACGTACGAGCGTTCGCACGCCCGTACGTACGCTCGCACGCACGTACGTATGCGCGCACACACACACACACACACACACACACACACACACAACACACACGAGAGAGCGAAAACACGCTAAAGCGAAAAACTTGTAAACTTGCAAACATGAATCAAGACGGTGGAGCACCGCTAGAAAAAAACAGGTTTATTAACAAAACCGAAGGAAAGCTTAACGTTTTGAAAATATATTATTATTATTATTATTATAAACAACAATACATCATTATTATTTAATAACATGCTTTATCGGTTTTCTTCTTCTTCTTGAACCGTGAGTCGTCCTCATCATCATCATCATGATTTTGAGATTTGCCCTTCCCCCCTACCTCATCGCTCTTCTTTCTCTTCTGTGAATCATCATCTTGGATGTGAGATACATCCAGCTCAACCACGTCATCGCTTTCATCATTATCTTGAACGGTTATGTTGTAATAGTTTATTAACAAGTCAGTAAAATCTCTAATGTCCGCTGATGTTGGCTCATAAACAGGAGAATACATTATAGTAATGCTCACTCGATGACAGTTACACTTTAAAGAGCGAAGCACACGAGAAACGAGAACGCAGCTAGCTTTGGGTCTTGTGCGCAAGCGTACTCGTCAATGTTAGGGTAGAATCGGACATCTTCGGGGATGTCTGAAGTATTGACCTAACCACACTCTAACATAGCCCCTGGGGGCATGTTTTATAAATCTAAACGCCTCTTTTATGATCGAGGTATTTTATCCTAAGAAGCCAGAACGCAGCTAGCCTTTGGTCTTGTGCGCAAGTGTGCTCGTCAACGTTCGGGTAGAATCGGACATCTTCGGGGATGTCTGAAGTATTGACCTAACCACACTCTAACATAGCCCCTGGGATATGTTTTATAAATCTAAACGCCTCTTTTATGGTCGAGGTATTTTCTCCTAAGACGCCGCGTCTTAGGACCTTCATGTTAATTATACTAGTACTTTTTGAAATATCATTCGTATATAAGAATAATACAAGGTTTGCTTCAAACGATCTTCATCGTATACTTTAACAGTAAACCTTTTTCAGATAGTTGATCACCCTATTAAAATGGAGCATTAATAGTTTATAGAAGTACGAGTGTAAATAAAAAAATACGCTACATAGCGATTGTGTTATAAACTAGTTTGTGAAGGTCGTTATTAATTCGTGTATAAGTTGAATTTATGTAAGTAGAAGGTTACAACAAATAATACAGGTCCACTTACACATTTTGTATATATTGAAAACAATTACTTGAAATAAAACGGCGTATCAACTCTAATAATATTTTTTAGAAATTATATTAATCATTTATATTGGTTTTTAGACTATTAAATTAAACAAAAGTTATATAATTACACGGTAATTAGTTAAAAGTAAACGTGAACAGTGATTTCTTACTACAAAATGTTATGGAATTTTAAACATTCCAAACACTTAATATGGTTTTTATAAAACAATTTGTGTATCCGTATACGAATATTTTCAAAACAATTTTATTTTAAGAGAAAGGTTAATACGATTTCCAGTAAGTGCAATAAAGACAATGAGGTTGTATATTTTACACTCTAATTATAGCTGGCTTTTACACAACTAGGAAGTTTTTAGTTGACAGATAACACAAAAGCGGTGACCATCACGCATAAATCAGTACCTCGAAAACGTTCTTTAAGTACAGATATGGTAAGTGTGGTATTAACCCTTTTATTTATTTACAGATTTTTAATTACAGTTATAAAACACAAGCATTAAGTTTCTTTAAAAAATATTAAGGCGTACAACATTTTTTAACGGACGTATGGATATTATTTTCAATGCAGGTAAAACTATGTTTTTTAATAATCGTTTAAGAAAAGACAAACTGTTATGTAATTAACTTAATAAAAATGTTTTTTTTTGTTTCATTACACCCGAATGGCAGTAATTTTTCTATAGCTCACTGAGGGTTTTTTAATTATGATAATAAAAATAAGTGTTCTATAATTAAATTTTTACTATCATTCAAATTTCCCCCACGCAAGATCAATCCTTAACACAGATGCTATCTCATCTCCTTATTAGAAACGTTTTCTCCAATAGCATTTAACCCTTTTAAAGCAATAGACTAAATAATAATATCTTATTAATTATGCAATTATTGTAGGCGTATGTGTCTTCCTAACCCCCAGGGTTACAACCAGAAGGACCTTAATACCATCAGAAATAACCCTAAGACTTACCCCTACCTCTACATACAGCCCCGAGCTCCAACCCTAGCTCCACCACCAAGACCTGACTCCAACCCTAGCTCCACCACCAAGGCCAAACTCTAAGACTTATCCTTAGACCACCCCTAAGCTCCAGTCCTAAATTCAGTTCTAAACCATGACCAGCCCTAAGTTCCAGCCCTAGCTCTACATATAGCCCCCCACCCCTAAATACAGTTCTAAACCATGACCAGCCCTAAGTTCCAGCCCTAGCTCTACATACAGCCCCCACCCCTAAATACAAGCCAAGACCAGAACCAGTCCCTCACGTTAGCAAAAGTCCTAGCTGTCAAAAGGTCCTTAATACAGCCATAAGACTCCCCAAAAGAAATAATAAAAATAAGGGTAATACGGTCCTTCATGTATGCGATATAATTAGGGTTGAAAACACGGTCTCACACGTGGATGTGCAAAAATAGGGATGAAAAATCCTACACGTAAGCGAGTAAAAATAATTAGGGTTGAAAACACAGTGTCGCGCGTGGATGTGTAAAAATAGGGGCGAAAAATCCTGTCTCACTCGTATACGTATAAAAAAATAATTAGGGATGGAAATAGGGTTGAAAATACGGTCTCACACGTGGATGTGTAAAAATAGGGGTGAAAAAAATGCGTCCTACACGAGGGTATATAAAAATAAGGGTGGAAAATCCGGTCTCACACGTAAGCGAGTAAAAAATAAGGGTGGAAAATCCGGTCCCCCACGTGAGCGTGCAAAAATAAGGGTGGAAAATCCGGTCTCACACGTAAGCGTGTAAAAATAAGGGTGGAAAATCCGGTCTCACACGTAAGCGTGTAAAAATAAGGGTGGAAAATCCGGTCCCCCACGTGGGCGGGCTTGTGACGTCAAAATCCAAGATGGCGCATGGTGTCTCATTACTACTCATACGTTATACAATATGTATGCACAAAGTGAGTAATATTACATCACAATCTTTTACATATCTTTGACTTACTAATTTATTTACAGAAAAACATGCCACAGTTGCAAGTTTAAAAGCAGAAATTTGTAACAGTCCATATTAATAAGTGCAATCATGCAATCCAGTCGCTAGGATTCAAATTCAAAAAAGACTCTAACCGTGGAGCTTTATTGTAAAAACGTAATATCATAGAAATGTGACTTAAATTTCGTAAACGATACATTAAAGTGATCAATTCACCTGATCGTCGGCAAGTAGTATTTATGGATGAAACGTGGATCTACTCCAAAGGAAATCCAGGAAAATTATGGCAGGATGAAGACATTAGGAGTGTACGAAAACGTCAAGTTACGATGGAAAAGATTTATTGTTATTCACGCCGGATCCGCCAGAGAATTTGTACAAGGGCTCCTCTGTTATTTGCATCAAGGTCGTTAAACGTAGATTATCATGGTGAAATGAATAGGAACATGTATAAAAAATGGCTTATTGATCATTTGCTAACAAACTTAGAAGAGCCGCCGCTAATTATAGTTGATAATGCACCGTGCCATTCAATGTTAATTGAAAAGCTACCAATCTCATCCTGGACAAGAGGCAGTATGGTAAAGGTACGAAGTAGATGAAATAATAAACTACGGACACGAAGTTTAAGATTACCACCATATCACTGAGAGTTTAATGCGATAGAATTAGTATGGGCACATGCAAAGGGATATTATGACAAGCACATTGGGCGAGGTGGCTATAAATATGAGAACGTAATTGCTATGTGGAAGAAAGCTTTACAGCAATGTGATGAAACCGTAAGGGATAATTGTGTACGACATACTGAAGAAACAATAAAGCAATGGTATAAATGGGAAGAAATCTTGGACATACAGTTGACGAACTGGTTATTAATATCGGAAACTATTCTGAAACCTCGGATGTAGATAGTAACTCCGATTAGAAAGTTTTACACTTTAAAAGGCATGTTTCTACAACGTACGATTAGTAACACAAGTGTGTTAGTTCATATTTAATACAATTTCTATTAGTAATGTATTTCAATAATGTACAATGCTTCTCAATATGTTAATTCGCAAATTTCCCATAGAATTTCTGTTTCACATTAAATGTCATCTTCGTACGAAGATGACATTTCATTTAGGCACGTAACTTAACATCCATTTTGTGTATTAATGTTACCATCTTATTGTGGGCCATTATTGCTACTGAATTGGTATCTACAATAAGAAATCATGATTATGAAATGTAGTAGCCTACAAATTGAATCGTCAAAATCCAAGATGGCGCATGGTGTCTCATTACTACGCGTATGCCTTATGCCCATTTTGGATGATTCCGGTAGATCGTCAGATTTTGTTTTCTTGCGTGGTCGTTTTTACCCGGACTTGTTAAAGCAGGGTTAGATGCAGCTCGAGACTTTCTTACCTTCTCAGATATACCCAAGACGCTTGCTACACGCTGTAGTTTCGTGATTGTAATGAATTAAGATATAAACACTTAATGTCACACTTATTTCTTGGACAGCAGATATTGATATCAGGGGACCTCCATTTTCTTTAAAGTGTGTAATAAACGATGATTAAAAGAAGTAAGTGTAGGAAATGAGGAAACACTCAAAGGATAAACAAACAAATGGAGGTTATGTAGTATTAGTCAAATAATAATTCAAATTAGTTTCGCGTTCATAGGTTTACTCTTTCTACTACATTTGGGTATTCAATACCGTCGATTTCGTCAAATACACTACGAATGTTCACCATCCTTATTTAATTCACTGTTTTATATGAGAAGACAGTATAAACAAATTGGATAGCTATATTCATAAATTAATGACGTAGTAGTAAACACTCCTGGCGAGGACAATAGTATTTTGATTCTGCATCTGCCCCTTTCTGTTTTCGAGGGCTGTATAAATACGAAATAAGTGGTACCTGTTTTATCATTTTTTTTGTCAACCTCGCTATCAATTGCTCTCCGCACTGTGTATTTCCTTTTCTAAGCGTGGGTTCACTAAATCACGAAGGAATACTTGAATGTAGTATGTCTTCAGTTACACTGTATTCAAGTATTCAACAGCAGGGTTAATTATGTACAAATTATGTAAATTAATAAGTACAGTATGTATTAAATCTAACTATAACGAAGGTATTAATGATCTTCTATTTTAAGAAACGCCCTCCTTAATTAAGATAACTAGTCTCTTCTATAGTAGGTATTTATTTCTTGAAAATGGATATTTAACCAAAAATAAACTCTATTGATCGTAGAAAATTACAGCTTTTATCCGAAATTTAAGCACGACGAAATTACATAAGAATCTCCCGTAAATATTATCGAACCAATAACTTCCAGATTTCGAATAATAACGTTACATAATCCCATTTAGAGTATTATACGGAATTTTACTCTCAAGCGTATAGCGTTTTAAAGAATAATTTTATTATGTATTCATTTAGATAAGCAGAATAAAAACGAAACTCCATAATTGCCTAAATCCCATAAGGAAATTAAATATCAACTGAAACTTTATAATAGGTTTCAGCTTACAGATATTTCCCCAAGAATCTATTACTTAATCTCTCTTTTGTGCTCTCTCGGAAATGTTTGAACAAACCTTTGTTTGAAAACTTAATTTTAATGACCTATTAGTGTCGGTTAGGTTAGTGTATAATTAATAGTTATATCGTAAGGCTCTGACGCAATTTGAGATAGATCACAATTTAATGAAAATGAAACTAAGCTTCAAATATTTCACGCAAAATTTCTAAATTGGGTGTATTGGATATCTGCATTTTGATTAAAATTTAATGATCGCCGGCTTCTCATAATTTGTAGGCTTATAACGATTTGGCTTTTCCAAAGAGAATTAGGTAATATGAACAGTTATTTCCGTACGTCTACAAACAAGCAGGAAATGAAAAAAATAAAGTATGTCATTTTTTTCTACATTTTTGGTAGCTCCATTAATTATAATTTTTCAACACATTTTTGTGTATTAGTTAATCAATAGGCAACTTTTAATGCAAACTAATTTTATTGAATTAATACTGTCTATGTGCTGTGAATTTATTTCATTTACGGACGCAATAGTTTATTTTATTACAAACATTACAATCATTGCATGAAGAATCTGAAACAATGGAACTGTTGCAGTACTTGTAACAAACAAAATTCACCCGCGTACTACACATAAATTAAAAACAATGAACGCATTTCAATAGTTAAGATATCATCATCGGCGGTCGACTAGGCTAATTAAGAATGTAAAGTTTCCACAAAGATCTCAGCACTACAAATTTTAGTAATAAGGGTGGCAAATACAATCATCCACGTATCTAATCCAAACTCTAGGAAAATAAGGCAAATCGCGTTTTTATTCTTACCCATGCATAGATTGGCCATTAGCGGAGATGCCCATAGTCGTACCAGGATACGCAACTTTCGTCCCCCACATTTCCTCTCCCACATTTCGTCCCCCACATTTTGTCCCCAGACAATTTCGTCCCCGCACATTTCGTTTCCACACATTTCGTCCCCAGACAATTTCGTCCCCGCACATTTCGTCCCTACACATTTCGTCCCCGAAAGCTTGTGTAATGAGGAGGGTAATGAATAGACCTCGGGAAATATATTATTACATAAGAACATATGGAAGAACATATTTATGGATTTTTTACTGATATTGCATATTTGCAATACTTTTGCGCAATAAAGCATATTTTGACAAATTAACTAAGAAATCAATATTTTATACTGGCAAGAAAATGTATAATAATCTTCCTCCTTTAGTAAAATCATTATCCAATCAGAAAATCATGAAAATAGATCTAAAATATTTGAAATCTAGAAACAACTATCATTAAGGGATTATCAGATTAAAGCTTAAGTTGTAAAAGGTAAAAACGTTTTTTTTATTAACACTTTTTGGAAAATTTGACAAAATATGCTTTATTGCGTAAAAGTATTGAAATATGCAATAACAGTAAAAATAGTCATAAGTATGTTCTTCTATATGTTCTTATGTTATAACATATTTCCGAGGTCTATTCATTACCCTCCTTATTACACAAGCTTTCGGGGACGAAATGTGTAGGAACGAAGTGTGCGGGGACGAAATTGTCTAGGGACGAAATGTGTGGAGACGAAATGTGCGGGGACGAAATTGTCTGGGGACAAAATGTGCAGGGACGAAATGTGGGAAACGAAATGTGAGAGACGGAATGTGGGGGAAGAAAGTTCCGCAAATCAGTCGTACCATCTTCATCTTTGAAAAATGGTGGTTAATTCTGAAAAAGGTTTGTTTCATACACAACTCTGTTAATTTAAGGAATTCTTCTACTTCTGTATCGTCCAAATGGTTTTGTTTTAAAACATCTTCTAAATAAACTAAACCTTGATCTATGGGAACGTTCGGAAACAATGAATAAATGTCGAATGGAATTAACCTTTCATCTTCTATAACTTCAACGTTTTTAATTTTATCAATAAATTCATACGAATCTGAAACACTAAAGTTTTGTTAATGGTAGGAGAGATTATGAAATTTACTAGACAACCATTTCGACAGCAGGTAAGTAGGTTGCATTAATACCGAAACAATTGGTCGCATAGCATTACCTGTTTTATGAATTCTAACTAAGAAATTATTACGTCTTAATTCAATAAGTTTACAATGTGCTCTAGATAAGGATGAACAGCATGGAGATCTTGAAAACGGTAAGAGATACGAAGGCGGTTAAATTAGAGAATGTTGTATAATTTAGGTCATATTCACATGTAGTCTCCAAAAGTTCATTATTGTTTATCGTTTCCGAGATTTAATACAAAATGCGATTTTAAAAACCACTTTCTGAATTCTATTAGATGGCGTTTTCACAGTTTTTTATTCAACGTTTCGTCTCCAAGAAACCATCATCAACTTTATTTTTTTATATCGCCGCAACCAACGAAACACCTTGTATTCGATAGTATCTTTTATTACGAATTTAACCATGTATTACACATTATGGTTTTGAATTTTTAAGAAAAATTCGGATTAATATTAGTATTTGATAATATTTTTTGACGTACAAATTTATTAACCAATCTTTAAACCTATTTAATTAAAGTTAAATAATTACAATAGGTTTCCGTTATTTTCTCTATACTGAAAATTTTAAAACACAGTCTGGCATTTCTGGCGAAATTGTATTAATTGCTGCCATAAGCGCCAATAATAACTGCTCTTCATTTTCAAAATTCCCACCATACACTTGGCTTTTTCAGCTAACCCCACTGAAAAAAAAATCCAACAGACTTAAATCGGGTGGTCGGGCTGGCCAAGCTACTGCACTGTAAGTTCCAATCCATTTTTCTGTAAACCGCAATGACAGATAGTCCTGTACACTTCTTGAGTTATGTGCTGGGGCACCATCTTGTTAAAACCAACAGTTGTTAACAAGTGTTAGAGATAACTCATCCAAGGCATTTTCCAAATCAGTCCTTAGCAAGTTCAGACACCGTTCGGCATTTAAATTGTTGTGGTAAATAAAAGGTTCTATTATTCTTCGTCCCAAAGTGTCCGTCCACATATTAAATCCATATCTATTTCGATATCTTGATTCATTTTTTAAAAAAGGATTTTGTTTTGTCGAATCCCCTAGAGCAAGTTGTGTCTTACAAGTTAGCATTAGGGCCCCTTATTAGAATTCATTTTCAAATTTCCCGCCAAGAGGGCAAAGCCCCGAAAACAAGTTACGAAGCCCTACGCCTATCTTGCAAGTTAGCATTAGGGCGCCCTTATTGGAATACATATTCATATTTATCAACATAACCTGTAAACTTAAATACAAATTCAGAAGCAAGAGGCGATACCTCGAGTGCAAGTTGCGAAGCCCTGTGTCTGTCTTAAAAGTTGGAATTAGGGCCCTCTTATTAGAATACATATTCAAATTACCCTGCATACCTGCCTTACACGTTTTTAATGTGCCCCCTTATTAGAATACAAATTCAAATTTCCCGTCAAGAGGATAACGACAATGGACGAAGGCTGACGAGCAAGTTCCGAACACCTATGTCAAAAGGGCTTTGATCGACATGGTCGACAAGCCCGTCCTGTAACTAATCAGAAACCGGTGGGCGGAGTTCGGTCATCGGTCATCGTTATTTGTTCTCGGTATTACGGGCTCTAGCCGTCTTACTGGGTTTTCTGATGATATAAGTATATTTTCTGTACCTGAAATAAATACATTAAATATAACTATACCTCTGTTGTCGTTTCCTGAGATAAACTTCGGCTTTTATGCTTCCGGTCACCTCGGTGTCGTTGTTCCCTGTCAGTGGTTGGGTCGGCCGCTTAAATGGTGCGGCGGTTTGCGTCTTCACATCTGTGAGTTTATCCTTTGATCTGCTTCGTTGCTTTGAGTGCATTCACGATCTTCATGATGAGCGCGAAGTCCTCGTCTTCTGATTCTTCAGGTGCCTGTTTCTTGTTGCCCGCTGCCATCTGGGCGTAGCTTATCCCTGCTTCGGTCATCCTTGCCGGTTTCCTAACTTCTGCTGTTCTGGGGGCGTTCCCTTTCTTGATATTTCTTGGATGGGCGGGGCATCCTCCGTAATTTGCTGTGTGCAATCCGGTGCAGTTGCATCACTTTGGCTCTCCCGTCTCTCGGGTCTTCTTGCATTCCCTGGTGTGGTGCGTCCCCGCATACTTCACACATCTGCACTATGCGTGGCATCCGCTGGTAGTATGCCCGTATCGCTGGCAGTTGTAGCACTGACCTGTCCCGTTCTTCTTGTGGGGCGACTCCACTCGCACCCTCAAGTATACGATGGTCGTGATGCTGAAGATCTCCTTGGCCCTTTCGCTTCTCTTGAGGTGGACCAGTGCCATGGCGGTTTTCCGGTGTTCTCGTCCGGCGAACATCCGGCTAACCTTCTGGACGTCAAACCCTATGGATTTGAGATCGTTCTTTACCGTTTCTAGCATCTCGTCGTCTTGCGGGATGCCCTTAATGACTACCTTTAGCGGTTTTGCCTCTTCTAAAAGGTAGACGTTGAACTGCACTTCGATGGTGTCCAGTGCAGTTGTTGCCATCCTGTATTCTTCAAGGGTGCTTAGAATCACTCTGATCCCGTCGTTCGATGTTCTAGTAGCCTTTGGTGTAATTCCGACCGAGGCTAGCTTCTTCATTGTCCTGGTGTAATCCTCCTGTCGGTGGAGGATTAGTGGCGGGATCCTTTCTTTTCGACCGGGCATTTCCTGATCTTGTGTTACGGCATCCACCCGTTGCCGTTTAACTCCGCCTTTCTTCGTGACGGTCTTGTACTCTTCCTCTTCGGAGAGGGCGTCTTCGTCTTTTTCTTGTTGGGAAGCTGCTGTGCAGACTCGTGAAGCATTTCGGTTGTCTTTGTCGTATTATTTGATGTTTCGGGTGTTCCATCGTTCCCTCTCTTCTTTCCGCTATGCCTCTTCTTCTTAGGGCATGGTGGCTTTCCGTTGTCGAGTTGATCTTCTTCTGCGCGAGCTTCGGAGGTCTTGAGCTTGGTGTTGTTTGGCGACTTTTCAGTTGTGATCGGGTCTTGCTACGACTTCTTCGTGTTGAGCTTGAAGGGTTCCAATGGTTGCCTTAAGCTCTTGGATTTTTCTCTCTTGAACCTGGAGTGTCTTGAGGTGTTCTTCTATCTTCATGTCTTTGGCGCGGATGACTTCCTGTGCCTTTTGCCATTCGCCTAGGCAGATTTATTTATTGTAATCTGTGCTCTCTCTTCAGTTTCTCTTCGTACTCGTTTTCTTCGTCCGACGACATCTTGGATGGCTCTTCTCCGAGACCGGATCTATGCGGTTTTAACCACACACTTCCGGTGCGAAGGTTGAGGATGCTGAAATATAAAGATTAGTAATCGATTCTAGTCGTACGTTCTTTGTATATGATCTCGCCAATAGGCGTATCGAAATGTCTGAGAAAACTCTCTCCCAAAACACGTGTGTTCTGTTCAAGAGCTCAACACAGACCTGTCGTGGGCGGAGTTTATACACCAATCGGAAACTATGGGGGTCACCATTCCCTAGCCCCACCAATCAGAACACTGTATACGCACGCCTTTGCTTAGCCTCCAGGGACTAAGGCCTTAATTAAGGGAGCAAATGTCACCTTACCATTCCCACTATACCTTGTACATTTGATTGAATTCCCCCGTTCCCTTATACTGTTTGCTAACGCAACATGGACACAAGCATAGGAAAGTAATATGCTTCCACATCAGATTTTTCCATTGGAAGGCCACGTATTTCTGATTTCAAGGTCTTCTATAGTCAACTTTAGTACGTCGAACCGCCCCGAGATGGATTAACACAAAACGGCTCCAATTTATTACTGAATATGAAAATAAACGTTTACTGCTACCATCAACTTATTATCATTTACTACAGTAAATGCCTGACTATAACGTATTTTTAGTATTGACGTCTTGCAATATAAATAAATTACGAAATATAGAATACAATTTTCCAAACACATTACTTTACGTTAACGTAACTAATTGAACACTATAAGAATTCTTTTTCTCAATCGACTGACGAAACTACCGTAAATAGGTATATCGCAACTGTGTGATTAAAAAAAATTATTGCTTGAATCTGTTGATTTAAGATCAGTTAAATAAAATACACAACTTTCAATTTTCTTTTTTATAACACATAACCGTAACAGTATTTTTACCCAAGCGGTGACTTTAGCACCGTATAAAATCTAGTTATTAAAAAAGTAAGCGATGGAGTTCGAGCGTTACGTCCTTGCAAACTTGTTAAAAGAGGTATTCGGGCTTGCATTAAATACCAGAAAATAGATTTCGCGCTACATCCAGATTATAACATTTGACCTACTTTAATCAACTTGAAACACTTTCCCCTCTATTTTAAAGCGAGATTTGAAAATGGGGTTGATCGCGATACTTCAAGCGAAACGCATAAAACGCTCATAAAGCAATCAAAGATAGTAATAGTAATTGACTAAAGTTGTATCTGAACGTTATTTTCTCAATTAGTTTAATCATCCAAAACGTATTCACTTAAACTAAATGGGATTTGTTTAATCACGTTTGGTAGTTTATATTCTCTCGCGTACAACTATAAAGGAAAATGCGCTACGGATAAAACGTAAATTAACGTAAAAAAGCTGTAAAACGTCTATACCAAAATTTTACTAGATTGTTCAATTTACTTCAAAGTGCGCCATGATTTAGTAGAATGTGTACTAAATTTTTGTATTGATGTATAAATAAAAAAAGGAACTACCTTTAATGATATTATAAAGTGGAATTCTTCCCACAGGCATTGCGGTATATGATCTACAATAAATGGCTAAGAATGCTTTTTTGTCTAAATGTCTGTTGGGAGTACTGTCGAATCTATGCCTGCTAACGTTTATGGACACGAATTTATTAGTACCGCATAGCTTTTAAGAAATTGATGCTATAAACGTTGATGTCATTAATGTACCTACGTTTTAATATTTTTCAATTTAGTAAATATCGATTTCTATCACTATCACTAAAAGAAAAAAAATTTATGGCATTTTTGCACTTAGGCCTTTATAATATAAAACAAAATGGTATAAATTGTATCATATGATACTCTAGACATGTTAATCTTTGAAAAGTTTAACTTCACAGGTGGTATTAGAATATAAAAAATATCATTTTACCAGATTTTCTACATAATTTTGTTCATACTATAAGAGAGGTACATAAAATGTTAGAAACCATATTATGTTACGACTTGATATTAAATGACTCCACATTGGTTTCATTTCTTATAAAGTAATACAGCAATTGAAACTTAAGCTATTCCCATTTACCCAACTTTTTAAGCTTTTAAACATATTCCTAAAGTAGACAATAACGAATGATACATATGCTGCATTAAGGGAATTTAGATTTTATTTTTTTAATTAGGGCTCTGCTGCAAAACTAACAAAAGATAATGGTTACTTCTAAAAATGATTGATCGTCTAGTAATAATTAGATCTTCGGAAGGTTCGTGCCAGTCAAACAAGAAGTACACTAAACGTTATTGAGATATTTTCAGTGTCAGATTCAACCTACAGGAATTAGGACCCTAAGCACAACACGATTTTGAGGCCACGTCACAACAAAAATTTAAACGCTTGAATACAATTTTAAATCAAAGAAATAAAGTATTTACTGTAACGCTTGTTTAAGCTTTATCTTACATTGAGCAATTTGCATTGTCACACCTCGACTTTCACATTTTGACGTTAATTGACTTCTTAATTGCGTTTAATGACTGCTTGGGACTCTCCTTAGTGGCCTAGTTTTCCTAGTTATCCATATTGCAAATTTGTGAATTCGCCGATTAGTTTTAAATAATTTGTGCAAGAAAATATGATTTAGCAGCTTCTCAGCTTGATCTCAAGGATTCGCATTTTTAATTAATTTAAGAAATACAGATTAAAAAAAAACTTTTACACTGAATAAAAGTGGATCGAAGTTCCAGTGTATCGGGGTTTAAATCAACATGCGTCATGACACCTTGTTTATGATTTCAGTATCTTGAGATAAAGGCCTTTCTTCATACCATTTCTAACATGAGCTCCTCAATTCACGTTCAAGTTCAACACAGTTCATTAAAATTTTTAGAAATTAACAATTCGTTTTTTATAATACATATCACACTTAAAACTAAAAATAATAATAAATGTGTATTGTGTTGTATTGGTGGTGCGCTGCTCAGGAATCTTCTTCCTCTTCAGCGCGTGGATTGCGAAGTTGTTGAGTTGTGGGTCGTGTGGATTGCCTGTTGACAGTGTTGTGTTCTGCATTGTTGGTCGTTCGTAAAAAAAAGATGAGTTTTGGAAATGTGGTGATATTGGAGTATGTTGTGTGGACTGTCCTGTTGTCGCTCGGTTGTGGCTGGTTGCTGGTTGCTGATGCCCTGCGTGTCTGAAATAGACAGAAACATGTGTTCGTTGTGTGAAACATTGTTGGTTTTAACAGAACAGAATAAATTAAATTGTCGATACTGTATACGTATCTGGGGCGCCAGGCTCCGCTCCGGACCGTTGTATGATTACCCGACCCGAAAAGGGCAACTACCTCTGAACCGTGCGTGAGGATCACTCCCACAGGTCCATCGCAGTTTGCACCTGAACGACCGCCGCTGTCACCTTACAGATGACAGGTAGGGCCTTCTCCATATCGAGACCTCCGAGAGGTCCCAATATGGCGTCGAACCCTAAGGCGTGTTGGGCATGTGGGGTAACGACAGCGGCGTGAGCCGTTCTCGGTACTTCCACCTTCTCAACTTTGCCTGCTGTCGCTCGGGCGTAACTGACGCCGGTCCGGGTTGAAAAAGGCGCCGCCCTCGACGGTGTCTTTTTCGGTCTCTGATGTCCTTCCGTCTTCTTCCGTTGTGTCCCTCCGAAATCGATCCAGATCCCGTCGTCGTCGTCGTCTTCACACAATCTGCGCGGCATCGTGATAACGACGCGGGCAAATTGTTATTTTTTTTGAGAAATTTAGTTAGCTTAAGCTAAATTGTCGGTACTGGGAGAGCTAGGTAGAGGCTTACGTTTGAATGCTCAAACCGCTCTAGCTCCTCAATGAAAAATGCCCTTTATATGTTAATAACAAGGGGGCCGCAAAGTTTATGCGCATGTCGATATTCGTTTGTCATTTATCAGCTGACTGTGCAATTTAAAGTCGTGACAAAGATATTTTAAGGTTGCAGTGACTTGTTCACTCGTAAATAATTAACTTTAATTTTTTTTTTCAATTTATGGTGAAATGGCAGGCCAAATACAAGAAAAGGTACATATTCGGCATTGTATGCTTTTTGAGTTTCACTGGAGTAGTAACGCAACAGTTACTACCAAAAACATTTGCGATATTTACCCAAATGCATTAGACGTTCGCAAATGCCAAAGGTGGTTTTCTAAATTCAAATCCGGGAATTTTGATCTTTCCGACTCGTATCGATCAGGAAGACCAATAACTTTAGACAATGACATGTTAAGGGCGGAATTGGAAGCAAATCCATGTCAGGCAATCGAAGAGCTGTCAAACACTCTTAACCAACCTTTATCGACCATCCAAGGCCATTTGCAGCAGATTGGGAAGGTAATCAGAACAGTTGTTTGGGTCCCGCATAATCTATCTGAAGAAAACAAAGCTAACCGATCCACCACATGCAACTTATTGCTTCAGCGGCACAATACAGGAGCACTTTTTGATCGCTTGATCACTGGAGATGAAAAATGGGCCTTGTATGATAATCCAAATAGCAAAAGGCTTCAACGGCACAATACAGAAGCGCTTTTTGATCGCTTCATCACTGGAGATAAAAAATGGGTCTTGTATGATAATCCAAAACGCAAAAGGCAGTGGTTCTCTCAGAATGAATCGCCACGAAGTACAGCTAAGCCAGCTTTACATCCCAAAAAGACTTTGGTGTGTTTGGTGGAGTATTCGCCGGATCGTTTATTTTGAACTGCTGAAATCTGGACAAACCGTGTATTCAGACCGTTAGTGTGAGCAATTTGATCGAATGAATCAATCTTTAATTGAAAAGTGGCCAGTGATTGTCAACAGAAGAGGCGTTATTCTGCAACACGATAATGTAAGACCACACTGCGCAAGACGAACCCTGGAAAAAATTAATTAATTGGGGTGGAAGGTATTACATCTTCCACCATACCCGCTTGATATTGCGAATTTGGATTTCCATTTATTCCGATCGCTATAACATTTTCTAAGTGGCAAAAAATTTGAAAATTTGGATGATGCTCCAAATGCCATCTCCAGATATTTTGCACAAAAACCAATTGAATTTTTCGGTCCCCCTATACTTTTCGATAGAAGCTGTGTCAAATCGACTCCCTGAATACGCATCTTGCTTTTGCATCTAAGGTCCCTATAGCTTGCTGTTCATATTGATCTCTTGAATTCGCATTTTACTTATTTAATGTCGCGGGATTCGCGATTTTCACAACATGCAAAATTCGCATAAAAATATTTAATACATCGAATTACATTTATAAAAACTACAATCAAAATGCTACAACTAAGTATATAGCAAATTAATTAATCGTTCATTTTAAAAATCACTACAAGGGGTTGCATTTAAAATTTAGATATTATTTTTGATTTAAATCAATTTGCTTGATTTGCACGATTTGATCAATTATAACAAATTGGTATTTGTTATGATGTAAGATGGCGACCGGTGTAAACCCACTTCTAAATTCCGAATTGAATAAACTAAAAAAGAGTGACTTAATTGATATCTTAGTGTCGGGAAAGCTACCACCGAGTCTTAGTAACAATATAATATTAAACGAATTTATCGGACTGAACTTTTCAAGTAATAACATTCAAAACGGTACAAATATTTATGACGATCACGATTGCAACAACGATGTGGTTGTGTTTGACTGTGAAAATCTAAAGTGTGTTCATGTAAAAAGTGAAAACAGTTTTCTCAAATGTGAAAATTCCTCCCTAAAGCATCTTAACTTTCATCTAGAAAAAAGAGTAAGTGATCAAGTGGAAATTAATAATTTGCTAAAATTACAATTTTCAAAACATTCTATACCAACGTCGACATCTACAAATATAAACAGCGACTTAAACAAAAATGTTTTAAAGAAATTACCTGTTGACAATGATAGTAAACCTCAAGGTTCCAATATTAATAAACATCAAACTGATAACGCGAAGTTTAAGGAAATACCGGTTGCCCGAGCAAGTTGTGTTGGAGGTAAACAATCAATTATTACAAAATCAAGTACAAAATTTATTAAAGGTACAAATGTTAATTCGAAAAAAATACAAGGTGTTGAAAAAATTCCCTACATCTATATTGGCCGTATCAAAGGTGAAGTAAAAGCAGAAACGTTAACAGAATTTTTAAACGAAAATTGACCCAATTTACAATTACAAATTAAAAAACTTGTGAACAAAGGTAATAACAGTAGTTTCAAGATAGGAGTAAGTTCCCAAAATAAAAACCTACTGTTTGACGCTAATAAGTGGCCCGAAGGATTGGTAATTAAAGATTATGTGTTTTTTCGGAAGGAAGCCTGCCGAAGAAATCGTGCAGTAAGATAGTTAGTAATAAATTACTTAATGACGCGACTGATAAACTTACGGTTATGTATTTGAACATTCAGTCAATTAATAACAAAATTCAGGAACTTGAACATTTTCTGTATTTAAATTATCATTACGACGCAATCTGCTTAAGTGAGCACTGGCAAGATTACCGTTCTTTTTACTTCTTTACCTTATGTGGTTATGTAGTAGCTACATCTTTTTGTAGAGATAAGTACAAACACGGAGGAGTATGTATACTTGTCCGGAAAACTATCGAGTTTGAAATAATGCAAAATATAGACTGTTTAAGAGTGGAGCTGGATTGTGAATTATGTTCTATTAAAATTGTAAAATCAAATACTGTCATAATTAGTGTATACCGTTCGCCACAAGGCGAGTTTTGTTCGTTTTTAAATGTTTTTGAAAATATTTTCAGAAAGCTAAACTTAAAACAAGCTATTTTAATAGGAGGTGATTTTAATATTCATTTTCAGGATAAGAAATGTACAAAAATGCAAACATTTAGGGATCTGTTTGGTTCCTTTAACTTTAAACACAGAATTCAAGAAAATACACGATTAGAAAGTTGTATTGACAACATTTTAAGTAATATAGATATAAACATGGGACTATTCTCAGTACACTATGTAGGATTTTCTGTTCATAAAGCCGTTTACTGTTCTATACCAATTTGTTACACCTCTAATAAAATTGATATTAGAAACACTCGTACTATTCGACCAATAACCAAAATAGGTCTGCATAATTTGTATAACATATTGCAAATCCAAGATTGGAGTTTTATAAATAATGACTTAGATATTGAGACCAAATTTAGTTTATTTATAAATATTATTAGGTCAATGTGTCATTTCCTGAAAAAACGTTATTACGGGATTTATCTCATAATAACATCTATTGGTTCAATAACGAATTAAAAGTGATGAGAAACAAAGTAGAATTTTTAAGGGATGCAACAAAATTATATCCGACAACCGCAAATATTAACGAATCACGTTCTTATAGAAAAAAATATAAATTAAAACTGATTCAAACAAAAAAAAAAGCATATGTAAACTATTTAAGTACCAACAATTATAATTCTAAAAAAATGTGGGGTTTAATAAATACAAAAAAAAGCACATTCTAAGGAAGTTGCCGAAATTGATCCAAATGAGTTTAATGAATATTTTGTTAATACTCCCTTACAAATTGTGTCACAGTTTAATAATAATTCGGATACATACAAAAAATACTTAAATAACTCGATTGAAACTGAATTGTCCTTTACTTTGGAAGAAGTAACTTTTGTTGAAATGAGGGAAATCTTAAGTAAACTTAAATCAAATTCTAGCTGTGCTATTTATGGTATAAGTAACAATATAGTTAAATATATCAAAGATTTAATAAATATCCCTTTTACTAAATTAGTTAATCTTTGTATCAAAAAAAATACATTTCCAGCCTGCCTCAAAATTTCAAAAGTGATTCCTCTATTTAAAAAGGGAGGTGGAAATTCAGTTTCAAATTACCGTCCGATTTCCTTGGTGCCTGTGTTTTCAAAAATTTTGAGACCATTATCAAAAATAAAATGTACAAATTTTTTGAAGTAAATAATATGTTTAATAATTCGCAGTTCGGTTTTCGTAAAAAGAAATCAACATGTACTGCTATTAATGCGTTAATTGAGCAAATAGTTAATAACTTTGAATTAGGGAATGTTGTTGGGTGTACTTTTTGTGACCTTAGCAAAGCCTTTGACTGTGTGTCACATGAAATACTTTTATATAAATTAAAGTGTTATGGTGTCGCTCCAAGGACGCTATTGTTGCTACAATCATATCTTACACAACGTAGGCAAATAAATTGTATGTTATAGAAATGCATATTCAACAACTAAAAATGTTGTAATTGGTGTACCGCAAGGGTTTGTGTTAGGACCCCTTTTATTTATCATCTACGTTAATGATATTGTAAAATGGGATAAAAATGCTTCATTTATTGTATTTGCTGACGATACTACATTGATAAATACAAATCATAACACAAATGGTGCGCAAGAACTAATGTTGAGCACGCAATCAAGGGCTACACAATGGTTTACCGCTAACAATCTATGTTTAAATTCAGACAAAACTCAGAATATGTTATTTTCCTTAAAAAATAAATCGGAGTTTAAAGACGATGTAAAATTTTTAGGTGTCCTTCTAGATTCCATCTTGACCTGGAATAGACATGTAGATTGCTTGACTACCAAATTATCTAAATCTATACACTTGTTAAGAAATTTACAAAATATTGTAGATCTAAAAACTCTTAAGATAGCTTATTACGGCACATTTCAAAATGTATTTACGTACTCAATTTTATCATGGGGACATTCTACTCACTTACAAAGTGTTTTTGCAATTCAAAGGAGAGCGATACGAGCAATATTGAATTTTCATTACAGAGCAGATGCCCGTTCTCACTTTGTAAATTTATCAATAATGACAGCACCATGTTTATATATATATATATATATATATATATATATATATATATATATATATATATATATATATATATATATATATATATATCACAGTTTATTACATACATATGATAATATTGAGAAATATATTTTACATTCTGATGTACATAGGTATAATACTAGAAATAAAAATAATATCGAGTTATCTAGGAATAAACTGAATAAAAGCAGATTTTCTTTAAATTACTACGGTCCAACTTTTTTTAATAAACTAAGTGTAGTTATACGAAATCTAAAATTGAGGGAATTTAAAGCAGCAATAAAAAAATTATTAATACAGAAGGCGAGTAGTACCGAGACACTTGTCGCCGCCATCTTGGATTTTGACGTCACAAGCGCGCCCACGTGGGGGGCCGGTTTTTCCACCCTTATTTTTACCCGCTTACGTGTGAGACCGGATTTTCCACCCCTATTTTGCATATCCACGTGTGAGACAGGATTTTCCACCCTTATTTTTACTCGCTTACTTGTGAGACCGGGGTTTTTCACCCCTATTTTTTATATATCCTCGTGTGAGACCGTATTTTCAACCCTAATTTTTACACGCTTACGTGTGAGGCCGGATTTTCCACCCTTATTTTTACTCGCTTACGTGTGAGACCGTATTTTCAACCCTTTTTCAACCCTAATTATTTTCGCTTTTGATTCGTCCACGTGTAGGACGCGTTTTCAACCCTTTGCATTCTTAATTAAGGCCTTTTTGTATTTATCAGATCCGTGTGGGGATATATTTTTCAACCCTTGATGAAATTTTTAACTGTTTTGTTTGTATTAAGGGCCTTTTGACAGCAATTTTGTGTTCACTAGCGTGAGCGACGTACATTTCAACCCTGACAGTATTTTCAACCTTTTGTTTGTATTAAGAGCCCTTTTGGCGGGAGCCCCTAAAGGATAGGCAAATGCATGCGCACGTAGGATCGTATTTTCTACCTATTTTTAAGGGTTAATAAACGGTAGAATATTTTTAGTATTAAAAGAAACTAATCAAGGTAAAGATAACGTATACGTTTGATTTTAAAATACACTATTAAATTCTATAACGATAATAAACAGTTAATGGCATTGCATAATCAGTTAATTACCCTGGTATACAATGTGAATGTACGGTTTAGCGACTATTTAAAATGTGTTTATTAATATTTATTAGATTCCGTTTTTTGTCAAAAAGATTGCATGTTTGTTGTTATTAAATTATTAGGTTCCTTTTAATCCCATATCTAGATTGTAGTCCTCTTGTGGTGAAAATTCATTTGAATATATTTTAAAATGAAATTGATTTAAAATAAAACGTGTAATTAACTAATTGGTTAACCTGCTTACAGCAATAGTGATTATCGAAAATTAAGGAATGTCGCTTTTATTTATTTACCTTTTTTAATACGTATTATTTACATGCAATATATTTTGGTTTTAAATATGAGTCACAATGTGTCGCAATCCTTTTTGCTTTAATTATGGGTCATAATTAAATCTATTTGTCGCTCAAGGTAATCACTACCAAATTAATCTCATGTACAACAAGAAACTTAATATCAATAATGTTAACAAAGTATTTTTATAATGCCATTTCTCGCATAGTTTAATGTCCATGTATGGGCATATTTTAGTCTTGGGAGATCGGATTTTGTCACAAAATACAAGCACAGGAACAATTACAAGTACAAGCACAAGCGCAAGCACAGGTACATACAAATACACAAACACGAAAAAACGAAAAATCGCAAACACGAAAAACGAAAAATCGCAAACACGAAAATTCGTAAACACACAAACTCACAAACACAAAAAACGAAAACGAAAATTCGCAAACACGAAAAATAACAAACACACAAACGCGCAGAGTACGAAAAAACGCAAACACGAAAAATCGTAAACACAAAATTCTCAAACACGAAAACCGCAAACATACAAACGCACAAACACGAAAAACGAAAACACACAAAACGAAAAACACGCAAAGCTGCCGAATGAATTAAGACTGGGATTTGGAGTCTATAAACAAAATGATTCTCTCTGTCTCTGTCTCTGTCCCTGTCTCTGTCTCTGTCTCTCTCTCTGTCTCTGTCTCTGTCTCTGTCTCTGTCTCTGTCTCTGTCTCTGTCTCTGTCTCTGTCTCTGTCTCTGTCTCTGTCTCTGTCTCTGTCTCTGTCTCTGTCTCTGTCTCTGTCTCTGTCTCTGTCTCTGTCTCTGTCTCTGTGTCTGTGTCTGTCTCTGTCTCTGTGTCTGTCTCTGTCTCTGTCTCTGTCTCTGTCTCTGTCTCTGTCTCAGTCTCTGTCTCAGTCTCTGTCTCAGTCTCTGTCTCTGTCTCTGCCTCTGCCTCTGCCTCTGTCTCTGTCTCTGTCTCTGTCTCTGTCTCTGTCTCTGTTTCTGTCTCTGTCTCTGTCCCTGTCTCTGTCTCTGTCTCTCTCTCTGTCTCTGTCTCTGTCTCTGTCTATGTCTCTGTCTCTGTCTCTGTCTCTGTCTCTGTCTCTGTCTCTGTCTCTGTCTCTGTCTCTGTCTTTGTCTTTGTCTCTCTCTCTGTCTCTGTCTCTGTCTCTGTCTCTGTCTCTGTGTCTGTCTCTGTCTCTGTCTCTGTCTCTGTCTCAGTCTCTGTCTCTGTCTCTGTCTCTTAATCGCATACGGTCGAGGTGAGTGTCTGGGTAGTTGATTAGAAGCACATACAAGTCGAAAACACATTCTTCTTGTGGCTGGGGGATCAATTTCAAGCATCTCAACACTTGTGCCGCATACATCTTTCTTCAATTTTTATCTGCACTCTGTTTTGAGGCTGTAGTACGTTTTCTAATACATAAACAGAATCTTCAATACTGTGGTACGTGTAGCAGCAAAACACATTAGCTAGTTAGTTTCACCTCTATATTACTTTACATGCAAGCCTGATCTAATCATAAATAAATACATCTGTTAAAAAAGCTAATTAAACATAACCCACGGCCTGGGTATAGCAAGCAACGCTTCCAATTATAGCTTTTAGACAACACAATAGGGCCTACAACTAAATACAATCGACTAGCACTGCTTTAGTACGAGGATCAAACGAAAAACGCGCATGCACACACGCACGTACACGTACGCACGCACGCACGTACACGTACGCACGCACGCACGTACACGCACGCACGCAAGCTAGCACGCTCGCACGCACGCACGTATGCGCGCGAGCGTTCGCACGACCGTACGTACGCTCGCACGCACGCACGTATGTGCACACACACACACACACACACACACACACACACACACACACACACACACACACACGAGAGAGCGCGAAAACACGCTAAAGCGAAAAACTTGTAAACTTGCAAACATGAATCAAGACGGTGGAGCACCGCTAGAAAAAAACAGGTTTATTAACAAAACCGAAGGAAAGCTTAACGTTTTGAAAATATATTATTATTATTATTATTATTATAAACAACAATACATTATTATTATTTAATAACATGCTTTATCGGTTTTCTTCTTCTTCTTGAACCGTGAGTCGTCCTCATCATCATCATCATGATTTTGAGATTTGCCCTTCACCCCTACCTCATAGCTCTTCTTTCTCTTCTGTGAACCATCATCTTGGATGTGAGATACACCCAGCTCAACCACCTCATCGCTTTCATCATTATCTTGAACGGTTATGTTGTAATAGTTTATTAACAAGTCAGTAAAATCTCTAATGTCCGCTGATGTTGGCTCATAAACAGGAGAATACATTATAGTAATGCTCACTCGATGACAGTTACACTTTAAAGAGCGAACACACGAGAAACGAGAACGCAGCTAGCCTTGGGTCTTGTGCGCAAGCGTACTCGTCAACGTTCGGGTAGAATCGGACATCTTCGGGGGATGTCTGAAGTATTGACCTAACCACACTCTAACATAGCCCCTGGGGGCATGTTTATAAAATCTAAATGCCTCTTTTATGGTCGAGATATTTTCTCCTAAGACGCCAGAACGCAGCTAGCCTTTGGTCCTATGCGCAAGCGTGCTCGTCATGTTCGGTAGAATCGGACATCTTCGGGGATGTCTGAAGTATTGACCTAACCACACTCTAACACAGCCCTGGGGCATGTTTATAAATCTAAACGCATCTTTTATGATAGAGCTGTTTTCTCCTAAGACGCCAGAACGCAGCTAGCCTTTGGTCTTGTGCGTAAGTGTGCTCGTCAATGTTCGGGTAGAATCGGACATCTTCGGGGGATGTCTGAAGTATTGACCTAACCACACTCTAACATAGCCCTGGGGCATGTTTATAAATCTAAATGCCTCTTTATGGTCGAGATATTTTCTCCTAAGACGCCAGAACGCAGCTAGCCTTTGGTCTTGTGCGCAAGCGTGCTCGTTCATGTTCGGGTAGAATCGGACATCTTCGGGGATGTCTGAGTATTGACCTAACACACTCTAACACAGCCCTGGGGCATGTTTATAAATCTAAACGCCTCTTTTATGATAGAGCTGTTTTCTCCTAAGACGCCAGAACGCAGCTAGCCTTTGGTCTTGTGCGTAAGCGTGCTCGTCAATGTTCGGGTAGAATCGGACATCTTCGGGGACGTCTGAAGTATTGACCTAATCACACTCTAACACAGCCCTGGGGGCATGTTTATAAATCTAAACGCATCTTTTATGATAGAGCTGTTTTCTCCTAAGACGCCAGAACGCAGCTAGCCTCTGGTCTTGTGCGTAAGGTGCTCGTCAATGTTCGGTAGAATCGGACATCTTCGGGGATGTCTGAAGTATTGACCTAACCACACTCTAACATAGCCCCTGGGGCATGTTTATAAATCTAAATGCCTCTTTTATGGTCGAGTATTTTCTCTAGAACGCAGTTACTTTGTCTATGCGCAACGATGCCATGTTTCAAGACGCGTCTATAGCGAAAATGCCTCGACCATAAAAGAGGCGTTTAGATTTATAAACATATCCCAGGGTCTATGTTAGAGTGTGATTAGGTCAATACTTCAGACGTCCCCGAAGATGTCCGATTCTACCTGAACATTGACGAGCACGCTTACGCACAAGACCAAAGGCTAGCTGCGTTCTGGCGTCTTAGGAGAAAAACAGCTCATCATAAAGAGGCGTTTAGATTTATAAACATGCCCAGGGCTGTGTTAGAGTGTGGTTAGGTCAATACTCAGACATCCCCGAAGATGTCCGATTCTACCGAACGTTGACGAGTACGCTTGCGCACAAGACCCAAGGCTAGCTGCGTTCTCGTTTCTCGTGTGTTTCGCTCTTTAAAGTGTAACTGTCATCGAGTGAGCATTACTATAATGTATTCTCCTGTTTATGAGCCAACATCAGCGGACATTAGAGATTTTACTGACTTGTTAATAAACTATTACAACATAACCGTTCAAGATAATGATGAAAGCGATGAGGTGGTTGAGCTGGGTGTATCTCACATCCAAGATGATGGTTCACAGAAGAGAAAGAAGAGCTATGAGGTAGGGGTGAAGGGCAAATCTCAAAATCATGATGATGATGATGAGGACGACTCACGGTTCAAGAAGAAGAAGAAAACCGATAAAGCATGTTATTAAATAATAATAATGTATTGTTGTTTATAATAATAATAATAATAATAATATATTTTTCAAAACGTTAAGCTTTCCTTCGGTTTTGTTAATAAACCTGTTTTTTTTCCTAGCGGTGCTCCACCGTCTTGATTCATGTTTGCAAGTTTACAAGTTTTTCGCTTTAGCGTGTTTTCGCGCTCTCTCCTCTCGTGTGTGTGTGTGTGTGTGTGTGTGTGTGTGTGTGTGTGTGTGTGCACATACGTGCGTGCGTGCGAGCGTACGTACGGTCGTGCGAACGCTCGCGCGCATACGTGCGTGCGTGCGAGCGTGCTAGCTTGCGTGCGTGCGTACGTGTACGTGCGTGTGTGCGTACGTGTACGTGCGTGCGTGCGTACGTACGTGCGTGTGTGCATCGCGTTTTCGTTTGATCCTCGTACTACAGCAGTGCTAGTCGATTGTATTTAGTTGTAGGCCCTATTGTGTTGTCTAAAAGCTATAATTGGAAGCGTTGCTTGCTATACCCAGGCCGTGGGTTATGTTTAATTAGTTTTTTTAACAGATGTATTTATTTATGATTAGATCAGGCTTGCATGTAAAGTAATATAGAGGTGAAACTAACTAGCTAATGTGTTTTGCTGCTACACGTACCACAGTATTGAAGATTCTGTTTATGTATTAGAAAAACGTACTACAGCCTCAAAACAGAGTGCAGATAAAAATTGAAGAAAGATGTATGCGGCACAAGTGTTGAGATGCTTGAAATTGATCCCCCAGCCACAAGAAGAATGTGTTTTCGACTTGTATGTGCTTCTAATCAACTACCCAGACACTCACCTCGACCGTATGCGATTAAGAGACAGAGACAGAGACAGAGACTGAGACAGAGACAGAGACAGAGACAGAGACAGACACAGAGACAGAGACAGAGACAGAGACAGAGACAGAGACAGAGACAGAGACAGAGACAAAGACAGAGACAGAGACAGACAGAGACAGAGACAGAGACAGAGACAGAGACAGAGACAGAGACATAGACAGAGACAGAGACAGAGACAGAGACAGAGACAGAGAGAGAGACAGAGACAGAGACAGGGACAGAGACAGAGACAGAGACAGAAACAGAGACAGAGACAGAGACAGAGACAGAGACAGAGGCAGAGGCAGAGGCAGAGACAGAGACAGAGACTGAGACAGAGACTGAGACAGAGACTGAGACAGAGACAGAGACAGAGACAGAGACAGAGACAGAGACAGACACAGAGACAGAGACAGACACAGACACAGAGACAGAGACAGAGACAGAGACAGAGACAGAGACAGAGACAGAGACAGAGACAGAGACAGAGACAGAGACAGAGACAGAGACAGAGACAGAGACAGAGAGAGAGACAGAGACAGAGACAGGGACAGAGACAGAGACAGAGAGAATCATTTTGTTTATAGACTCCAAATCCCAGTCTTAATTCATTCGGCAGCTTTGCGTGTTTTCGTTTGTGTGTTTTCGTTTTTCGTGTTTGTGCGTTTGTATGTTTGCGGTTTTCGTGTTTGAGAATTTTGTGTTTACGATTTTTCGTGTTTGCGTTTTTTCGTACTCTGCGCGTTTGTGTGTTTGTTATTTTCGTGTTTGCGAATTTTCGTTTTCGTTTTTTGTGTTTGTGAGTTTGTGTGTTTACGAATTTTCGTGTTTGCGATTTTTCGTTTTTCGTGTTTGATTTTTCGTTTTTCGTGTTTGTGTATTTGTATGTACCTGTGCTTGCGCTTGTGCTTGTACTTGTAATTGTTCCTGTGCTTGTATTTTGTGACAAATCCGATCTCCCAAGACTAAAATATGCCCATACATGGACATTAAACTATGCGAGAAATGGCATTATAAAAATACTTTGTTAACATTATTGATATTAAGTTTCTTGTTGTACATGAGATTAATTTGGTAGTGATTACCTTGAGCGACAAATAGATTTAATTATGACCCATAATTAAAGCAAAAGGATTGCGACACATTGTGACTCATATTTAAAACCAAAATATATTGCATGTAAATAATACGTATTAAAAAAGGTAAATAAATAAAAGCGACATTCCTTAATTTTCGATAATCACTATTGCTGTAAGCAGGTTAACCAATTAGTTAATTACACGTTTTATTTTAAATCAATTTCATTTTAAAATATATTCAAATGAATTTTCACCACAAGAGGACTACAATCTAGATATGGGATTAAAAGGAACCTAATAATTTAATAACAACAAACATGCAATCTCTTTTTTGACAAAAAAAACGGAATCCTAATAAATATTAATAAACACATTTTAAATAGTCGCTAAACCGTACATTCACATTGTATACCAGGGTAATTAACTGATTATGCAATGCCATTAACTGTTTATTATCGTTATAGAATTTAATAGTGTATTTTAAAATCAAACGTATACGTTATCTTTACCTTGATTAGTTTCTTTTAATACTAAAAATATTCTACCGTTTATTAACCCTTAAAATAGGTAGAAAATACGATCCTACGTGCGCATGCATTTGCCTATCCTTTAGGGGCTCCCCGCCAAAAGGGCTCTTAATACAAACAAAAAGGTTGAAAATACTGTCAGGGTTGAAATGTACGTCGCTCACGCTAGTGAACACAAAAATTGCTGTCAAAAGGCCCTTAATACAAACAAAACAGTTAAAAATTTCATCAAGGGTTGAAAATATATCCCCACACGGATCTGATAAATACAAAAAGGCCTTAATTAAGAATGCAAAGGGTTGAAAAACGCGTCCTACACGTGGACGAATCAAAAAGCGAAAATAATTAGGGTTGAAAAAGGGTTGAAAATACGGTCTCACACGTAAGCGAGTAAAAATAAGGGTGGAAAATCCGGCCTCACACGTAAGCGTGTAAAAATTAGGGTTGAAAATACGGTCTCACACGAGGATATATAAAAAATAGGGGTGAAAAACCCCGGTCTCACAAGTAAGCGAGTAAAAATAAGGGTGGAAAATCCTGTCTCACACGTGGATATGCAAAATAGGGGTGGAAAATCCGGTCTCACACGTAAGCGGGTAAAAATAAGGGTGGAAAAACCGGCCCCCCACGTGGGCGCGCTTGTGACGTCAAAATCCAAGATGGCGGCGACAAGTGTCTCGGTACTACTAAGGCGTACTACAATTACCGTGAATACTTAGATGATGAAAAGTTTGTCTTCTTGTTAGTGTTCTTTTGCTGTTTAGTGTAATGTGTAATTTACTGTAATATTGTAATTTATTATTAATATTGTAATTTATTATTAGTATTGTATTTATTATTAATAATATAATTAATTGTATTATTATTATTGTTAATTTATATTAATATTGACGTGTGTAAGCTTCCTGCAATAACACCAATAAACAATAAATAAATAAATATGGTTTCACTTCTCGTCGGCGAATTTTAATTACATTTATTTTTGTTTGAGCAACAGCAGCATTGTAAACGTAGATTAGGTATTAATTAAAATGTGTAAGTGTAATCCTTTTGCCAAAAGCTGTTTTCAATCAATATCTTGAAATGATATACTTTTTCGCAATCACCATTACGGTGTCTTAAGTTTCTTTTGGCTGAACTCAACATCCTGAATCTTATTTATTTATCCAAAGTTCGATTGACACAATGTAGAATCTGATTTGAAGATCTTGAGATAACACCTTTTAAATGAATTGATTCTTTTTTCCTAAATTAAAATAAAAATTAAATTAAAAAATAAAAAGGGAAACATCTTAAAACAGGTGTCAACATGTAAGATCCTTCATCTCTTTCACTACCTCGTTAGAGCGTAAAAGTGAACTGGCTGCTACGGCAAGTCAGTTGCTCACGGTGAAATGAGAGCAAGTTTTGTAATGGCTGAACATAATTCCTGGAGGCGCCACCAATTTGTTGCTGTTATTAGGTCAAGTTAGAATAATTCCCACATCACAGGAGAGGATCTCCTTTTTGTTTCAATTTAATCAGATTATCAATTAAGACGCTATGCATGATTTGGTTATGGTTTACATCAGAACTTATACTACAAGGTAAAGGTTATAAGAAGGGTCTAAATTACATTATATGATAATCTACTACAATGACTATGTGCCAGAGAAGAAATTATGAGTGTGTTATATTGAATCTTGTGAAAGTTTTTTTAGTCTCTTATGTTTTTCTTTTTGGCCAAGGTTAAACGTCACTGCACTTGGGCACTCAAGAAATCTTATCGATAAACCTTATAGACTGTTGGTTGACGTGATCTAATATTGGCGGTATGTAGCTGTTCATTCCGAACAAATCAGGACACGTTCACTGAAATTCTAATAATTTTTTTCTGTAGTACTTGGAGTTTTTTGAGATATGTGGTTGAAGTGTTTCTCCAGACATGCATAAGTTAAAATAGGTCTCAGTGTTGACTTGTAGTTCAGATCGTACACTGGATACGTATATGTAATTTCCTGTTAATCAGTGGATATAACTTGCCAAGTCTTGCGTAGCACTCATATAGCTTTTTATTTACATGAAGTCCCCATTCGAGTCTTGAATCAAGGTAGACGCCGAGGTATTTGATAGCCGAGTTCTTGTCGTTCTACTCAATAATATTTTGGGTTAACTCTTATGACGGGTGGTAGTAAAGCGCCTCAGTTTTTGTTGAATTTACTGCCATTTTCCAGTTGATAAACCATCTGCTCTTCTCGTCTAAGGCGGATTAGAGTGAGTTACTGCTGTGTTAAGGAGGTATTTCTGATGAAGCCGGGGGTATCGTCCGTAAACATAGCCAGGGTAGTATTGACAGTAGTTAGCACATCATGTACATAGATGTTTAAAAGTGTTGGCCCCAATATGCTGCCTCTGCTACTCCCTCTAGTATTGGTCTAAAAGTAGATAGGGTGGCAATCACCCTCATTAAGAACGTTCTATCGGTTAGGAAGGATGAGAATTTGTTGATAAGATAAACAGGAAATTCTAGTTTTAATATTTTGTATCTTAATCCCAAATGCCAGACTTCGTCATAGGCACTTTTTAAATCAATGAAGACTATTACGATGAATTATTTATTTTCAAAGCCCTTTTCTATTACTTCGGCGATTCTTAGTAGCTGATGCGTTGTGAAATAATTTTTTTTGAAACCCATTTGGCGATTAGGTATGATATCCTTTAGGAAACTTTGAATCCGCACATGTATGACTCTTCCAAGTAGTTTAGTAAGTGATGATAAGAGAGTCATTGATCGATAACTTTCAGGTTAATGTTTATCTTTACCAGATTTGTGAAAAGGTGAACAGCGTTATTAGAATGGCTAGAGACTTTTAGGTAGTCGCTTTAGAATTCCATTGGTTATAAGATCGGGACCAGGTGATTCTTGATGTGAAAGCTGATTAGTGAGTGTTTTTAAGTGTGGTCGTCTAGATAGTTGCCATTCGCGTCTTGTCTTGTTTTTTAGTTTGATTAGAATTATTATTTTGATGGGCGTGCGTTTTCTATGAGTCCATGGTGTTAATGCTGCTGAGATGCTGGTTTTAATTGCTTCTGTGATTTGATTGACTGCCTCTTCTATAGCGTTGAATGAGTGGATAGTTCCAGGACTTAATGGTTTTGTCGAGTTTGCAATGAAAAAGGTCCAGTTCATATTACCTTTTATTAATCGAGGTAAATCAGGAGTTTGCTGCAGTTCTTGATGGAAAGAAATAAGGACCGGTAAATGATTTGAGTCGAGTTCGTTTAGGATCGTTTGTAAACAGGTTTTGGAAAATTTGGAGTAAAATTATGTCTAGTATATGTCAGTATATTAAATTTAGCCTGAATCCATTCGGGTTGTCTTCTCTGCAGCACCGAAATTGTTGTTTACCGTTTAGGTCACCGATTGATAATATTGTCTTATTGGTGTAAACAATTTTAATCATGTCTTCTTCGAGTATCCGCTTATTTGGTTGCTTATAAGCTGCATGGACTGAGATTTCTGTGTTGCTATCTAGGGTCATATTTATAGCTAGGTACAGTTTCTGGGTTCACTAGACCTAAGTTAGCTAACGAATGACGAGCTAATTTTCGTTTTATTGCTAAGGTCACACCTCCTGATGGCGGTCCTGTTTCTCTATCATTCCTGGATATTACGTATCCAGGTAGTGTCATGGTATCTGTGCTTTGAAGATGTGTTTCTGTAATGCAGGCTACGTCTACATTGTGTCTAGATAAGAAATCAATGAATGCACTGCGCTGTCGTTTAATGCCATCGGTGTTTCAATTAAGGACTGTTATGTTATTGACTGTGTGATTTTTATTTAGTTTCATAACAGGGTATAAGTGGTAGTAGCGTTGTTAGAATAGGCATAATTGTGTCTAGATGCGGTAAAATGATCTCGATTATTTTATGTACAATGCTGGTCAGAAGATTTGGTTCTTTTCGGTTGGTATCATGGTTATTACTAGATCTATTTGGCAGTTTGGGAATATATCTGTAGTAGTCTTATTGATTTAAGGTGTTCTGTGGATGATTATTTTGGGTGTTGGTTGGTTGTATTGTATTTGGAGAGGTCCATGCTCGAATTCGGTTTTGTTGTTGAGTTGGCGGCTTTTGTTGTCTACTCACTTTTTCGTAATACGTGCATCCTTTGAAATTGGCGGGATGTAGTTGTTTGGAGTTAACGCATTGTGAGGGATCAGAAAATTTTTGGAACATTTGTAGTATTCGTGGTTGTTTATACACTTGATGCATCGAGGATCCAATTTGCAATAATTTCGTGTGTGGCCGTAAAGTTGGCATTTTTTGCATTGTGGTACATCTGTTGATTTTCCTGGATTCTACCTCTATTATGCAATGTTGGATTTTCTAAGTTCAAGTCTTTTACTGCCTGCAAAGTGGAATGGGTCTTCGATCCTTGTTATAAAGGCGGGTAACTTTGATCACTGGGTATTTAAGAGCTGTCAGTTCTTCAAGTATTTCCTTATCTCTGATTGGCACCGGGACGTTACGCATGATTACAGAAATTTGGATTTTCTCAGGGTTTTTAAACGTGTGATAATTTAATTTTTTGTCAGAAGTGTTTAGCAATTGTCTATAGTGCTTAAATTAACCTTTAGCTTATCAGCTTTCTGTGCATTTATAATTCCTTGAAATTTAATTTGTGAGGCGTAATGTAAAATATAGGTAGAACTTAAGCTTCCTCTTCATTTTCTTGTGTTGAGGTTGGAGGCTTATCACTGTCGTTAGTAACTATTTGGTCGATTGTTGCGGTGTATTTGCCTTGAGAAATTGTATTTGTGGCATCTTTAATGTTATCATTTGATAAGTAAAATTTGTTGGCTGTGGTTATTGCTTATGGTTTTTGTTCAGTATCACTAGAGAAGAGAGATCGTGTCACTGTCTGTCTTGCTCATTGATTTGTGGTTTGAACCCCCCCGCAGGGGTTCGTTGATGTACAAAAGACATAGCAAGAAATAAGGAGCGGACCGTGAAAAAAAAAAGAAACGTATGGGTAGAGGGAATACTTATGTAACGAAAATAATAGTACAGCGCAAATCAACTAAAGGGAGGTTTATCAGTAACGAAATAAACAAAAAGCCGTTCGCGTAACAAAAAAAAAACATAAATAAAATATCTGGTGTAGAACAACACAGCACCTTCCAAGTGGAAATTAAGAGAAATGAAATAATTTTAACAATAATTTTTTGGAGCATTATGTAACCTGTTTTTTAATACGTTCACAACGAAAATAGGCAACATTGTAAAATCAAAAACAATAATCTAAGTCAGATGGACGTTGAAAACTTCATGTCAGATAGACGTTAATAGACCTCTATATTCTAACTTACAAAATATTCCAAAGTGGCGCACTTCTATGAAAATATCGATAATACCGCTTCAGTTTTATTTAATTAATTTTTAGACTTATTTCGCTTTATATTAAAAAAGCTTACAAGTTTACACTGCTGCTGAATTTCACCAAAATTGTCAGCTCTAGGAGAAAAGAAAACAAGCTTCAGTACAAAAGTTTAGGTATGTACGTGTTGTTCTGAAGTTATCGTGAATACTAGTTTATATCCACATGCACACAAGCACGCACGCGCGCGCGCGCGCGCCCACACACACACACACACACACACACACACACACACACACACACACACACACACACACACACACACACACACACACACACACACACACACACACACACACACACACACACACACACACACACACACACACACACACACACACACACACACACACACACACACACACACACACACACACACACACACACACACACACACACACACACACACACACACACACACACACACACACACACACACACACACACACACACACACACACACACACACACACACACACACACACACACACACACACACACACACACACACACACACACACACACACACACACACACACACACACACACACACACACACACACACACACACACACACACACACACACACACACACACACACACACACACACACACACACACACACACACACACACACACACACACACACACACACACACACACACACACACACACACACACACACACACACACACACACACACACACACACACACACACACACACACACACACACACACACACACACACACACACACACACACACACACACACACACACACACACACACACACACACACACACACACACACACACACACACACACACACACACACACACACACACACACACACACACACACACACACACACACACACACACACACACACACACACACACACACACACACACACACACACACACACACACACACACACACACACACACACACACACACACACACACACACACACACACACACACACACACACACACACACACACACACACACACACACACACACACACACACACACACACACACACACACACACACACACACACACACACACACACACACACACACACACACACACACACACACACACACACACACACACACACACACACACACACACACACACACACACACACACACACACACACACACACACACACACACACACACACACACACACACACACACACACACACACACACACACACACACACACACACACACACACACACACACACACACACACACACACACACACACACACACACACACACACACACACACACACACACACACACACACACACACACACACACACACACACACACACACACACACACACACACACACACACACACACACACACACACACACACACACACACACACACACACACACACACACACACACACACACACACACACACACACACTCGCACACGTACACACAAGCACACACACTCACACATATGCATATCATGGCCGATGTTGGTGAAACTTTGTCAAACTTAAAATAAAAATAAGGTAACTTTTCTCAGACCTCGAGTTTACTCTGCCTAGGGATTTCTTTAAGATAATTACACAAATCAAATTAGTTAATACTTAATACATAAATAAATGCTTACTTTAAGTTAAAAAAATGAATTTAAAGTGTCTCTTCATTAGAAATTAATTAACTGGCAAGTTCTTTTACAGACAAAAAAAATAGTTGGAGGTTGAGCAATAAATATTTCTTTGCTGAAATGATTTTTATTTTTGGTTAGGTAATTATGGAATGTCTGAAATCTTATCTGGGTAGCAGATGAATAGATGGTATCCCAATGGGCAATGGTCGACGATAACGATACACGACGTAGAGTTCAGTTACACTCAAGGAGTACAAAAAAATATTCTTCTGAAGGAATGTAACTTAAAGTTATTAGTGTGATAATAAATAATTGTAAAATTGAATTAATGTGTTCGAATCAACACGTTTTTTTTTTAATTTAGGCGTGGGAAACCTGAAACGAGCTTAACAAAGAAATATGAAGAATTGTATAGAAAACTTACTTACAAAAAAGTTGTTTTAAATAATCAGATTGTGATGTTTAGCAGCACCGTTACCATACAGATTCCAAGTTTTAGCGGATCCTCATCCAATGAAAATGGGGACAAGGCCAAGCGGTTAAAAATAGGGTCTAGTTTTGAAATAGGGCTCAGGGCCCGTAAGGTTTCGAGGTGTGTAATAACTGCTAATTATGCTACAAGATGGTATTGCAAGGTGTGTGCTAACTTCTAATAATCGTACAAAAGGACGTTGAAAAATGTACGCTAGTTTGTAATTAAATTACTAGAGGGCCTGACATTTACAACTAGATCATCGATTCAGATGTAGTGAGATAGATAGCGGACCTTAGATATTGAAACGTGTTTCAAGATGTTTCCTTTTTATGAGATGCTGAAACAAGTTTCAACATCTGAAAACCAATTCACTGAAAGGGTCCTATTTCAAAATGTTACGTTTTACATTCTCTGAGAAGGACTTTAATTAATTAATTGATGCAGAAACAAGATTCAATAATTTGGATCAAGACGTTGAGTACAGTCAAAGTAGCCTTAAGGTGTCGTAACAGTGATCATAAAGAGGTATTTTATTACAAGATGTATCCGGACGGAATAAGAAAAGCTACCTGACAATCGACTTTTGATGAAATGGCTACCCTGTCGAAATGCTATAGTAACTAATAGATATTGGGAAAGTACTTATGTCACAGTATCATTGTTAATATTTTATTTAAGAGCGCTAGGGATAGGCTGGTAAGACAAATTCTAGAAAACGAGCAATAGTTCTGATGACACTACAACGCATTGTCCATGTAGTAACGATTTGCACCGGCCCTATACTAGCGCCTCCAATAAAATTAGGAAGTAAGTATTGCCCAAAAGAGCGTGGTTTTCTTATTAACAACTGATCGATTGATGGAATCCCCGAAGAACTAAAAGTCGAAGCACTAATGATAACACCGGTTCTGTTGATGATAAGGGTCAATTAGGGTAGGACTAGAAGGCATTACTAAATTACCGGTGATGTTCCCCATGTCTCGTGGCTTGAAATGAGGGTAGGAAGCCAATATTGAAAACGGGGTGCCGTTATTATGTAAATAGTCAGTTTTGTTGATGCAATCCATAAAGCACTGATAGGCACTAACGAAGCGCTATACACGAAAATTTCGGTCCATAAACCCACTGGTTTAGGTTGGAGAATAAATATCTTTCTCTGCCATAAAAATAATGCAAAATTAGTTACTTTCTTCGGATTGTGCAGTGCAGTCTTCCGTTCAAAAACGATTTATGTCTACTTTGATTTCCCTATGCGCAAAGCGTCCTCGGCCTGGAAATATCTCTCATTTCCTTGTATACTGTTTACTAGCGCAACGGAGCACAATTCTAAGAAAGTTATGTGCTGGACGCACCAGTTTTTGTAAAAACGGTGCAAGATTCGACTGTAGTTATAAATTTTATGTTCGTAGTTATATATTTTGTTTCTAACCTTTTTCATTTTATTACAGGTGAGTAAAGGCTAATTTTACCACACGATCTTCATATTTGACAAGTAAGTAGATCTTACAATTACCATATTCTTTAACACTAGAAGTACCGGATCAACCTGCTCCCCGAGAAGGACCGAAGCCCGTCGATTGTCGGTTTGGTGCTTCACCCGCTTGAAGCTTCGCGAAACGTACTTATACGAGGTTTTTATCTTATATCTCCCTTGGAACTAATTATTAGGTATTTGTAATTAAATTTGTTATTATATTTAGGGAGGATTAATAATGAATAAACATTTATTAGAAGGTAAAATCGGTTTATTTGCATATAATATATTCTGAATGGTACAAGCACAATAAAATCAGTTTAGTGGTACTTTTATATAAACAAGACAGTTTGGTTTTTACTTGTGGGTGGACAAATTAGTTTCATAGCAGAATTAATAATTATATCAATCATTAAAACAATAATTGCATCCTTAGTTACAACAAAGAAGAGAGCACGTCGCCCTTTTTTGAAATATAAGTTACTCACATTGGATACAGATCTTTGAAATACTTTCACATTTGCCACATACGTACTTACTGCATTTTGTACAAGTCTGTTTAGTTCTTTTTTTGTTACAGAAACTAACTGGACACTGTTTTCTCATGCAACCTGCGAGTTGAGCGTTCTCTAATTTTTCGGGGCACATTAGTTCTCAGTTGTCAATTCCTCGACAACTTTCAAAATGAACTCGCGTCTTGAGACTTTAGTTTTGAATTCGAAATTCTACAGTGTTCTTGCGTTTATCATGGCCATGTCCAAGATGTTGTAAAAAACATGCATTGGCTAACTCCAATGCTCGGACACTGTACTATCGCGTCATTTGATCTACAGCACCAACCCTACATTTTGTCTGATTATAAAATTTGGCTGTGTCAGGATTTTTCTTCTCAGAGTTTTCATCAATTTCAACATCTGTGTGCATGCTGCTTAAAATAACAACATTCTCGTTTGTCTTTCCTTGATAGGGGGTCAAAGTCATATCTTTGTTTCTGTACACAACTGTATGGTACAAAGAGTCTTTAGGTTTTTGTACTGACGGAGGTACTTCCGTCCTGCGCTTGTTCAGGGTACCAACAATACTTGTACGCTTTCCCTTGAGACTTTTGGCGAGGGAGGTTGAATTCGCCACCCACGTTTCAGTCTTTGTTCAAATACGTCGCATTGTAACACTCTCCCCTAAACCAACATCTTTAGGCCTGCTTGCGTCTTTTCCTAAATATGCAAACGCGTTCAAATTATACTACTTAATTATCAGGTTTGCTTGCCATAAACTGGATAAAAGGACACCTACACTTGCAAGAGTATAGCTGCTCATCCATTTACATTTTCCGTGGGTCGGTAACATACAATGCAGTTTTCAATAAAATCTTCCCCTATTTCAGAGACCAAGCAAAATTTGTCATTATCCCTTCTACTCTTCCTTGTTTCATTATCAAAACTCAAATACTTCAAGATTTCACAAAATCTGTTCCTCCCCATGGTATGGCTCAAAAATGGCGGTACCCATTTCTTATTGCACAAACCCTTTATACAAACTCCAGCGTCATAAGCTACGCGAGCATACAAAATTACAATAAATGCATCTAGCTCTCCGAGTGACACGGACCACGAATCATCCCCCGTTACACGACGCGTTTTATTTTCAGTGTAACGTTTGATTTGTCTAAGCATAGATAACAGGGAGTCCTCCAGATTCCGTTTTTCGTGACCCGTAGGTCCACTAGCCTCTCTTAGGATATTTTGATCACTACGTCTACCACTATAAGCTCCAGGTGCGATTCTCACCCATTTGGTTCCGTCCTTGCTGACTTCTTCGTCACTAATATTGTGTCGTGCAGCCCGCCTGGCTGTCGCAGCGCGTTCGGTTCCTGTACCGGCATTGTTGACATGGGATACGGACCCTATGAAAGCGCGTCGTCCAGTAGGAGCCCCACGGGACGAGCGGCTTCTCGCGCGGACAGAGGAACCCCCTCTTCCCCTTCCGCTTTCGTCACGACCAGCTAGGATGCTGATCGGATCGTCAGCTTAAACATTGTTGAGTTGCGAAAAACCATCACCGCACCCTGTAAGAAAAACAACATTTGTACGAATAATATTTTCACACATTACCTATCTTTTCCTCAAAATAAATTATTAGCTTTTGTTATGAATAAGTAAATATGTAATTAAAATTACTTCTGTACCCAGGACGAGGCTTACCGCGGACAGGAACCCCTCTTCCCCTTCCGCTTTGCACGACCAGCTAGATGCTGATCGGATCGTCAGCTTAAACATTGTTGAGTTGCGAAATCCATCACTCGCACCCTGTAAGAAAACTTATTTTTATGTATGAATAATGTTTTCACTATTCACCTATCTATTACACAATAATAAATTATTAGCTTTTGTTATGAATAAGTAAATATGTAATTAAAAATTACTATTGTACCTCGATAGCTCAGATGGTTAGAGCTCTACTCTAGCAAAGTAGATGTCGTAGGTTCAAATCCTACTCGAGGTAAACTTTTTATTTATGTATGAAAATGTAAACTTTCACCATTATTACACATAATAAATTTTGTTAAATGTGTTTTTTGGCTGACATTTTTCGTTGTTAGCCTTCGTCGTAGAGTATTCCTATAAACAAAGTAACACTAACTTTTGAATAAAGGATACATTAGTATTTCATGGAACTTGAAAATATCAGGCGGATCTGGCGATTCCTATTTGTTTACTATTATCTGGGTCACACATCAGAATCGTGCAGTTGTTTCTGGATAGCAATTGTTCCCGTTCTAACACCATCTAGTAATTACTATTCCTGTTCAGTTACATTTGAAACCCTTATCCTTTTTTTTTCTAGGTGTTCACTTTTATCATATTTGTAACATAATAGATTAATCTATATATTTCTTAGGCTCGACCTGATTATTAAACTGGCAATTTGTCAATAATTACTTTTTTTTGTTTTTAAGTTTACTATACACTAACATAGCAATTGAATAATTGTCCATTGACATGGGCAGCGGACGAAAAATATCTTTATGTCCGCTCAGTTACTTATACCAGTGTGATATATGGCACTTTGTGCTAAATTATATAAATAAGGGTAGGTACATGACCTCAATATTTTGTACCCAATTCAATGAATTGCACTTAATTGCAAAATGAAATTATATCCGTCTTGCTAGGTAAATTTTATTCTGTCTCACATCCTAGCATACTTAGAATTTTAGTACTGATTGTGCACATAAACAATGTTAATTTAATAGTGTATTCCTATTTACTTAACATCCTATTTATGGACACAGAATAATAGGCGGGCGAGTCCCTTTGCATCCTTGGCTTACAGATAACTATTACCATTTTGCTAATTTTTCTAATCTTTGAGCATATTCCTTATACAGGGTGTGCAAATAGTATTGCACCAAATGGGATTAGGTAGAAACGGTTTGACATTTGCTGGGGTTAAGACATACATAAATACCCATATCTTGATTTGAGTTTCGTTTGTTTTGTACTACTGGTATTTGTCAGAGGCAGCATTCTTGAAATTTTTTAAATAGCAACCTAGGTTGAGTTTGGTGTAATTTGACAGGTAATTGATTTAGCAATACACTACGGTATATCATAAGCTTATTTATTCTAAAATAACGAAGAAAATTAAAAAGCCAAATTTGTAAAGGGAACATTTTCTGGGCAAAAGGCTGTAGATAAATACAACTTATACAAAAATTTAATTCAAATGTAGCATTTCTGTGTTCTCTATTGATTGTTATCAATTTTAGCAATTTCTAATACCCTTTATCGCTTTTCTAATTCGAACTGATAGTAAATACTACAATACGATACTATCATAATCTTGTTTTTCTCATGTAGAGTCGCATGTAAAATACGGTTTGGTTTCTGTTGAAATAAGTGTGTTTATTTATTTGTTTATTTATTTATTTATTTAAGAGGCCAATAACATTAGATGAGTTAGAAGCTCGAATTAGAATCGCGATCACAAACATTCCTCTGGCATATCTAAATCAATTACCTACGAAATAACACCAAACTCAACCTAGGTTGCCATTTCAAAAAATTCAAGATGGCTGTCTAACCAGTCGCACAAAACAAATGAAACTCATATCAAAATATGGATATTTATATATTATTTAACCCCACCAAAGGTCAAATCTAAATGTCAAGCCGTTTCTACATACTCCCACTTGCTACGATACTATTTGCAGGCACTGTATAAGTTATAGAAGTTATTAATAATGATTAATAATAAAGTATAGTTAGATATTTGGAAAGTTTATCCAAAGAAAACAAAAAATAACTGGTTTGAAACAACACACGGCCTTCCAACCAACAAAGTGGAAATTGAAAGGAATTAAATAATTTAATAACAATTTTTTTAGGATAATTATGCTACCTCTTTGCAATACCTTCATAACAAAATAGGCAACCCTGTAATTTATGTCAAATGGACGTTCATTCCAGGCGGAGGTTAATAGACATCTAGATGGTAATTTGGAAAAAAATTTCAAATCCGCCTGCTGCTACAGTACTATCTATAATACAATTTAATGACATCCGAATATGCAAAACAGTCTGTGAAATCCGGCATTTCTTGTCCAAGAACAAAATCAACGATTAAATTCCATAAACACGGTACAAGGACCGACCCTTGCGGGAAACCCTTTGAAAGGGGCTTCGTAACGGAAAACTTCCATGTTCCATGTGTAGTGGATCGAGAGATCCGCCAGATAATTACAAATGACGCTCGTAACGTCGGAAGGCACCCTCTTAACGACTGTAGCATTTATGATTGATAGCCACCATACGTTATTGAATGCCCCGGCAATCTCAACGAAGAATGCCAACGTGTACCTGGGGGTATTCGTTTTAATATTTGTAATTATTTTAGAAACAAAGTCGGTAGTATTACGTCCGAGGATAAAATCGTACTGGTTAAGATGGAGGGATTTTATTGTAGTCTTCAGAGAAGCAATATTTCGAATAACTTTTCGAATTCAGATAATAACGTTATCGGTCTATACGAATTTACGCCCGTGAGATTCTTTCTACTGGGTTTTAGAAATATTATTAGTTTGCCAGTCTTCCAACTAACAAAAAAATAACCCAAGTTTTATACAAGAATTAAATGATTCGGCGAGTGTACCAGAAAGGATCTCTAGCAATGTCCTACGTATGTTACCATAAATTTCGTCCAGTCCAATAGCTTTGTTCTTAGGGATCTTTGGCGCTAAGATAATCAGGTGTGACCACCCAGTCTTGTCTGGGATCCAAATTAACAAGATAAGAACGCATTTCGGTGTGGTCAGTTGTCGTATGGATCGTCGGGAAAAAGGATGTTTAACAAAACATTCATGGTATCGTGTTCGGAAACAGTGTATATGTCATCGTCGCGGACATTGGAGCAGGCATCAACAAGAACTTGTTTTTGAGAGTTTGAGAGGATATTCTGTAAACCACACTCCACGGGTTTGCCGCCAGGCTGGTCTCAACAAAACGTTGCCATGGGCCAAATTGCGCTTTCATCACTGCCTGTTTATATCTTCTTAATACCCCCTTATAGGAGAAGCCATTGAGTTTTTAGCTCTGCAGGGGCTCTTTGTTAATGGTGCCGCTGAATAAGGACTACCTCCTTTAATCTGATTAACTTATCACACCACCAGCTATCACTGGCGAAGGTACCGGCTCGATCAGGACAAGGATAATCCTTTTTAGGCACACCCGGTTCGTATGCCGGACCTGCTCTGATAGCTATCTACAGAATGCGGATCGTGGCACGTTGAACCACGGGGAAGTTAAACGGGAATATATTGCTTTCAGACTGAGTTGAGCCGGGACGGATTGTTTGAAGTCGAGGATAGTAGGTAAAGGTCTTTTAATTGGATTATCGGCGGCTATATTGAAGCGTATCAGTCGGTGTACACTCTCAATTTCATCCATAACTACTTGTCAGTCAATAACCTTGGATTTAAGTCGCCTGAAATTAGAACCTTATAATCCTTGAACTCGTCCAAGACGTAGTCGAGATGTTGTGAATGAATACGAACAACGTCACTTGGTGTTCCCAACGGTAACCATAGATACAGCTGTTCAGTTGTTAGTCAATTGACTTAAAGTAACGACTCACATGGGTTTCGAGCTATTGTAAACAATATCCGATAGAAACCGCATTAAAGAACATGCGGAAGTCTTGTAAAGTGCCGAGGTGCCGACAACCCTATGCCTGTTAGACGAACAAACTGTGAATGGCTGTTGCGCCAGTAAGACGTCAATGTCGTTGTCAGAGAAGAAGCCCAGTGCCTCAAGGTCGCAACATGAAAGTTTCTAAGATTTACCTGCGCGAACCTAATAGTCATGGATGAGTCCTTACTATCCATAATTGTTGTTAGCGATCTTGAACTCAACACGTTTAGGGTAGGCACGACTGTTCGAGGCAGAGGATAACATCGCTCTTGTGACCAAAACTCATGCATTTTGCGCATGTTGGGGTACCCTTTGGTTTCATGGCTAGCTGTGCAATGGCCGCATTAAATCTCACTGCGACAGTCGGAGGCATTATGGCCGAAACGTTGTACTTATAACACTGGCGTATACGTATATGGCCCTGTACACCACAGGCGTTCCATCCGACGTATACCCGTCGTCCTGTCAAAAGAAACTTGCGTATGGCTGCGCCACACTCCAGGATCCAATGACATGACCTGCGGTCTCGTGGTCCAAACCGGAACATCACTTTCATTAAGGAATTCCGTTACGTTTCTAAAGTGATTTCAGGAGCAGAATCGAAATTCTGGGAAAAGATCTCCTTACTTGCCCCGGGGAGAGGTCAGACACATCAATAATGGATATTCTGGGCCAGGCTTTGTCATGGGATTTAGTAGTGAGGCCGGTTATTTCAAGAAGGTTCTGGGGAATTTTGGAGAGATCGCTCTTCTGCGATTCAATCTTAACGGCGTTGTTGCGGATTTTAGTCACCCTGTCCACGCAGAGGCCATGCCTCCTCGGATCGAGGGCCATCATTTGGGCATCTTTACTTACGTTTGTGGTCTTTATGCTGCCAGTCTTAGGTACCACAACGATGGTGGACCGTGATGCAGGGGCTATATACTTCCCGGATAGCATTTTGATACGTTCCGGGGTCGTACGAAGCACAGCAGAGTGACTAGGTCCTCTGAATTGGGGAATAATTGAAGGACCCTTAGACATCAAGGCGTCTAAGGTGGATTTAATGGAATCCACTGAAACACTTAATTTGGCCTGTTGTTGAAGGAGTTTGGAATCGGTGACCGTTTCCCGAAAGATGGTCTTCATTTTTGATATCACCCCTAGCAAGTCTACGCGCTTGGAGAGGGTAGAGATCAGTTTCTTCAGGCGGAAGGCTTCGGCATCAAATGAAATTTCGGAGAGGTCTGACAGATGTCAATTCTAGGTGGGTGTGTCGAGAGCGAGCTCAGCCCGACACCGTTTGGAAATACCCTCCATGGGAACAGAGAGTGGGTCAGGAGAAACTTATAGGAAATTAATAATTGCAGCACGAAGTGTATTAAAATATTAAATTATGTGACAGAAATTTAAGAAAGCATACAGTAACTAATTGTCTGATCGATACAAGCGGTGAAGGACGATTGTGTGCGAGTGAGTACAACTGAATACTTTGTTTTAAATGTGTAGGAGGTTGTTGCGTATGACCAAATAGTATATTGTGTGATGAAATTACACAATTGAAATAATTCTAATCACTACTTTTTTTGTGTTAGTAGCGAAAAACTTAATGAAGGTATAGTTTTGTTTTTGTTTTGCTTCATTGCGGAAGTCAATGCACAGTTGCATTGGTACTAGAAACTTGAATAGAGTAATCGTTCAGCTTATTCTTTAATTTGAATTGTTGTGAACCTTCACCAATTATATTTTGAGACTTAATTAAAGAAAAAAGTTAAGCGTTACGAATTATAGTGCTGTATTAGATTTCTTTGTTATGTTTGTTTTTGTAAGTAAAGTTATACGAAGGATTGCAAAGGTTCAATAAAAAAAACCGTTTGTTACTTTTGGTTATGTTTATGACTGTTGTGATGGCAAACCAGAAATTATATTTTTTTTAGACAAGCCAATTAGAAAATTTAATCGCTTTTATTTCTTAGATTGAATCGAACATCCAGACCATTTATCACCCTATTAGTCCTTCATTCATTTCTTTATGAAAAAAAACATTACTAATCATACTTGCGAAAGTTCTAATATATTAATGATAAAATTCCTAACGGTATTTTAGAGAACATAATTTCCGAATTATCCAGAAATCGTGTGTTTTATTTTATGATCGGGAACAGTGACTTTGTGTTTAAAAATTCGCATTTATGAGTTAGTAGGGGTACTCTTACCACTTTTTTTAGTGCCAGAACATTTTTATTTGCTCATTTCTTTTACAAAATCTTGCAAAGTATCCATGTTACATCTACCATTTACATAAGAACTTATTCTACATTATCCATACCCCCTATGTCTTCTCCATTTACATGTTTCTTCCATCCAATCCGCCCCCCTTCCTGTATTGTTTTCTTCCACCGATCTCTCCTCTTCCTTTGACCCCGTGCACTCTTTCAGCATGTGATTTATCGTCTCTATCTCTTCCCCACATAGCCGACATCTTGTCTCTTTGTCTCCTCTCCAATATTTGTTTCCTCTCTCTTCGTTTCCACATCCCGATCTCGCTATCATTTTCTTTCTCTCCCTCCTCCCTACTCCTTTCACATATTCCGGTATCCCTATTCCCTTAATGTTCGTATAGTTTACCTTTCTTGCACTTGCACATGCCTGTCCCTTCTTATTATGTCCTCTCTCACTCTCACACCTGCCCTTCTTAATATCTCCACTTCTCCCTTCGCATACCCGTTTCTTTCACAATAATCTTTTCTTTTTCTTGTCCATACCTTATCTTCCCTTCTTTTATTTCCTTCAAACATTCTTGTAGTATTTTACACTCCTTTCTTTCTCTCATTTCCTCCTCGTACTATATTGCTTTTGTTTCCCGCCTCCGCTTTTATTTTTCTTCTTGCACTTCCTCTCTGATGATACATCCTGGGATTTCTCTTTCCAGTCCCAGTACCCACTTCCAGTATTTTTCCTGCAGTCCCTCCACCACTTTATACTCTCTCCACTTCCACATTTTTTATTTCTTCCGCACTCCACGATTGCTCTATTATATTATTTCCTTTCCTCATTCGTTCTTTTATGTTTCCCATCTACGTATCATCGTGTATCCAAAGTATGTTAATTCCTTCACTTGATTTATCTCCTCCTCCGTCCATTTTCACTACTCCTTTCTTCTTTTTCGTCCCCCTTTTCTTCACATCATTATCTTCGTTTTGTTTACATTTTCTTCCAGATCTTTTCTTTTCAAGTGTCTGTCCATCGTTTTTATCATCTCCTTCATTTTTTTCTTCTTCTGTTGCTGTGGGTACTATGTCGTCTGCATATGCCAGCGTCCACAATTTCATGTTCCCCACAAACACACCTCCAACTTGTTTAAGATATATATATATATATATATATATATATATATATATATATATATATACATACATATGTGGAAAACGCTTTGGTTCAATGGACATCCTTCTTTGTTACATACAAGTTCCTGACTAAGTTCCCCATTCACTCTTACCCTGTTTTTCGTTTCCTCATAAATCCTTCCTCCATCTTTTCTCTTAACATTTCATTAATCTTTTTTTTCTCAGGTATTTCCATAGTTTCTACCTGTTCATCCTATCAAATGCTGCCACTAAGTCAAAAAATACCGCCACCATTTCCCCCTTTTCTTTTCTAGTTCCTTATTTGCCACATGTTTCAGTATATATATATATATATATATATATATATATATATATATATATATATATATATATATAATAGTGAATTCTTAATAACTAGGTATAGTTATATTTGTAAAAGGATAATGCTGGGATTTCCTAGTTCCAGTAGGCATACAGGTAAAAAGCCATAATGTGATAATATTTTCCATTTAATTGTAAGTTCACATATGTTTTATAATTAGTTACACAAATATGTTTTTAATTCCTATTGTAGACGTTTTTCTGATGAAGGTTAAAATTTTTAACCGAAATATATAAAAATAGTAATAAATATTATCACATTATGGCTTTTTACCTGTATGCCTACTGGAACTAGGAAATCCCAGCATTATCCTTTTACAAATATATATATATATATATATATATATATATATTGTCTAGAGTTCTCCTTCCTTTCCTGAATACGGCCTGTCCGTATGATTACAATTTTTTTTCCTATGTTTCCAACCTTAGTCTTTCTTCTAGTACGTTCGCATATATTTTATAAGCCGTGTTTGGCAGTGTAATTTCTCTACAATTCAGCAATTTTGAACATCATTTTACCTTTTTTGTCGTTCATTGTAATTTTAAACAGTATTTAATATGATCGCATGTTAAAATACATGCATGCACATTTATATCAAATAAAAAAACATGTCAACAAAATTTGTTTAATTCTAATTACTATTATTATTAAAATAAAAAATACAATTAGTAAAAGAAGTCCCAAAAACTGGTAATTTATCAACAACTCACTGTAATGGTTTTTTGATGCTACTTTCTGCTGGGCCGTCCTTAACCTTCCCCATACCGATTTTCTTTGCAATGTCGATTTTGTTTCCGTTTGCGTCAGCTACATATCTCACCGCCACGGATGCCTCCACATTGCGGTCATGTTAACACCTGAAATCGCTAGAGGAATGTCTAAAGCAATGTCCAGTATATAAGTGTGAATTTTTCAGTCCCAGATATCTAGCAATTTTCATGGGCATTTTTGAAATATTATCCAAACCCACTGGTTGAGAAACTCGTTTTGCGTTCTCATTTTAATTTTAAGATTTTTATTTGTTTAGAATAGATACTATAGCAACGTCACACATTTTCATGATAGTACGATTTCGATTTTGCAGTTTTTGTAATTCATTATTAATTCAAAATTATTGCCTCAATGGACGATAAACCAACGAACGAATTTCGAGGGGTAAGCGTCTTAACAAATCTGGCGTTAATAATATGCTCGAATGTTAAGAGTGGGTTATCCCTCTTAATAAGTTAATTACCATTATAATCATGTAATACGAAAATTAAATATTTTACTACTTTGTTTACCTTGGAGTGTAACGGTGCTTTGCTTAAATAACTTTCTACTTCTTTGTTACACTGACGCATACACCACAAATTGTTTTATGCATGTATTTCCTATAAACAGAATTCTAAGTAAACTAAATATGTCAACTTAACATTTTTTATTTTGGAAGTAAAATAAGTAAAGACAAATAAAAAAGTAAATTGTAGATTCAACTGAACAAATAAACACAAATTATTCATCATACGGACTTCTGCAATAGTAGGTAGGACTCTGGGTGAACCTACTCAGCTATGTGCCACGAGTTACTGAGGAAGAATCAATTAAAATATTATATTATTATTAAGGTTTCGAGTTTAATCTGAATACCGCTCCGTTCACAGTAGTGAACGACAGTGCATTTTAACGTGCAAGAATGTGGTTAAAATGATTTTATACTTAGTTCTCTCTTGAAATTATTTGCAAGTGGCTTTTAGTTTGTATGTTACCGGTCGTGTATTCAAGTCGTTATTGTTTCTGTAGAATATTCTTTATCAGGTCGATGTTCAGATATAAGAATCTATATTGTTTACTCTAAGACTACGTTTACTATCTATGTTTGTGAACAATTTATTAAGCCAAATCTTAATTACTCGCGAACTTAACTAGCAAAACCTAACTGTAATTAAGCTCGCTAGTTAAAAAAATCGCAATTACTAGATGAAAATCTTAATTAAAGGAGTCAAGCGATAAACGTAATGGATCTCTGCGGAGGATTAGAACTAATAGGTTTTGAGGTAGTGACTGCCTCGGAATGGTAGATTCCTACGAACCAGGGAGGTACTTACATTTTTTTGAAATACAGGAAACGAATTTAAGTGAATCTAAGCTATTTACTTCTGGACGGGTGTGTCACTTTTTAGTTATTTACGAGAATTACTTTCAAGGTTTCGTACAAAAAATAAATGTGTCGCAAATCGGATTTTCTTTAAACTTATGCAGTTTACTATCTTTACTACTTATAGAAATAAATACTAATCACTTATAGAGGGTGATTGCGACCTAAGCCAGTCGGCGTTATGAAAATTTCTACATGTAATGGTGGTTTGTGATGGGAGAAGTGGGAGACCTAGGGATGTCTTTACTAGTAGAGGGATGTTATTGTTTTGCCGAGGTGCCAGTTTTCATCGAAGTACTGTTAGCTGTTCGGAGAAAATCATGTGGTAGGGTATGGAGCAGCCGCCATATACAATATACGTGGAGTGGATGTTTCTTATTCTAACGAGGGGTAGGCTTAGTAGTTGGTCTCTTGGTATTTGTCAGTTATGCTTGTCTGAGGTATCTCAGAATTGTTGGTGTCGTGCGTTGAGGTCTCCGAGTTGGATATGTATTATAGTAGTGGAGAGGAAAGAGGGTTATGTCCAAGAGGGTTATAATATCAGAATACAGTTATATGGGATGAAAGAACGTGCACCGTTGCTGCTGCACTTGCTGCTGAAAGTGCGCCGGTAAGGTGTAAGGAGCGAAAGGGTATCGGGTGTGTATTAGCAGCGCAGTACCTCACATGCCTCTTTCGGGGTTGTTGTGCAGGTAGGTGTACCTCGATTGGTTAGTTTCCACTTATAATAGCGCATCACACAGTTTTATACAAAAGACGCCGTGGGCGTTGGTAGTTCATTGGTGTATCGTAGGCGAGGACAGCAGTAGGCTTTGACGTGGAAAAACCTTAACGTTTTTGTAGCCAAGGATAAGAGCGGCAAATATTTATTAATTCTGGACCCTAATAATTAAAAAAATGCTCAAGTAATAAACAACCAATCATGATACCCGTTGTGAAGGTTTTCAACTCTACGTTACTAATGCCGACATCCCCTGAATAAAAGCGTAGGTGAGGACGAGTATAAAGTTTTGACATCAGTATCGGGTAGATTGCGTCGAGGGTTACTGTATTCCTTGTATAATTACCCACTTTCGACTCCCCGTTCTCCTGCAAATCGTGTTTGTAGTTTAGGAACCAACGTCGATTAAACTTTGTCGAGGGCTACCACATTTCTTCGTAAATGTAGAAGAATTATTCCTGTAGGATGATGGTTACAGTAAATTGTTATAACAGATTTTCAGACATAAACGAAGAAATTTGGTAAATGTTTTCTGGTGCACACCAGAGATGACGGCACCGTTGAACCTTGAAAGGATGCACGATTACCTACAACCTACTTACACAAAAGAAAGAAAGACGGTATAGAGGTTGCGTAATGTTAACTGCAGATGGCCCTCACTTAAAAAAAAACTTGAAAGAGAATATAAATTATAATGTAGTTAATGGAGGAGAGATATAGATTAAAACTTTTTTATTTGTTGCACAGCTAGAGTACTGGGCGCTCACTTAAAAAAAAACTTGAAAGAGAATATAAATAATGTAATTCATCAAGGAGAGAGATAGATTAAAACCTTTTATTTGTTGCAAAGCTAGAGTACTGGGGGTTGACAGACAGGCCGGCAGAGGGATACGCAGGTAGATGGAAAATCAAACATAAGCACTTTCCACATGTTTTGTGGGTTACGCTAAATATCCTAATCGTGAAAGAACTATAGGCAAGGATATGTATTATTATTATTCATAATACATACATTGTAATTACTAGAGGAAATATGGAAATATCGGCTACTTATCTGAGATTTCTTTTACTTAATGTCTCTTGCATATTATGAAACTGCTATCTTATTTCATGATAAAACATACACTAGTTGATACAATCGCGATTAAATATAATATTAAAATAAGACAAATATTCCATGTGTTCTCATAACAGTAATAAACTTACGTTGTAATCGAAAATGTCATACAATTCGATAGCATCAAAGCTAATGACATGATTGACAATTATTAGATTGTAATCTCTTTACATTAATGAAAGATATACGTTTTCATTATATGAGAGTTCAAATCAATTAAGGTAACTATATAATTTTGTGTAAATAGATACTTTATGTTCTATTTAAACCTCAATTTTGTGTAAACTTTTAATTAGTGTATTTGTTATGCGAAATTAATTTCGTAGTTACAGTAATTGATGAAAAGCACACACTTATGAACATATAATTACGTCAATCTTAGCAACCCTTTATCATTTACCAAAAGAGGATATTATTCAAAGAAATCAACAGTAAATTAGGTACTGGTCGGAAATCACTATTAGTTTCGAGGAGGATAACTAAACGAAATCATTCGGCGGGCAACCATAACCGACCCGCTTCCTTATTTATTGTTAAATTGATCTTTGTAATTTTTTTAATTGAAATGAATCTTAATTAATTAATTGTTTATTATAAGTATTGTTTTGAACGAATAAGTTCAAAGGTAAATATGTAATTAAAAATTATTATTAATTTTATTATATACATAAATAAAAAGTTTAGCTCGAGTAGGATTTGAACCTACGACCTGTACTTCGCTAGCGTACTGCTCTAACCAACTGTGCTATCGAGATTCAAGCCGCAATAGATGTAAACTTTGTCTTTGTGTATGTAGAAGTGATGTAAATTAATGGAATGTGAGCCTGCAATATCGCAAGGATTCACACATACCAAAGCAACTTGACTAATTTTAATTTATTATAGGTTTTGTTATGAACGAATAAGTTCAAAGGTAAATATGTAATTAAAAATTATTATTAATTTTATTAAATACATAAATAACAAGTAAATTAAGAAGTTTACCTACGACCTGTACTTTACTAGAGTATCGCGGTAACCAACGTCACTAATCGAGATCATTCTAAATTCTAAATATAATGAGATTACAATCAAACTACTTATATTAATGGAATGTGTGCCTGCAACATCGTAAGGATTCACACATACCAACTTGACTAACATTAATTTATTATAAGTTTTGTTAGGAACGAATAAGTTCAAAGGTAAATATGTGATTAAAAATTATTATTAATAAAATTAATAATAATTTTTAATTCTTTATATGCCTCGACTATAACTCAGCGCAACGAGAAAACTTTACTCTATAGGGCTTTTGGGGTATTTTGAATGCATTTATCATTAAGGCTAGACAGCACATACATTTTATTTCGGAACGAAGTATTTAAACTTGCCTATATGCATTTACTACAATAAATGTTTAAAAAAGTAAGCTCGAATTTATGCAAATGATTTTCGATAACAATGAAAAGTTTCTATTGTTGCTTGCTATAAAATCCTTACAGGCTAATGATCATTTGTAACCGGCCGCCATAACCATATTTAACTGAAGTGCGTTAGATGTGTTGCCTACCATCAACACAAAATTATCACGGTGCGGTGTCAAAATTTTAATCTTTTTTCCATAAATGCGTTTAGAACAATTGCCAAAAATACTATAAGATGTGGCATTCTGCCAGTCTTTCATGTTTCTTATTTTCAAAACTTTATAAAAAAGGCGGCATTATTAACTTGCTAAATCATTCACTTTTCAAGAAAATGTTCGACCTCTCCTTCATCTTCAGCTAAAATCTAGATTTCATGTAACAAAGTCAATAATTTTATAATGCTATGGAATGGTTGTACTGTCCACCCTTAACAATAAAACCTTAATATATATTTATTCAAAAGAACAGACAAACCAATTTTAATTAATCATTACAAAGAAAACCAGGATAAGTGTACCAAGGACACGCCGGTCCAAAGCTACTACTTGTAAAAGCCCTTTCGGGTAACTTTACTTATATAATTCCACTAAGTAGATTTATTAATGGTGGCTCCACTACCTACAGGGAATTTGGGGTGGGTTCTGCTTTTAGACTCTCATATAGTTTTTAAATAATCTGGTACTGACAGGTTCTATACGTATATTAAATAAAAGAATATTCTGGTTCACAAAAATAACTCATAAACAATTCTGGGATTATAAATAAACTAAGGTTATATAAAATAAATATAAAATAAAATAATATAGTCTGGTATGAAATAATGAAGTTAAACAATAATCAAAAGACCACTAAATACAGATTGTGAGATCTTCAAAGGGTTCCTGATGGTTAGACCACCCGCTTTGACGACGGTCGTTGACGGTTGCAGCCTCGGGCCTCGAGAGGACGAGCTGGCCTCGGGATTTAAGTTTCCTTTCAATGGATTCCTATAGTTAATACAATTATAACTTTTTGAAAATTTAAACATAAAATGACGCGGCCGGTTTTGAAGTCTAAATTTTATAAATGCTTTGTGTATTACTCGGAATAATGCCTATATTTTAGTTTCTACCAGATCACTTAGATATTTATTTGGGACATGTAAGTTTTATTTTGAGATTATTTTAATTATTAATTCCTACTGAGAGTGAAGTTAACTTTTGTATACCACGGCTCCTTTTCTGTAATGGAGAATAATTACTTGAGCTTTGACCAATTATTTGAAATAACCGGATTAGGTGGTTTTAGTGTAATGCAATACAAAGCGAAATTTGAATTGTAACAACATTGGGTTAATGTCACGTTGGACGTTGACCTTGAACTACTTATAATACTGGTGTTATATATACACGGAAAAGGGGTTAAAAGAACGGTATTAATTTCCTATACTATAATTAAATTAAATATGTACAAAGGGTGGAAGATTATTGGAATGCAAAATAGTACATTCATTTTATTTTCACTTAATGTATTTATGCGAGTATAAAATTTACAACCAGATGTGGTCAATAAATCGTAAATTCCATTTATTATTTGAATAAACAGGAACGTTATTTACTGTTTTGAGATTTCTCACTATTTATATGATAGGAATAATTTCAAATGGGATATTTTACTCAGTCGCTTTAATGAAATTAAAACTTGGAATAAACTAGTGTAATTAGTTATAGTTCTGAGGGGGAAAATACTACCCCAGCATTCGCCTAAGTAGCCGCACATGGTGTGCATATACGCAGTGACCATGCCGCTACATGTGTATAAGGAAAACCCCCTGAAAAAACCTCATACAAGGTAGACGGTAACGGAAATCAAACTCATCACCTCCCGAATGCTAAGCAGGTCGTGCCACCATTGCTCTACTAGCTCGGTGCGGATTTACATTAAAGCTTTCGATTTTAAAACTTCGCGATGAAGTGGGGTTTTGGCAAAATTAGAAGCGATGAATTTGCACATTTCAAAGTGGGGACTGGTCCTGTTTGTTATGATATCTGGATACTGGAATAAATTGAATACATTCTTATTTACAACATTAACTTACTAATTTTTAATCTACATACTAAAAAAGCAATCGAAAGCTGACGTAATAATCCTCTAGATGTGAATTCATTTCAATAATGGAGACACGTTGATTAAATTATTAAGTCACCTTTATAATTATTAACGATCAAACAAAATACATGCAAGAACCTGTCTATTGTCGCATCTTCTTTCTTCGCTTAAACAAATCCGTCCTATAAAGGTGTGTATTACTGCGTTGTTGCAATTCTTGACTTTCAATATATACATATATATATATATATATATATATATATATATATATATATATATATATATATATATATAATTAAAGATAGAGATTTGGTTAAATGGGCAATATTGTACCATTTTTTGGGCAGAGTTCGATTCCGTTGAGAAACATTTCAATTTCCGAACAGTTTCGAAATTATTTAAAAAAAACAAAAATCACCGATTTCTAAAAACTAATTATAAAAGATATGAAAAGTTTCATATCAAAGTTACTTACTTCGATGAGGCACACTTAAAAGTGTCAAAATAAAATTCAAGATGATGGTTTCCAAGATATTAATAGGAACTTTCGTATTTTAAATGGGCGCCATATCGGATTTTTACACAATTAAAAGGGATTTTTTTTGTCTTTTCAACGATGTATAACAACCTATGTACGAATAAAAAATTATGTAACTGTTCTAGTTTTAAATCATGATTAACAATAAAACAAAATTTATTATAATACGACTAACTGTCACGTTGTATTAGTTTAGTGATTCTGTAAGTATTGCTGTGTTATATTATTAAGTGTTAAATTTATAATAATTGTCTTTTCTTTAATTATTTCTAATTGCGACCTTTCCAACAAATGAACAATATGATATGTTTTGTACATACTTAAAGTGCTACAAAAACTCCCGTCTGGCTGCTCAATAATATCTAACAAATTTTCCAGAGCGTAGGCAACCGGATATGAAAATAGCAAGATTAGATTCAAATATAAAGCATTATGGATGTCTTAAAAAGTCCAATAGGAACATAAACGTGGTTACTGAAGGTGAGGAATTAACTTTAGCTTGTGTGCAAGTAAATCCTAATATTTCGACTCGAGAAATTAAAGCTCACGTTAATGTGTCTAAGACTAAATCATCGTGAATTAAAAAAAAAAAAACAATTTCCACGCATATAAATTAAACATTGCGCAGACTTTGCAACCAAATGATAATATCCGTAGAACAGCATTTTGTAGATGGTTTTTAAGTAAAATTGCAGAAAATGGTAATTTGATAAATAAAGTTTTATGGACTATGTTTTTTGTGACATATTGGAAAATCGTTTAGTTGGTCCTATAATTTTGGATGGAACCTTAACAGCGCAGCGTTACATGGAAATTCTGAAAACAAATCTTCAAGATTTATTAGATGACCTACCTTTGGTACAAAATGCACTCCTGCACATAATGCTGGCAATGTTATCCGATATCTAATGACCGTTTTAATAATAGAGTAGTTGCCACCAATACACCTAATCAGTGGGCAGCCAGATCCTCAGATTTAACGCCTCTGGACTTTTATTTATGGGGCACTATAAAAAATATAGTGTATGGAAGTAATTTCCATTACAATAATACTGAAGTACTACGTGAAGGTGTGGTAGCGGCCTTTAACGATGTTCATCGAAATCCATTGCGAACAGTTACTAACAGTGTTGTAAAACGGTATCGTGTTGTGTGTTCATGAAAATGGTCAGCACTTTGAACATTTAATGTAATATTATGATTTTAGCATTTACTAACATCGCGGTGTATCGTTGTGTTTAATTTGTTTAATAAATAATTTTTCCTTGCAAATTGTTAATCATGGCTACTTGATTTAAAATGAAAACAATTAATATTTCCCATAATTCTTTATTCGTACATAGGCTGCTATACATCGTTGAAAAGATAAAAAAATCCTATTTAATTGTGTAAAAATCATTTAATAGTAACAGAACTCAGAACTGAGAGTTTCAGACGTAGAACCATGAACAGAATGAACATATAATCATAAGAACCATTATGGTAAGACCACTACTAACCCCTTCCGCTCCAGCCTAGTTTTTTCAGGTATAGGGCTTTCTACCAGATAATTTTTTTTATGAAAAATTGATTTTAAGTAAGCTATTATCTTGAGTAAAGGAAATGTTTACATATGTAGATCAATTAAATATTTTGAACATTTTAAATTTGTTTATCAATTTAATAGGTTTACCAGAATATTCAGATGTGGATATATTGCTATACCAGAATATCCACGCATGGATATCGATATCTGTACCAAAATATCCACATCCGCATATCATTAAAAATTAAACAATTTTATTGTTTAAAATATACAAACATTGGTTTTAAACTATTTATTTTAAAAACCAATACGAAACAGTACAAAATTAAAAAAATGAAACAATATAACATGGTAAAAAAAACATTATGTATGAAAAATCTCAAAATGTTCCGCTGAACAGAATCCAGGTTTTTCTAGGCAACCAAGTTTCGACAATTTTCCCTTATAAGACCAACGAAAATGCTCTTTTATCGGTCCATTCGCAAAGCTTTTTGATAATATTAGGACTTACAAATGCCTCAAAACAGTTGACGGGATCCGTATAATCTTGAAAATCAAAAGCTGGGTGAAAGTCGTAGTCACACTGATATTCGGGTATATCTCTAGGAAGCTTGTCTTCGAACGGATACATAATAGTCGTCCAATCGCCCATCTGTACCTCATCAATGACTTCTTCTTCATCCGTTGATGACTAACTGCCCTCTGAATCGCTCACGATCTGATATAGTATAGTACTACTCACGTCACTATCAGAGTCGAAGTCTGAATCCATTTTTATAAATATTCATTTACGAAAAACACAAGTAATGAGCAAAACTAAAGCAACCCTTGCTACATCGAAGCATAAATCAATACTAAAGAAACAAGAAACATCGACACGTACAAACTCACGCCGCGCGCCATCTAAACGTAATTGACCGAAGCGAAACTTTTGGACAGCCGAATTTTATAATTTTATTATTATTGTTTGTACCTTGAAAATAATTAAATATGCATTAAATAACGAACTTTAATTGCCGTTGAATTACCACCACTGCAGTTGACGTTGACCTTCAGTTAATTACATAATTTAAAAAATTTAATAAAAAACAAATTTTACCACGATATCTACATATGGATATCCATGCCGTACCGCGGTCTAAATGAGACTAGGGATGCGTTAATATTCTATTTATGAATATCCACCTGTGGATATTGTGGTAAATTTTGGTACACCTAAAAATATCCATACGTGGATACAATGGAGCGGAAAGGGTTAATGGCAATGTAGTGAAGCCCAAATAAACGCAGCACAAAGGTTTTAAATTCACATAAATTTTATTCGACACTTGTCATATTCTATATTTGTTCAAATTTGGTGAAACAAACTACGCTCAGTTAACCGCTTAGCTATGGGTAGGAATATTTCAGCTCTATTGGATGAGCTATTTCTATCTTTCCTGGAAATCAATCAAGTCCTTAAAACCAATTGGATTATTGATTAATTAGACTTTTAGAAAAGTTTGGTGGATAGCATTTTGGTTAATTTAAAAAACAATGATCATATCAATAAATTTTCCAATTTTCTCGATAAACCAATCATCATATAAGATTTACTGTAGAAAAACAATCATGAAAGGTTTGCGACTTTTCAGATTCAAAGATTAGTCGACACAACCAATTTGTTAGATAATTACAGGAAACTGACGGCTACTGATGATCTTCACTGATTCATTTCTCATTCACTCACTCTGTCATGAACTAACTACATTTACATTTTACACTAATAGACTCGTAATTTGATTGAAACGTTCCATAACTAGATGGTTTCTTACCATTGAACTTGTAAATCCAACCACTATTCAAAATATTTTCGGTTTGTTTCATATGTCCTTACGCGTCACGATATCAATACGTCTTTCGCATATAAACAAAACCTGAAATCCACATTTTAGATTGACCTGATGTCTGAAATGTTAATAATGCGGTACTTGTAATCACATTTACATACGTCAGACTGGCAAAAAATTTAAAACCAGAAATCAGTTGTTAATTATCCAATCAACACTTTCTGTAACTTATTAATCGTTTTAAAGTTTTTCTGTAAGTATCGGTTCACTGTTAAACAAAATTGTAACTTTGTCGTGCCACATGGAATTTTATATTTTTTACTTTAATAGGTGGTTGGCAGTACACACATTAAAAAAATCTGTTAGCCAAGAAATTTATTCTCTTAAGTAATTTAAAATATTTCAAAAAACAATGAACTCCTAAACCAAAAATTTAAAAAAGTTTTTTTATGAGGTTACGATCTAAGATTTTGAAGCAAATTTAGCTCCTGGTTGGTCCCTTTCGATTGTTCAGCAGTAATATGCCAACATATTTTGATTAAATTTGCCCTGGTAACGTTTTTCCATTTTAGAAATGTCCTGATGGAACTTTTCTGCGTGCTCGTCGCTCACAGCACCCAAATTCTCGAGAAAAAATCCAGCTGTAAGTTTAAAAAGTGAATTTTGAGTGACATGTTACTCGCTAACCAACTCAGTAGCTCTCACTCTTATGGTTAAAAAATTGCAACAACATTATTAAAAGATTTCCATACTGATTTTTTTTAAACAGCTCAACTTTTCTTCGAATACCAGCTGAAGTCCGAGTAATAGGGCAACAACTTTTAAATCGCCACAGATTTTGTAAGAATATGTACTGGACTTGATTTTTTCAAGTAATAACTTCACGTTTCTTTCATATTAGCAGCATGGGCCAGAGGTACAGAAGGAATTATATTTCCGTTATGCAGTAACACTGTCTTTAGATTTGTTTTAGAAGAGTCAATGAATAAACGCCACTGGGAGGGATCGAAATATATTTCCAAAATGTTCATAATTGAGAAAAGTATGATCTGAAGTGTTGATTACGATTTCCAAAATAGCGGATTTTAGGTTCATTATGTAGCAAATTCCCTCCTTTTCATCGAGATCCTAAAAGTTCTGACAGTTTTCTTTACAAATTTAAATCGCCAACTAGACCGTTTAGGTCTCCTTGAGTTATCAAGTGTGGCTTCGGTAAATACTTCACATTTTTTTGTCTGGGAGTTAAGGGTGCACGCGACGTATTAACGTATCACAATAAAACTGAGGCTAATTGAAACAAATCAACTGCAGCTTAATAATGAGAGTAGTTAGCTAAAACAGTATTAGCTATGAAACTTCATGTGTCATGACTAATGTTGACCAGTGAATCACTAACTGTATATTTATTTTTAAAATTCGCATTAAAAGCTTAACTTGAGTGGGACTTTGGTAGAGTAGGGCTCTTCCAACTGAGCTACCGAGGAGGCAAGTCACACCCAACTTAAACTTAAACTGTATGTACTTCCCTAGTTACGATGTATTATAATTTTTATACACAGTTAAACTGTATGACATGTGAGCCTGCAATTCGATAAGGTTTCGTACGTCACAACAGGTGACTGACTGTTACATTTCATTTGCTATAAGCAATATTCATAGATAACCAAAGAAATAGCTTTTAGTCTTCTCATGTATGAAATCTGCAGGATCGCACTTGACTGTGTTCATTCAATGTGTATAGAAACTATAATACATGGTAACGAGGGAAGTACATACAAGTTTAAGTGGAGTGTGCCTTGCCTCCTCGATAGCTCAGTTGTTAATCCTTCACTATATATACTTTAATTTAAAAAATAAATCCAATTAATGATTATTATGTGGAACTGTTGTTCTTTCACAAAAACTATTTCTATCTATCTATATCTATCAAGATTGCTTATAGTAAATAAAATCTAACAATCAACCATGTGTTGTCTAGCGCGAAATCTAACAAATTGCAGGCTCATATGGCTTACACAAACGTTGACTGTAATCATTCGAAATGTATAATAATTCCAATACGTCGTGACTAGATAGTTCAGTTGGAAGAACCCTAGCAAAGTAGAAGTCGTGGGTTCAAGTCCCACTGGACTTAATCCTTCACTGTGTGTACTCTAAAAGTTAATTTTTAAATTATATATATATATATATATATATATATATATATATATATATATATATATATATATATATATATATATATATATATATATATATATATATATATATATATATATATATATATATATATATATATATATATATATATATATATATATATATATATATATATATACAGGGTGAATCAATAATCACTCCCAGCTCTCGGATAAGTGTTCTACAATTAAAAATAGGACAAAAATGAAGAATAATAAAATCCCGAAACCTAAGCCGTTTTCAGAGAAAATTGAAATAAAAAATTAACATTTTAAAATTTTTTGTTTATTCTCAACAAACCTAAATACAAACAAAATGGAATATTAAAAAAACAAAAACTGTCTGAGTCGAGCTAAGCGAAATTATTAAATATAAGATAGTTATCAATTCAGAAAATAAAACTAAAAAATGTAACCCCAAAAAATTGTATCACTTCAACACTATTGAAGAAAAGGAAAACGTTAGGTGTTTCATTCCCTCTCTAAGAGGGAGCCCGGGCTGCTTGAGCTGTCCATTTGTGTAGTGTGTTGATTGATATAGTGTCACGCTTTAGTTTGTGATTGGGAGTTTTGCAAGCTCTTATTATCAATAATTAAATTCCTTATTTATCACTTACGGTTACACACTCACATGTAGTATACATGTATTAGTAGAAATTATAACCATTCTTATCTTGGTAATTATGGTACATCAAGAACAGTAGCTTGCTTAGTTACCTGCCTAAAGTGCCCGTTGCTGGGTGAACTTGCTTAATGCTTGTATAATTACATGTGTTTATTTTAGTTATCCGTATGTTAGGTATGCATTTAGTGTAAATTTTGCGGTTAGGGATTTGCGTTTGCGCGTTTTAATATTAAAATTACATAATAAGGGTGGTAAGTAGCCTATTGCGCACAAGAGAATTATTACGATCACGAGCGAGCGAAGTGAGCGAGTGTCGTAACGTAAACGAGTGCGTAATAAGCATTACCACCCGAGTTGTGTACTGTGCCTTTTCTACTCCTATAGAGTATAAAAGGAGTGACCTATGAGTAATAGGGAACCACGATTTAGTAAGTTTTTTTATTACCTTTGAACGTTTTATACACGTAGATAATTTTATAATGCATGATCGTATAAAAAATAAATTATTCTATAAATGCATTACAGGATTTTATGATTCATTTCAATTCCCAAATAAAAAACTAAATCTAAAGTTCGAACTGAAATACATAGAACCAGTGTCGCCGTTAGTTTTGTTAGTTACTTTAAAATTAAACACATTAACCCCACTTTATTTATGGTCAATGATGATGTGAACCTTTTTTTTATTAACGGACTTATTGCTCTAAAGTAAGTTCATTAAAGGAGGTATTGATTAAAAAAACTATAAAAATTTTTTCAGTTTACAATAATGGACTATAATTTTTAACACTGAAGTAAATGGCATAGATACATTTTATGTCATTTGATGTATTTAACTAAGCGTCCTAATCATAAATTGTACTTTCAGTAAATTCTGTACTAAATTGTAGTGGCAGTTGAGTTGTGAGTAGTGATTAGGGACCGGTTCTGGACCAATTCAAGGTCATTCGCCCTCTGGTGGTGAGAAATGTAAGCTTTTGGATCTCTTTAAGGTCAAACTTTTGGCGCGGAATTAAAATTTTTCGAGCTCGCTAAAAATAGAAATTTCATAGTCATCATCATCATCATATTACAAAGTCATTATGCAGTCAAACGTTATGGCGAGAACTTTGTATGTCAAGGACAAAAGCTAAAAATAGAAATTGCAATGTCATCATCATATTACAATTCTTAGAAGATTGTTGACCTGTAGGGGTGTCGTACGACATTTATTAATTTACAATAAAAAGCTATCTTGCGATTCAGTAAACTTTTTATAGGCAAACATGATGAAAGTAGTGCATGAAGCAGCTACCTCTAATCTAAAAGCTACCCCTAGTAGGCGATAGAAATATTTTTTAAGCACATTTTTCTAAGTCCAGTCTTTTCAAACAAAAAAAACATTTTTTCTCAAAAAACGGGCCAGAATTTGCCAAAAATAAATTTAAAAAACGCCCCAACACTCACTGTCGACATTTAAACGTATCTAACACATATATCAAATTGGGGCAACTGTCACTAGTAGGTGATAGAATAGTTCAGCTCTTTCAAACCAAAAAAATCAAAATTTAAAGCTAAAAATAGAAATTGCAAGGCTATCAACATCATCAAGGTCAAAGAGCATCATATTACATTTCTTAGAAATCTAAAAATAGAATCAGTTCATGGAAACATGAATAATGACAGGTTGTTATGTATGTATGCTAAAAAGTAGATCAAGGTCAAATGGTACTTAGGTTGACTAAATTGTGTGAAGGTGAAATAGTTTTCTAAACTAAATGTAGGACAAGGTAATAGTATTTAACAAGTTTAAACATGTTGTGAGGGGTACTCAAATCAAGGACACGTTTAGATCAAAATTTAAAGCTAAAAATAGAAATTGCTAGGCCAACATATTACAATTCTTAGAAATCTAAATATAGAGTTTTCATGGTCAAAGAGTAATGACCTGCAGGTGTATCATATTACATATCTTGGAAATATAAAAATAGAATCAGTGTATGGAAACAAGAAGAATGACAAGTTGTTGTTTTCTATGCTAAAAAGTAAACCAAGGTCAAATGGTATATTGCAATTCATCGAAATCTAAAAATAGAGTGATCAAACTGAAAGATTATAAACCCGCAGGGGTATCATAATAACAGGTTGTTGTCTATGCTAAAAGTAGACCAAGGTCATACTACAACCCCACCATATGTAAATTACACATGAATCATTTCTTAAACAGTGTTTAGTCGTAGTACAATTTCGAGCAAGTAAAGTCGTTATAATGCAAGCAGCAACATCATTCCTAGAGCGATATAAAAAAATGGACAGCACATCCTGATGGTAGTAGTGATTCATCAATAGATTAGCTTACTGATGCAATTATCAAAGCACACTCTCCCCTCTACCATAAAAAATCGTGATGCAGTAATATGTATAGAAGGACATTTACGGTGTCAACTCAAAATTCAAAAGCGTTCTCGAATCAGTAAAGATGGATCTATCTACATTGAACAGTAGCACTTTCTGTAAATCCTTCACGAACATAAAAGACTTGGAGGTGGGTGCAAAATATGAAGTGATTGATATGAATACCATCGACACAAAGTATGGTAAACATATTATCATTGAAACCCAGAACTTTAAGTGCATACTTCCCTTACGATTTTATGAATACTTCAAGAAGAAAGATCTCATTGAAGAGTTGAAACAATCTCTGGTTGAGAATGACGTATACATTGCCAGCGCCGGAACTGCAGGAAAGACGACTAATTTAACATTTCTGTAAAAAAATAATGATAATAACATATATCTATGTATAATTTTTTGGAAATAAATTATATTTTTTGTTGCAAAAAAATAAAATGTCTTCTATTTTTTGATTAAATGAAGAGTAGGTACATCATAAAGAGGAGAGTTGCTATTGATGAAACTAAAAAAATGTAGCGTATAATATGGTGTCTACAGGTTTTTATATATTGGCTAAGCTCTTCAAGGTTAAAATTTATTGGTATCATGTTACAAGTCATACAAATTAAAAATAACGTTTAAATGGTGCCAGGTGTAAATAATTTAATAATAAACAAATAGGTGTAAATGTTGTCAAAACAAATCGTTAAACTAACCAGAGATCCAAAACGCTCAATAGAAGATAATGCCGTTGTCTCAGTCGATAAATTTATTCAGGCCGGTTAAATTTTTTTTTGATTTGCTTCATTACCACAATATCTGCTTGGTTATTTCCACATAACATAAATATAGTAACAGCAATGTAACAATAATAAAAATTATCTCGGACGCCAAGTTATTTTTTGATTATGCTCGGAATAACTAAACCGAGGATGCAATAAAAAATTCACCACAATGTCAAAATAAAAAATATACAAACTATGTTTATTAAATATTTAAATTTAGAATCATATAAAATATATCTTAAAAACTAATTGTAATAGCCTTAAATTGCTAAATTATGAATATAAATACCTGTTCGAAAATTTTTGTACACAACTTTTTGATAACATCTGGTACCTAAACGAATACGGAAATGCAAACCAAAGGTGATGTAATCTTTGCAACAATATTGCGCAATATGTCGTAATAACAATACTTTACGTTATAAACCTTACCAAAGTTGAATTTTACTTCTTATAAATTTATCTTCATGAAGTTTGAATAATGCAGTGTTTATTGCATTCTCTCGAAAGTTCAAATAAAAAAGGTGTGATCTAAAGTTAGATCTGAATTAAAGGCAAACTTGCAATCATAAGCATCAAAAAGTAAAAGTAAAAATGATACAAGTAAAAGTATTAAAAGTATTAAAAACGGCTTCCTAATCAACATAAGGTTCATCAAGTAATCCTCCAAAGGGCGCTTACGATATCAGGTGATATAGCGGTGCGCGAAAAAATGTGCGCAAAAAATTAATTAAAAAATATGGGAATATAAACCCCTAAGAAAATATGCACTTAAGTTACACCAAAATGCAAATTAAGTTTCCTACCACAACTTATAAATCATTAATAACCAAAAACCCTTTTTTCTTATATTTTACAACTAAATGAACGAAGAACGTAAAAGATTCGTTACAAAATCAATTTTCAACGTCAAAGTTTACTGACAAGGTATTAAGAAGGTATCCTATTACAGTTCTTATGTTATGCTCTTCAATGTTCTTAGAAATAGCAAAATAAGTATTCTTAACCAATGATTTATGTAACAGGCTTTGTGCATGCATAGGTCAAGGTGAGTATTGACGGACTTTGGGCATTTATATAAATTTAAATTTTATAATTATACAAAGCATTGTTTTTGCACAGTAAAATCGAGAGAGAGAGAGAGAGAGAGAGAGAAGAGAGAGGAGAGAGAGAGGAGAGGGAAAGAGGAGAGGGAGAAGAGAAGAGGAAGAGGGAGGAGGAAAGGGAGAGGAGAGAGGGAGAGGAGAGGGAGAGGGAGAGGAGAGAGAGGAGAGGGAGAGGGAGAGGAGAGGGAGAGGAGAGGAGAGGGAGAGGAGAGGGAGAGGGAGAGGAGAGAGGAGAGGGAGAGGGAGAGGGAGAGGGAGAGGGAGAGGGAGAGGGAGAGGGAGAGGGAGAGAGGGAGAGGGAGAGGGAGAGGGAGAGGGAGAGGAGAGGAGAGGAGAGGAGAGGAGAGGAGAGAGGAGAGGGAGAGGGAGAGGAGAGAGGAGAGAGAGAGAGGAGAGAGAGAGAGAGAGAGAGAGAGAGAGAGAGAGAGAGAGAGAGAGAGAGAGAGAGAGAGAGGAGAGAGAGAGAGAGAGAGAGAGAGAGAGGAGAGAGAGAGGAGTGAGAGAGTGAGAGAGAGAGAGAGAGAGAGAGAGAGAGAGAGAGAGAGAGAGAGAGAGAGAGAGAGAGAGAGAGAGAGAGTGAGAGAGAGTGAGAAGAGGAGAGGAGAGAGAGAGAGGAGAGGAGAGAGAGAGAGAGAGAGAAGGAGAGAGGAGAGAGTGAGAGAGTGAGAGAGTGAGAGAGTAGAGAGAGAGAGGAGAGGAGAGGAGAGAGGAGAGAGTGAGAGAGAGAGGAGAGGAGAGAGTGAGAGAGTGAGAGAGTGAGAGAGAGAGGAGAGAGGAGAGGAGAGGAGAGAGGGAGAGAGGAGAGAGATGAGAGAGTGAGAGAGGAGGGAGAGTGAGAGAGTGAGAGAGTGAGAGAGGTGAGAGAGGAGAGAGGAGAGGAGAGGTGAGAGAGTGAGAGAGTGAGAGAGTGAGAGGAGAGAGTGAGAGGTGAGAGAGGAGAGAGGAGAGAGTGAGAGGAGAGAGAGGAGTGAGGGAGGAGGGGAGGAGGAGAGTGAGAGGAGAGTGAGAGGGAGAGAGAGAGGAGAGAGGAGAGGAGAGGGAGAGGGAGAGAGAGGAGAGGAGGAGGAGGGGAGGGCGAGAGGGCGAGAGGGAGAGAGGAGCGAGAGGGGAGAGGCAGAGAGGGAGAGGGCGAGAGGGCGAGAGGGCGAGAGGGCGAGAGAGCGAGAGAGCGAGAGAGCGAGAGAGCGAGAGGAGAGAGGAGAGAGGGAGAGAGGGAGAGAGCGAGAGAGCGAGAGAGCGAGAGAGCGAGAGAGCGAGAGAGCGAGAGAGCGAGAGAGCGAGAGAGCGAGAGAGCGAGAGAGCGAGAGAGCGAGAGAGCGAGAGAGCGAGGAGGAAGAGCGAGAGAGCGAGAGAGCGAGAGGAGAGGCGAGAGAGCGAGAGAGCGAGAGAGCGAGAGAGACGAGAGAGCGAGAGAGCGAGAGGCGAGAGAGGAGAGCGGAGAGACGAGAGAGCGAGAGAGGAGAGGGAGAGCGGGAGAGCGGAGAGCGAGAGAGCGAGAGAGCGAGAGAGGAGAGCGAGAGAGCGAGAGAGCGAGAGAGCGAGAGAGCGAGAGAGCGAGAGAGCGAGAGAGCGAGAGAGCGAGAGAGCGAGAGAGCGAGAGAGTGAGAGAGAGAGAGAGAGAGATTGATTGATTGATTAATTATTTATTTATAATCTCGTTTAGATTAGGTCTCAATGAGTCCTCTCTTACACCTTCACGAGATACTCTTACACAAGTTTAACTCTATAAGTCAAACAGTTCCTTAAAAACTACTGTATATTATAACTGCTTAAGTAAGTCTAACAAAAGTTTGGAACTAGAAAAATCAATTGGTTATTCCTTGAAAATAAACTTAATACTAAAGGTCTGAACTTAACATTATCTAAGTGTTATAAACGTATATAAAAAATTAATTAAATATGGCTATAATGCCGCAATCTATATTAATCATCTTCTTAAAAAAACAAACTTAATGTCTATATCTTGAAAAGGATGTCTTTAATATTCTTCTTAAAACTAACTATTGAGTTAATATTTTTTCACATATCAGATTCCGCTTAACATACAAAGCAACTCCTCCTCCTTCATGCTCAAGTCTATCCTTTCTAAAAAAATTATATCCAAACAAACTAAACAATTCTGAATCTAATGATGGTTTTAAGAAGGTCTCGGTAATTGCAATTACGTCTAGATTACTGTCAACGACTGCACATTTATATGCGCTATTTTTAAATGTTTCTCACAGTTAACAAAAATATGATTAAAATATTCAACGACTGAAAACATTTTAAGCAACAAAAATTAAAGAAATAAGAAATGTTAATATTATTAAATTAGTTCGCGTTTTAGATCAGTAATGTCTTTCACCGATTTAATAATTTGTATATGACTGTCAGCCGTTTTTCTAACGCATAACTGAAAGTTTTTGTTAAACCACACATATTTTAAATTATTAGATTTTTGAATTATTTTTACATCTTTAAATAATTTTCTATTAACGAATGTCAGACGGTTATTTATGTAGATTCTAGATGCTTCTCCATCAATAAAACCCAAGTCTCGATTAGTAATAATCTTGCGTCCAGACTTCCACTTCTCCAAAATGATATCCTTATCCAATTTCCTGAGAAAACTAACCACGATAACCCCAGGTGTTCTTGTTGCGATACTGCCTTTCGTACGATATACCTGGTTAAAAATAGCATTATCAACCGCATGTCCAACAACTTCAAATAAACATTGTGAAAGTTTGATAACATTTTCACCTTGCTTGTAGGGAATACCATGAATTTCTAACTCATTTATTAATAATTTTTGTTCAAACGCGTTATTTAACATAGACATTTCATTCAGCCTGCTATCAAAATTGACATAATTGTTAGCTAAATCATCCACTCTGTTTGCTAATAATTTGATGCTTTTTGAGTTTTCTTCAATAAGAGCAGAATTTTTTTCAATTGTATCTGTATAATGGTTTAGAGCTTGCGTAAATTGCTTATTAGATTTTCTTATCTCTTCTCGAAGTGATCTAATTTCTGCAACTAGAATAGAAAAACTTTCGCTTGAAAACTGTTGCGGTACAATATCACAATTAGCACACTTCCAATCATCGCGATTATTACGTAAGATAAGGTAATCTTCCTTTGATACATTGACGCACTTGATATGGAACACTTTGAAACACTTAGAACAATTAATTTTGTATGAATTATGGGCGAAACCATTATAACACGATTCACATTTATCGGACATACTTAGTAAGCGATGTTACCAGTCTGAGCGCAGGAACTGAACTGAGAGAGAGAGAGAGAGAGAGAGAGAGAGAGAGAGAGAGAGAGAACACTTACGTTATCTTCGTCAGTAGTAATGTTTGTTAAAAATTGTTAAAGATGCAGTAAACAATTTTGTCAAATTTGAAAAGTATAACAGTTTGGGAAACATAAAGCCAACTATAAAATTTTTTTAGTAAAGAATAACTAGGTCATAAAATTAAATATTATTAAACTGCCTAAAAGATCACAAACCAGAACACTCTCTACGACGAAAGCTAATTGAAAAAATACTAATCAAATATGGCATTAGGACTATTTTTAAACCTACAAGAAAAATTAAAGAACATTTAAGATCACCTAAAGATGTGTCAAACCCTTTATCATCTTCCGGAGTGTATAGTCATGTGGAAAAGTATACATCGGGACCACAAAACGTAGCTTTGATACAAGACGCAAAGAACATATGAGATTTTGTAGATTGGGTCAACCAGAGAGGTCTGCTGTAGCTGACCATGCCCTGAATAATCTAAATCATAACATTCAATTTGACAATATGGAAATATTGTCAAGACAAACCCATTATTATGTTCGTTGGCAACGTGAAGCTATTGAAATATATAAACACCCGAATAATTTTAATAGACAAGAAGAAAATCTCCGTTTAAATAGGTTTTGGCATGTTATAATTAAAAAAGAGCATAATGATACGCCTTGATTTTAATTTGTTTTCAACTTTTGGTATGTCTAGGTTTTTGCTGTGTTTTTCCTAGACCTTGAAGCAAATGCTTTACCAATTATATGTTAAATTACCACAGCACTATAATTTAACATAAGTAGTTGAAATTAAATTAAAATTAAAAATTACAAAGAACGTTCTGCATTGTGCTTTTCATTGTTAATAACACTTCCAATTATTGATAAAGATATCTCTTTGTTAGATTTAACTGGGTTATTTTATTTGATGTAATGTTTGGATTTGTGAATGCTTCTATCATTTTAAAATTGAAGTTTTTCACAACTTTACACTTACATCATAACTCGATTAAATTTTGTTAAATGTGTTTTTTGGCTGGCAAATTTCATTGTTAGCATTCGTCGTAGAAAGTGTTCTGGTTTGTTATCTTTGAGGCAGTTTAATAATATTTAATTTTATGACCTAGTTATTCTTTACTAAAAAAATTTTATAGTTGGCTTTACGTTTCCCAAACTGTTATACTAATAGCAGGCTTATGTTTATGTTTTAATTTTTCAAATTTGACAAAATTGTTTACTACATCTTTAACAATTTTTAACAAACATTACTACTGACGAAGATAACTGTAAGTGTTATCGAAACGTTTAGATTGTATAATTTAAAGTACACCATTAAAAAATCCCAAAAAAGATAAGTATTTTATTATGAGTGTTAATGGTGAAAGTTTACATTTTCATATTGTTAAGAACAGTTAATTTTTTGTGACAATTACGAGTGTTTTTTTTCTGTGTTTTATAAACAGTGCCTATACTAATAAAAAGTTTAATTTAATTTTTTTAATAGAAATGTCCTTATATTATAATTAATTAAGACAAATTCAATTTTAGTATAGCGAAAATTTGGAACGAACAATTTGTAAATTGTTCGGCCGAACATTGTAAACACCCAAAATGTGAATAGTATAAACTTTGATACAGTCAGATCAAAAACAGATATCTGTTTTTCCAGCAACAGGCAGAAACAGCTCAAAACGCAGCTCAAAACAGGTACCCGTTTTCCGAGAACAGCTCAAAAACAGACCTAAAACCGGTACCCGTTTCCCAAAAACAGGTAGCCGTTTCCGAGATGCGGTAACGGTTTCCCACAGAAAAGCTCAACGGAGCAAACTGAAAGCAGTTTAAGTATTTACTACAGCTAAAAAAATGTAGGCGTTAGTTCAATTTGCGCTAGAAAAGTGAAATGATCTACGTTAAGGAAAAAACTGGAAACATCTGGAAGTCTGACTTACTAACGCACTGATGTATAAATTTCTACATCAAAGTAAAGCAGTAATTTTTTGCAAATTTTAAGTGCATGTTGCGTTACAAATTTATTTATTGTAAAATATCATGAATATAAAGAAAGTGTGAAAATATAGTACAGTTAAAAGTGAAAAAAAGCTTGCGTTAGATAAAAGTCATAACAGTTCCCAAAAGCATGTAAATCTGATAACTTTACGCCATGTATCTATGCAATACAAATGACAATTGCGTTCATACATTTGCAAATCCCATTTCAAATGTACATTGGTGACTAAGATAAATATAGAATGTTCGCAATCACACCTGCGTATAATGCTTTCAACGCAAAATAACTGCGTTGATTATCCTACAATTCTTGAATCAAAAATTGTAAATTTGGAGTCCCAATCAAACTAAATTAAAAAAAAGTCATGTTTTAAGGGCTGTTTGTTGTTTCAAAATTGAATTGCTTAATTTAAGAACAATTTTGATACATTTATACATGAAATGGATAAATTACATGCGTGTGTTTCTTCTGAGCTTACGTAAGTACAAAAAGTTGTGGTTTAAGTGCTCTTTGTTGTTTTAAAATGGAATTTGTTAAATTAAGAGTCATTTTTCCATATTTTGGTAAATTTATACATAAAATGGATAAATTTCCACTTATAAAACACAATTGCGTTGAATAAAATTTTTTGTTCTGAGAGCTAGGTGCAAATTTTAAATTTTTAGTAGCGCATCTTTTGTAGGACTTTAGTTATGCCCTCCCCCGCTTCCCCACCTATACCCTGAGAAAACAGACGTCCACATCGAGTCGTCTTTTATCTCTTTCGATAGATATGCACACACTTTTACTTACATCACATACCTTCAAACATACACCACTTTTATAGTTCAAGTACACGTATATCGTTTACACAACAATAATTGCAATTATACATTTCATTCTAGAACAATACTTGTATTTCAAGTTAAATATAATATTACAAATCACACTGATAATGCTATTTGCGTAATACATTTTGCAATTGCAAGCTTTTTACTCATTACGAGTACAATCCATTTAAAATGGGTTGTAATTGCATATATAAATGTAAAATGCACAAAGATAGATAAAAAAATCCTTAGAATTTTTTTTTAGAAAAAAACATTTCATTACAAATTACAATTACAAATATATTAAACATTTATTATATTACATCACATTTACTATTAATATTCAATTCATTTGGAAAATTATAAAAATGTAAAGATATATTTACGTTTTATATCGAATCGTGATGTATAATATTTCACAGTTAAGGAAGGCGTTCATTAATAAAAAAATCGTTAGAATTTTTAGATAAACAACATATTACAAATATTTCCGAAATAAATAAAGGATTTTATTTTTCATCAGTATTTATCTTAATAATTTATTGATTTTGTACATAATTAAATTTTAAATATAAATTTATGCAAAATATCACGAGAGTATTATTAGTTGCATAACATTTCAGGGTCAAAACTTATTTATGTTACAATTTTTACACATTCTTAATTATTCACCATTGCATATCAGTGTACAACATTTATTTCATTTAAAGTTAAATACAAAATTCCACTTCATCATACATCACTTTATGTTATTAAATTAAAAGCTTTTCCTAACGTCACAATTTTGATTACTTATTACATATAAATACTATAACTCATTTAAACACTACAACATATAAATACCAAATATGTTTAAATGTTTTTTTATTTTCAAACTCGAAGCTGTCTCATTCTTCTATTTATTTCATTACTCAGCACGTATTTAATTCTGCAACTTTACCTTTATTTAAAGTTAAACTTTAAATTACACATCATTCATACAACTTTACTGATAATACTTTTTAAAATTACAAGCTTTTTTTCATTCATTATTAAATATAAATACAAAACATGTTAAAATGATTTATTTACTTTTTTGAAAGCATTTTTCATTAAATTTTCACTTTTTGTTGAATAATTTTCTTCATGACACATTATTCCCTAAGTGCATATCTATATTAACACTTAATTTTCAATAAATCTTTCACTTTCCATGCATGTTATCTCCGAAACCCACATTTTTTATGCACCTACATTGTACATCTAAGCTAAAGATTACAAGTTACATATGTTTATTTTTTAACTCGAAGATGCTTCATTCTTCTATTCAGTTTATACACTTCTATATCTATTTTTAATGCTTTTATTTTCTTCACTAACTCCTCAAGCCTCTTCTTTCTCTCATCAATACTTAATACTTTTTATTTAGTTTCTCTTCTTATCATGCGTATTACTTCCGTCATGTCTACCAATAAAAAGTTTACTGAATCGTGCGCACACAAGGAAGCCTTTTATTATAAATCTGCGTCCTTCAAAACCTCTAACCTAGACAAAAACTTCTTGCTTCCGCGAACTATTTTTATATTTCTCAGAAATGTAATATGATACCCTATTTTTTTACTTAACGTAGATAATTTCACTTTTCTTGCTCAAATTGGACTATCACTCACATTTTTTTTTAGCTGTAGTAAAAACTTAAACTGCTTTCAGTCTGCTCTGTTGAGCTTTTCTGTGGGAAACAGTGACCGCATCTCGGAAACGGCTACCTCTTTTTGGGAAACGGGTACCGGTTTTAGGTCTGTTTTTGAGCTGTTTTCGGAAAACGGGTACCTGTTTTGAGCGGTTTTTTTTGCTGTTTCTGCCTGTTGCAGGTATCGGTTTTTGAGCTCACTTTATCAAAGTTTATACTATTCACATTTTCGGTGTTTACAATGTTCTGCCGCACAATTTACAAATTGTTGTTGGCTTCAGCCAACTCACTGCATAAACGTTTCAAATTATCGCTATACTAAAATTGAATTTGTCTTAATTAATTATAATATAAGAATATTTCGTTTAAACCACATAAATTGTGACTTTTTATTAGTATAGGTACTGTTTATAAAACAGAAAAAAACACTCGTAATTGTCACAAAAAATTAACTGCTCTTAACAATGCTCCGTTTAATAGTATTGAATAAAACAATGTCTAATTATTTTCTTGTAAATTCAACAGCTGGTGAAACCGATAAACATGACCAACATTAATAAATTGTGAAAATGTCAAATTTTACTAACTCCTATCAAGCCTGTCAATTATCGTCATCATTGTTTAAGTTATCGAGAGCTGGCGGTGCCTTACAGTTTTAACTAGAAATGTAAAAATAACGCTGTTTTAAACATGTATTTCATAAGAAAAGGTAAGGTAAAGTTTCCTTAAACATATTTTGTTATTTTATTTTTCATATATTTTTTCTGTTTCTGCAAACTTACAATTTACTCACCATTTTACCGCATTGTAGCGGTGTTTTTACAATATTGTGCGTAAAATGAAGTTACACTTGACGTTCACAAGCTTGTAATGCCAATTTTACGTTTCAGGAGGCTAAAAATATATATTGATGTATTATGAGTGTATCAATCAAATAAATGTTATGTAAGGATAAGCATTTGTGTAAAATGAGTTGCATACACGCCTGGTGCTAATGTGCACGGTATGTTTAAGTTTTTGAAATAATGAATAAATATGAAAAGACATCCACATAAAGTGATGATAAGTTTTGTCACACTCTCTCTCTCCCTCTCTCTCAATAACCCCGATCATTTTTTCGTGTTTCTAAGAATTATAGCTATCTGTATTTGGGAAAAGTGATCCAGTTCTTCATTGAAATACTCATAAAAGCGTTGAGTTAATAAGCTATGTATGTAGATGTTAGTTAATAAACCTTTATTTATTAGAATTTCATTACAATTTTTTCATATAAATGATATACATGAGCCCAAGAACAGTGGCAAATGTTTTGTGTATAAAAAAAACAGCATGTACTAAGTTTGGGTAGAGTACGTTGTTCTTCAAACACCGTAATACGTTGTTTTAAAATTTTTTGAATATAATCGGCTTTCTCTCGTCCTTTAACGTACACCTCATCTCTTGTTGATATGAAATCACTAAGTATACGAGGGAATAGATGTGGTGAGGTATATCCATATTAGCAATTGATAAACTGGCGGTTGTGGATTAACCAGTTAGCTTGTTTTTGAAATGCGCTATTCAAGGTGTGCCATGGAAATTGAGGCTTGAATACATAATGAGCAACTTGCTCTCTATTATATATCGCTAGTTGCTTAGGTGTAAATATATTTCTTGCTGTTTTGAATTCTTACACATCAATTATAACCATTACTTTTCTATATTTGTCTGGCTGTCTTTGTTAGTGCGTTGTATATAACTGAGCAATCGTACATGCTGCATTTAAACAAATAGAACTGATTTTCAGACTAGGTTTACACACACTATTACAACAGCAACTACGTAAGTGATTTTGCTGTTCAAAAACAGTGCTTTTACATATATACTTTTTAGGAAAACGTGATGTCGAAGCGAATGATATGTGATTATAAAATTTCTACTTATATAGGTGGGTAGACTCCACGAGGATACCCGAGCAATACGCATTCTCGGTATTTCTCGGGTATCCTCGTGGAGTCTACCCATCTGTATAAGTTGAAGCAAAGTCCGACAATACTCACCTTGACTTATGCATGCACAAAGCCAGTTACATGAATCATTGGTTAAGAATGCTTATTTTGCTATTTCAAAGAACCTTGAAGAACATAACGTAAGAACTGTAATATGATAACTTCTTAATACCTTGTCAATAAATTTTAACCTTGAAAATTGATTTGTATGATTTGTAATATGATACCAATAAATTTTAACCTTGAAGGGCTTAGCCAATATGTAAAAACCTGTAGACACCATATTATACGCTACATTTGTTTAGCATCATCATTAGCGACTCTCTTCAGTATGATGTACCTACTCTTCATTTAATCAAAAAATAAAAGACATTTTCTTGCAATAAAAATTATATAATTTATTTCCAAACAATTATACATAGATATATGTTATTATTTTTTTTTTTACAGAAATATTAAATTAGTTGTCTTTCCTACAGTTCCGGCGCTGGTGATGTACACATCTTTCTCAGTCAGATATTGTTTAAACTTTTCAATGTGATCTTTTTTTTTGAAGTATTCATAAAATCGTAATGGAGATATGGACTTAAAGTTCTCGGCTTCAATGATAATATGCTTACCATACTTCGTGTCGATAGTATTCATATCAATCACTTTATATTTTGCACCCACCTCCAAGACTTTTACGTTCGCGAAGGATTTACAGAAAGTGCTATTGTTCAATGCAGATAGATCCATCTTTACTGATTCGAGAACGCTTTTGAATTTTGAGTTGACAACGGAACTGTCGTATATATTACTGCATCACGATTTTTGATGGTAATGGGGAGAGTGTGCTTTGAGAATTGCATCAGTAAGCTAATCTGCATCTGATGATTGCTGCTTCCATTATAACTACTTTACGTGCTCGCAATTGTACTACGACGAAACACTGTTGAAGAAATAATTCATGTGTAATCTACATATGGTGGGTTTGTAGTATGACCTTGGTCTACTTTTAGCATAGACAACAACCTGTCATTCTTTTTGTTTCCATAAATTGACTCTATTTTTATATTTCTAAGAAATGTGATATGATACCCCTGCGAGTCTATAATCTTTCAGTTTGAGCGCTCTATTTTTAGATTTTTAAGAATTGTAATATACGATTTGACCTTGGTTTACTTTTTAGCATAGACGACAACCTGTCATTCTTCTTGTTTCCATACACTAATTCTATTTTTATATTTCCAAGATATGTAATATGATACACCAGCAGGTCATTACTCTTTGACCCTGAAAACTCTATATTTAGATTTCTAAGAATTGTAACAAGATGGCCTAGCAATTTCTATTTTTAGCTTTAAATTTTTATCTAAACGTGTCCTTGATTTGAGTACCCCTCATAACATGTTTGAACTTGTTGGATACCCATCTTGTCCTACTTTTAGTTTAGAAAATTATTTCACCTGCACAAAATTTAGTCAACCTAAGTACCATTTGACCTTGATCTACTTTTTAACATACATACATAACAACCTGTCATTCTTCATGTTTCCATGAACTGATTCTATTTTTAGATTTCTAAGAAATGTAATGTGATCATGATGATGATTGTAACCTTGCAATTTCTATTTTTAGCTTTAAATTTTGATTTTTTTGTTTGAAAAGGACGAACTTAGAAAAATTGCTTAAAAAATATATCTACCACCTACTAGGGGTAGCTGCCCCAATTTGATATTATATGTGTTAGATACGTTTGAAGAATTTAGTAAATTCTGGCCCGTTTTAAGGAAAAAAAGCCTTTTATTATAAACTAAGAAATGTCATACGATACCCGTACAGGTCAATAATCTTAGACTTCTAAGTATTGTAATATGATGATGACATTCCAATTTCTATTTCTAGCTTTTGACCTTGACATACAAATTTCCCGCCAACACGTTTGACCGCAGAGTGGCTCTGTAATATGATGATGATGACATTGCAATTTCTATTTTCAGCGAGCTCCAAAAACTTAAATTTCCCGCCAAAAGTTTGACCTTGAAGAGATCCAAAAGCTTACATTTCTCACCACCAAATCACTACGTTTTATGACACATATATCCTTTAAAAGTCAGGGGATCACTAACTCCATCCATTGGAATGGTGCCAGAAGTAATACCGTAAGTTAAAATAACCTGAATGTAATGAATATCTTGTTACATTATAATTAAGAAATGTTAAATATGCCTTCCTTCTTTCATAAATATTGTGAATGGAGCACCTAACTCATTGAAATTATTAATATATTTAAAGATAGTTGTGTTTCAATTAATAAAACAAAAAGTTACAGGAACAATATATAATGTAATAACCTATATTTTATTCACTAAATAATCCACAAAAACAACTTCCAAAAGCACATAATGCATTATTGAATACGTTTCATGTAAAATTTACAGTTTTAAAAAACTTATATTCGATACCTCATAAATTTTTGTCTTCTATTTTGAAACACAATTAATCACAACACAACATTATTCATCTACTAAACGTAGACATGTATCAAGTAATCACAGACAACATCGATAACTGGTGTTTCCGATGTTATCTCATTACATTCTTCACTTTTCTAAAGTGAAAATTACAACATGATGCAGAGTGATATGTTCTTGTCTGGTGTTTAAAAGTTTCTTTAAATAACAATATTAATATGTGTTTACCTGAAATCACATTTTAACAAACCTAAAAGTTGAGGTGGATTAATAGGAACAAATCGGATTGTACTACCAATTAGGTGCTTTTACTACAACTAATAAATACATTATATATGTACTAAATTCTTCACAACCACATAAGTAAAGTGTTATCTATTTTACAAAATGTTAATATTTTCTCCATACAAATGTAATTGTGATTTGTTTGACATTGAACTTTTCACCGAACAAAACATTGAGGTTAACTCAATGAAACAAAAACGCCTTCAGTGTTATCAAATTCAGAATTTTGAGTTTTTCTTAAACTGTTACGTAATATTATATACAGGGTGACCCAAACTCGATGGCCAAAACGAAAACAGCTGATTCCTCTGGCCAAAAGGAACAAAAAATTGTTAATACAGGGTGTGTCTATTGTTGATGGTTTCCAAGATGTTAACTTTTTTTAATTTTTTCTATTTCGTGGACTTATTTTTTAAATCACGCTGTATCTTCCAAACTAGAAGAGTTACAAGAAAACACATTAGGAGAAATTTGTAGAAGATGAAATTGCCTTAAAGAATATTATACAATAATAATATTAATAACAATAAAAGTTTTTCCTGAGGTGTATTCCTGTAACAATTCAGTAATTAGTACGTCAACCGTAAGTTTTTTTTCATATCGTTGTAAAGCTTATGAAAAAAGGAAGTTTTTCCTTTATCGACCATGTATCAAATCCATCTCTATTGGAAAAATATTCCTCTTGGAAATTTGTCTTGGGATTTGAAAAAAAATCGTTTCTGAATTCATTATGTCATTAAAAATGTTGAATGATGAGTTTGTCTCGAATGAATTCAATATTCTTTAAGGCAATTTCATCTTCTAGAAATTTCTCCTAATGTGTTTTCTTGTAACTCTTCTAGTTTGGAAGATACAGCGTGATTTAAAAAATAAGTCCACGAAATAGAAAAAATTAAAAAAAAGTTAACATCTTGGAAACCATCAACAATAGACACACCCTGTATTAACAATTTTTTGCCAGAGGAATCAGCTGTTTTCGTTTGGCCATCGAGTTTGGGTCACCCTGTATATGTGTATATATAATATATAAATAACGTAACAATTCTAATTTTCATTATATAACCGTATTACGTAATGGAAAGTTTACACGTACAGTAGAGAGTTTTGTCATTCGTGTGTTACATATACAAGGTTGCTTACTTGCCATACATTCTTTGATAATACCTTCGATATTAATTTTAGGAGAAAAGGTAACGAGACATTTTTTATTCAGATTTTCCTTGTTTACAACCTATAAATAGTTTGAACCCTGCACGGCTTCTGGTTTCGTTTGTACAGGACCTTACTCAATTATTTTAAATGGGACATTCTATAAATTTTAATACTTTTGAAATCTAGATTCGATCCTAGGCCTTCCACCTACTTAAATCCACTTATTTCGGGGAAAATAAACGTTTTGAAAAAAATCTCTCCGAAACTAACATTCAGTAACAAAATCTCAACTATTAAATCGTTGACAGCAGATCAACGATGTTGAATATAATCATAAAAAAAAGTTTTTTATTTATCGATGTTACTTAAAAAACCAGGAATATGACGAAAATAAATGACGGTATTAAAAAATGTTATTCTTTAATCATAAACACATTTAACATAGTTGCCTAGCAAATAACAATACTTATTATTATTTGCTGATGTATAGCATTCATTACTAAATCAACTTACATAAAAACGAATGGTACAAAACACAAATAGTAAATATTAATTTAAACTACCTTCAAAAAATCCATCAGTATATTACAATTACTAGCTTACACGATTTGAAAAATTTGTGTTAGCATCTTCCAAGATTTCCGGCGTGATTGGCCTGAAAGCTTCACGTATCCTGTTTTTCATATCATCTGAGGTTGTAGGCAGTTCTAGGTATTTACGTTCTTTTACATATCCCCATAGAAACAAGTGAGTAACCATGTATAGAAGTAGAAAAATAAATTTATGCTTACTGATTTTGGAGTTTGTAATAGTTGCAACCTTTAATTCAATGAAGTTGTTTAGAATAGAAACCTTTACTTGTAAAGAAATGTTTTGCGTTCTGTGGTATATTTCTGGGTTGTAAAACAAAATTGGAGGAAGAAACTTAGTTGTTCAATAAAATTGACGTGTGCCAGCCACTCACCCTTATCGTAGTGCTTCTGCTCATCGAACTGACAAGGAAAGACAAAGCCCAAAAACATTAGGTAGCCAAAGCATTAATTAACGCGTTAGCAGAACTTGTAATGTAGTGCTTTATGTTTCACTCTACTTTTTAATGTTTAAAAGAATAACATTTTTTATAGCTCAAGGTTGGAGAGCAATAGTTGTATGAGTCGCTAAATAGTTGTGGGTTGACTGAAACGGTTTAATACGCCTGTTTACTATAATACACAAAATATTAAAAAACTTAAATATTTTACTTAATTTACAAAGTAATGATAATTTTCTTGAAATTGTTCAACCTTCCTTTTAGGTTTTCCGCAACCAACTATACATGTCTGTGTTAGTGGTAAAATCCCAACACTACAATTTGTCCGAATAATCACACTTGTAGAGGAACGTTAACTAACAGATTAAAACCGCGCAAAGAAAAGCTTCATTACATCCCAGCGTTGGCCAACTGATCGAGAACGAAGCTTGAGATCAGTTAAAATGCGAGGCAGTAATAAAGCCTTCCTGAAAGGTTTGTATACTATTTTATTCGCAATCATCAATGCTAAAAATAACGATTTACTAAACATCCCGAATAATAAATATCCTAATGTAACAAATATAAAGCGAAGTAAGCTGGGCGTGAACATAAATACATAAAACTATAACTGTAAAAAAAGTTTTAACTAAGAAAAAGGTTATTAATGCTTTTTTTAGTTAATTAGTATTAAATATGTTCTACGTCCATTGATTAATAATGAATATCAAATAACAACGCATAATTTAATTAGTTGTGGTGATTACGAGGTTCATGATAGTTATGCAACCCTCACCACAGGTATGTAATAATTTTCGGAGTATGTATTAATTATTCCCGGCTAGTTTCATTCAGTCATGTGTAAGTGTAGAAAATCACAATTGCAAATTCAGCAATGTATCACATTTGATGGTCTGATCGCATTTTCCTATATATATATATATATATATATATATATATATATATATATTATATATATATATATTATATATATATATATATATATATATATATATTATATATATTTAATATATAATATAATGTATATATAAATGACGTACGTGTTAATAAATGGAAAGAGACACAGCACGAGCAGAGGAGGACGCCCTTTTATGCAGGGTGTAGTCGGGGAAGCGGGGAGAGGGGTTAACATAAGTCCTAAAAGTTATATTTGGAATTTGCATCAGTTCTACATACATAAAGACAAAATTTACATCGATAGTTCAGTTAGTTAGAACGGTACTATACTCGAGGTAAACCTTTTCTTTATGTATTTAAAAAAATTAATACAATCTTTAATTACATATTTACTTTTAAACTTTTCTTTCATAACAAAAACTTATAATAATCCGATAAAGTATTGCTTTCCCAAATCTAGTTCTATCGGTGGATAGAAGTTGTAGCTAGCTGAGTTACCAACACCTTCTAAACTAAATGGCTATTGACATAACTGAGAGAATTTGGGGTTGTATCGAATATTTATATAAAAATTGTAGGCATACGTGCCCTCAGATAATCGTATTCAATTCTTTTAAATATATTTTTAAAATTAGGTTTACAACATTATAGACACAAAAATAATAATCTATGTCAGAATGACGTTTAAAACGTCATGTCAGATAGAGAATACCAGACATAAATATATGTAAAATAAATATACGTAAAAAAAATTCGCCCGCTTCTATAAAAATATCGATAATACAGCTTAAGCATTTTCAATATATTTTTTGTTTAATTTCTACGTTTATTTAAAATTCTGGCCCCGCTATTTCATTCTACGCAAAATTACCTTAATATTAAAAAAAATCATCGAAATCCATCAAGCGGTTGTCTTGCAACCTGCGTGAACTAAATTACCCGATTATTTTAATATATAAGATTTTACATCCTCGAAAGTAGTTAATCACTTTGATTGGTGGCTAAAGTTTACCGAAACTATCGTAATAGCATTCTTTTTTACCTCGATTTTTGTAGCAAACCGGATGCGTGGCGGCTCCACTTTGGCTGTCTAAGTTAGTAATTCCTGGTTCATTTTTCTATGATAATGTAGGCATGCTATCTCTCATAAAATGTCCCTAAAGTAGGATACATTTTTGGTGTGCTTCTTTAAATCAATATCTGTTAACGGTCTTTCGGGTAATCTATTCAGTTTTTTTGGAAACGGTTTCAAGTATAATGTACCCACCAGATTTGTATTGCTTTAGATAAAGTGCACCACCTTTCTTGTTCACGGAGACTATAGTGATAGACCATTGCGATTATGGTGCGATGTTTCTTCTTGCAATTTTTTGGCACTGTAGTTTCATTGATTGGTTTAGCAATACCCCATACGCCACCACCTAAAGCACCGATTACCTATAATCCTGCGAATAACGGATTAAGAAATGGTGAAGACCCTCCTTGTTTGGGTAAGGTAACTACTCTAGGAATTGACATGTTTTTTTCCGCCTAAACCCTTTACCACACGTTTTGCCGTTGAATTTTATTGTATCTGTGAAATTTCCGTTAGGTTTAATTTTTTTAGCTATTATTTTCCTGAAAACCAATAAATAGCCACCATTGCATAACGATTTCTTATTCTGATTGGATTGACGTTTACATCCAATTCCTAATTTTGTCTTTGTTTTCATGGTGGTACCGACTGCACCTGATGATTTAAAGGGTTCCCAAGCTTTTTCTTCTAAAACTTTATCTGCTTTATGTCTACTTTATAATCTCTGTATCTGATATGAACCAGGTAAATGCAATTCAACGGGAATTGATTAGAGTATTCACTAAACCACCTGCACTCTTTCACTTTCTAGCTAACGTTGTTTACCTAGATGGATAAAGCAGGGTACTTATTCCTACATCGAGATTACAAAATCAAATCATAGTTCTTAATATTTATTTATTTAGTAAATGACATACATTAGATAAGCAGGACCATAATACAATCTTTCCATTAAGCGTACAGTGCTATGTGAATTAATATTACACTGAGAACTTATAACATCTTAAATCTCATTATAAATGTCATCATCACTACCATGGAATTTTTTCACACGAAAACGACGGTAGTTAACAACTTGTATGAACTTTTGATAGAAACATACCAGATTTTAAGATTCAAAATTGTAATAAATACCAAGGTTATATCTTCTTCTTCGTTTACATTTGACGAATCGATTTTATTTTAATTTCCTTGGATTGGAAAAATTGTAATTCTACATGTGAATGCCATCTTTGAAATTCATTCCGTTCCTTCATATCTAACACAACAAATATCTCTTTGATCACAGCTCCCACACCCCATTCGCACTACAGGCGCAAGGTTTAGGGGTGTACTGTATCCAATTTCTACATGTTTTGCATGATGAATATCGTTCGATAGTTTATAACACACAATCGATTCAGTGTTCATGAGCTGCTTGTTTATACACTTCTGATAAATCATCCGTATGTTGAAATGATGGCCAGTCAGTGTTAGAAGAATAACCTTCATCGTGTTTCTCTTCATTTGTATTTGTTCTAATACTACTATCATCATTATTTTGACAGCATCAACAACAAAATGTTAAATTATTACTCATATTGTTACTGCAACTATGTGGGGTATCCATATGTAACGGTTATCTGAATGTTGATCGTTCCAGAAAGATTTTATTGTTGGTTGCATTATAAATAGATAACGGCTTTACTTGCTCGCAATTGCACTACGGCTAAACACTGTTTAAGAAGTGATTAAAGCATCCGTAATACACATATGGGCAGGTAGTAGCACTACCAATAAAAACAAAATGTTATGTCTGTAGTTTTTTCAGCTTCACCTAAACTACTTAAGAACACATCCTTCGTATTTAGTAACGTTGTAAATTCTTCAATTCGGGTTTCTTCTTTGAAACACTCATAAAAGCGCTGAGATAGTACAAATTTAAAATCAGCTGTTTCCATCACTATACGTTTACCATACTAAGTCACACATACTTTTAAAGGGTTTGCAATAGGTGCTTTGGTTTAACCTTGCAAATTCCATGTTTAACTATCACAAGTTGCTAACCATCAAAACATGTTTAAACTTGTCAAATACTCACCTTGACCTACTTTTACTATTTGACCTTAACTCAATTTACTCAACAAAAGAACCCGTCATTCTTGTTTCCAAGAACTGGTTCTACTTTTTAAGATTTCTAAGAATTGTAATGTTGTACCAATTAATTTTGACTAAATTTACCCAATACATGAACCATTTAACCTTGACCTACTTTTAGCATAGACAACAACCTGTCATTCTTCATGTTCGCACGAACTGGTTCTATTTTAGATTTTTAAGAATTGCAATATAATACCCTTGCAGGTCCATAAACCTTGAAAATTCTATTTTAGATTTCTAAGAATTGTAATACGATCACCTTGAAAATTCGATTTTTAGATTTAAATTTTGACCTTTAGATTTTGAACTTGAATAACTTGAAATTTAAATTTCCCGGCAAAGTTTGGCCTTGAAATCTTGAGCTTAGATTTCTCTCAAGTGATCTTGGACTGGTCCATAATTGGCCCTGCATAACTACTATTATCATTGAATTTATGCTTAAATTAATCAGCAATTGTTATAATTGTCTGAATGTGTGCATACATTACATTAGTTTAAACATTATATTAAAATACGTTCTCTACTTTTTGTATTTGAGTTACCGAACAGAAATAGACGGCACCCTATAAAATACAAGCCAAAGATCTAGTCTTTAACACTGAAATTAATCTATAATACCCCATACAAGAAAAGTTCTCTATTTACATTCGTCCAGTAGGCATTTTGGTTTATGTTCTGAATGCGAATGATCGTTGCAAAGCTACATTTTACTACATGTTTCTGTTACTGTACCTTATAAGGATTTCAGAGATACATCCACGATTACTAACTAAATCTGCAGTTTTCTGGGCACCACTCGTTTTTATTAGATAGCTTAAAATACAAAAAATGCAAAATTCAAAGGAAATGGTTCGTAAAGCTTTACGTTACTAATAATTTTATAGCTGCAGAAAATATATTTACGTGGAATTATTTCAAAATTAAAACTGAGATTGGACCTGTGTTTAATGTAGTCAGATTTACAACTGAATGACACAAAGTTCATTTGTAATTCTGCTATAAAACGATAAAACATGTTATTAAAATTATTCATCTCTTTTAATTTATACTTTGTTCGTTGGAAGGAAAGTCCATGATAATATTACATGCATTAAAAAGCCCTTTTGCACTTTATAAGTATAAAATTTTAAATAATCATTGATAAAAATTTACGATAATACTTCCGACTTACTTTTGTAAATATTATTTTCCATGGTGTAATTGAAAAGTTAATAAAAGTTATAGATTCTTCGACACACACGTGTTTTTGTCTAGTTCGTTGCGTAGTAATTACAATAAAGAAATAAGTAACCGATCGAGTTAGAGTATGTGGGTAATCGAATTTTGTGTGGATAATGCTGTTATATTTTATGCGCTAAAGGTGAGCATATCTAACTTTCATTATTATTGTACAAACAGGGTAATAATTGTTTTTGCACTGTACATGATTTAGTGTCAGTAAGTAAATAATTTTAATGCATGCGTATTACAATAATTGCTGCTGTTTAACGATATGATGTATGATTACATGATATGGTGTACCCTCCATTAGTGGTATGTTAATGTTTACTAATTTAGCGTGCGAATGCGATGTGACGTTACATGGTAATTAATGTGAGTTCGTATAGGCAGTTTAAGTACTGCTATCCCGTAAGTATTGGGGATGATTAGAACTAGACCGACATTAGAATGCCTTCTGTAGCTCGTGGGGGTTACGTTTAGACACGAGGTCAGTATCCATGTCATGTAGCATGTGGTCTTGGTCTGCCGTTAGAAGACCTCGGACTGCAGGGGGATACATATTCTGTTTGGATACCTAATACTGTTAAGTTCTTGCTGGGCGTGTCGACGGGCGTTAGAATGTCTGCTTTATCTCATTGGGGTTACGTTCAGGCACAGGGTCAATATCCATGTAATGCAGCATGTGGCCTCGGTCTGTCGTTGGAAAACTATTGAACACCCTTATCCTTCAGGAGAGTGATTGGTGCACAGGAGGATACGTGGTTAGTCTGTGTTGGAGAGACTTGGGCACCCATCATGTTATGCACGAGGATTACGTAATGTGGGTCCTTTGCCAACGTTAGAAGTCCTTCAGACTTGAAGCTTTTGCTGCGGGCTGACTCTCTTACTGTGCGGGTGGTTTAGTCATTGGGGGAGATGTAATTAAGGGTAGAAGAACTTGGCGTGAGAACATTCTCAGATTCATAGACGATTCTCACTCGATAGGGAAAATACACATATTGTGTAGAATAGCTGATTGGCATTAGAATTGTACAATAACAGTAAAAGTATGGTTATGATTGGTTCAGTCACGTAAGGATTTTCCTTCGCAATTTGGAGTATTGAGCTGAATTTTTTGCACAGACCTTTATTTTGTCACTATAAAGTTGGGCAGAAACTCCAGCACAAAAATTACTGGAGCATTCTGAGATATCAGAGGTTAAAAGGTCACGATTTTAAGTTTTTTGAGAATTACTCGCTTACTATGCATCGCATGCCAGTAGTAGTGAGGCACCATCCCCTCCACTTTTTTTACGTCACAAGCCCCGCCCACTTTCACTTTTTTGTATACCCACGTGGGGACGTGTTTTCACCCTTATTTTTTATGTTTTCTTTTCGGAGGCCTTTTTCAACCCCTAATTATTTTTACTCGCTCACGTGTAGGACATGATTTCCACCCCTATGTTTTCTTTTCGGAGGCCTTTTTCAACCCCTAATTATTTTACACACCCACGTGTGAGACCGTTTTTTCCACCCCTATGGTTTCTTTTCGAGGATCAACTCTTGATGGAATTTTCAACCCTAATTAGAGTCTTTTTGACAGCAATTTTGTACTTGCGCACGTGAGGGGCAGATGTAGGGATTGGTCTGGGGCTGGGGTTGGGTTGTTAATAAGAAAATTAGGTAAATTCCGCTATTAAATCAAGCTTTGATAAACCTCGTAGTTAGTGATACAGTTTATAAAATTAGCTTATTAAGTGCTTTTTATTCACGAAGAGCCATTTTTAATCCAAGAACGACGCAAAAAAACTCATTCTATTTTACAGTGCGAAACGTGCCTGTCCAAATCAAAATTTCCACACGAGAGAAAGAAATTCCGTCATAAGAAAACATTCAGATACAACAACCTTCAGAAATTTCAAGTGATTCGAAATGATACAGCATGTGCGAATAATTTTATAGGAATTTTACGCTTACGTTTAACAGTTATAAACCACATATTGTTACTGCAACTATGTGGGTATCCATATGTAACGGTTATCTGAATGTTGATCGTTCCAGAAAGATTTTATTGTTGGTTGCATTATAAATAGATAACGGCTTTACTTGCTCGCAATTGCACTACGGCTAAACACTGTTTAAGAAGTGATTAAAGCATCCGTAATACACATATGGGCAGGTAGTAGCACTACCAATAAAAACAAAATGTTATGTCTGTAGTTTTTTCAGCTTCACCTAAACTACTTAAGAACACATCCTTCGTATTTAGTAACGTTGTAAATTCTTCAATTCGGGTTTCTTCTTTGAAACACTCATAAAAGCGCTGAGATAGTACAAATTTAAAATCAGCTGTTTCCATCACTATACGTTTACCATACTAAGTCACACATACTTTTAAAGGGTTTGCAATAGGTGCTTTGGTTTAACCTTGCAAATTCCATGTTTAACTATCACAAGTTGCTAACCATCAAAACATGTTTAAACTTGTCAAATACTCACCTTGACCTACTTTTACTATTTGACCTTAACTCAATTTACTCAACAAAAGAACCCGTCATTCTTGTTTCCAAGAACTGGTTCTACTTTTTAAGATTTCTAAGAATTGTAATGTTGTACCAATTAATTTTGACTAAATTTACCCAATACATGAACCATTTAACCTTGACCTACTTTTAGCATAGACAACAACCTGTCATTCTTCATGTTCGCACGAACTGGTTCTATTTTTAGATTTTTAAGAATTGCAATATAATACCCTTGCAGGTCCATAAACCTTGAAAATTCTATTTTTAGATTTCTAAGAATTGTAATACGATCACCTTGAAAATTCGATTTTTAGATTTAAATTTTGACCTTTAGATTTTGAACTTGAATAACTTGAAATTTAAATTTCCCGGCAAAAGTTTGGCCTTGAAATCTTGAGCTTAGATTTCTCTCCAAGTGATCTTGGACTGGTCCATAATTGGCCCTGCATAACTACTATTATCATTGAATTTATGCTTAAATTAATCAGCAATTGTTATAATTGTCTGAATGTGTGCATACATTACATTAGTTTAAACATTATATTAAAATACGTTCTCTACTTTTTGTATTTGAGTTACCGAACAGAAATAGACGGCACCCTATAAAATACAAGCCAAAGATCTAGTCTTTAACACTGAAATTAATCTATAATACCCCATACAAGAAAAGTTCTCTATTTACATTCGTCCAGTAGGCATTTTGGTTTATGTTCTGAATGCGAATGATCGTTGCAAAGCTACATTTTACTACATGTTTCTGTTACTGTACCTTATAAGGATTTCAGAGATACATCCACGATTACTAACTAAATCTGCAGTTTTCTGGGCACCACTCGTTTTTATTAGATAGCTTAAAATACAAAAAATGCAAAATTCAAAGGAAATGGTTCGTAAAGCTTTACGTTACTAATAATTTTATAGCTGCAGAAAAATATATTTACGTGGAATTATTTCAAAATTAAAACTGAGATTGGACCTGTGTTTAATGTAGTCAGATTTACAACTGAATGACACAAAGTTCATTTGTAATTCTGCTATAAAAACGATAAAACATGTTATTAAAATTATTCATCTCTTTTAATTTATACTTTGTTCGTTGGAAGGAAAGTCCATGATAATATTACATGCATTAAAAAGCCCTTTTGCACTTTATAAGTATAAAATTTTAAATAATCATTGATAAAAAATTTACGATAATACTTCCGACTTACTTTTGTAAATATTATTTTCCATGGTGTAATTGAAAAGTTAATAAAAGTTATAGATTCTTCGACACACACGTGTTTTTTGTCTAGTTCGTTGCGTAGTAATTACAATAAAGAAATAAGTAACCGATCGAGTTAGAGTATGTGGGTAATCGAATTTTTGTGTGGATAATGCTGTTATATTTTATGCGCTAAAGGTGAGCATATCTAACTTTCATTATTATTGTACAAACAGGGTAATAATTGTTTTTGCACTGTACATGATTTAGTGTCAGTAAGTAAATAATTTTAATGCATGCGTATTACAATAATTGCTGCTGTTTAACGATATGATGTATGATTACATGATATGGTGTACCCTCCATTAGTGGTATGTTAATGTTTACTAATTTAGCGTGCGAATGCGATGTGACGTTACATGGTAATTAATGTGAGTTCGTATAGGCAGTTTAAGTACTGCTATCCCGTAAGTATTGGGGATGATTAGAACTAGACCGACATTAGAATGCCTTCTGTAGCTCGTGGGGGTTACGTTTAGACACGAGGTCAGTATCCATGTCATGTAGCATGTGGTCTTGGTCTGCCGTTAGAAGACCTCGGACTGCAGGGGGATACATATTCTGTTTGGATACCTAATACTGTTAAGTTCTTGCTGGGCGTGTCGACGGGCGTTAGAATGTCTGCTTTATCTCATTGGGGTTACGTTCAGGCACAGGGTCAATATCCATGTAATGCAGCATGTGGCCTCGGTCTGTCGTTGGAAAACTATTGAACACCCTTATCCTTCAGGAGAGTGATTGGTGCACAGGAGGATACGTGGTTAGTCTGTGTTGGAGAGACTTGGGCACCCATCATGTTATGCACGAGGATTACGTAATGTGGGTCCTTTGCCAACGTTAGAAGTCCTTCAGACTTGAAGCTTTTTGCTGCGGGCTGACTCTCTTACTGTGCGGGTGGTTTAGTCATTGGGGGAGATGTAATTAAGGGTAGAAGAACTTGGCGTGAGAACATTCTCAGATTCATAGACGATTCTCACTCGATAGGGAAAATACACATATTGTGTAGAATAGCTGATTGGCATTAGAATTGTACAATAACAGTAAAAGTATGGTTATGATTGGTTCAGTCACGTAAGGATTTTCCTTCGCAATTTGGAGTATTGAGCTGAATTTTTTGCACAGACCTTTATTTTGTCACTATAAAGTTGGGCAGAAACTCCAGCACAAAAATTACTGGAGCATTCTGAGATATCAGAGGTTAAAAGGTCACGATTTTAAGTTTTTTGAGAATTACTCGCTTACTATGCATCGCATGCCAGTAGTAGTGAGGCACCATCCCCTCCACTTTTTTTACGTCACAAGCCCCGCCCACTTTCACTTTTTTGTATACCCACGTGGGGGACGTGTTTTTCACCCTTATTTTTTATGTTTTCTTTTCGGAGGCCTTTTTCAACCCCTAATTATTTTTACTCGCTCACGTGTAGGACATGATTTCCACCCCTATGTTTTCTTTTCGGAGGCCTTTTTCAACCCCTAATTATTTTACACACCCACGTGTGAGACCGTTTTTTCCACCCCTATGGTTTCTTTTCGAGGATCAACTCTTGATGGAATTTTCAACCCTAATTAGAGTCTTTTTGACAGCAATTTTGTACTTGCGCACGTGAGGGGCAGATGTAGGGATTGGTCTGGGGCTGGGGTTGGGTTGTTAATAAGAAAATTAGGTAAATTCCGCTATTAAATCAAGCTTTGATAAACCTCGTAGTTAGTGATACAGTTTATAAAATTAGCTTATTAAGTGCTTTTTATTCACGAAGAGCCATTTTTAATCCAAGAACGACGCAAAAAAACTCATTCTATTTTACAGTGCGAAACGTGCCTGTCCAAATCAAAATTTCCACACGAGAGAAAGAAATTCCGTCATAAGAAAACATTCAGATACAACAACCTTCAGAAATTTCAAGTGATTCGAAATGATACAGCATGTGCGAATAATTTTATAGGGAATTTTACGCTTACGTTTAACAGTTATAAACCACATGTAATACACGAATACAACGTTTATTAATGAAAAACTCAACAAAGCTTTGTTATATACTGTAGATTTGCTTAAAATCGCAAACTGCAAACAATATACTATTTTAGCATTGGTCTGACCTAAAACAAATTAAGGTTAACGAAATCAACAACTAAAGTGCTACAAAAGCAGTATTTCAATTATGTAATATTTGTTAACAATTAGTTTAACAAACATTTTAAGAAAAAGTTTCTGGTTTATTAACATAAAGACACCGAGTGACTTTGATTTACATTATAAAACATGAATTTATTAAAATCTGTCGATATTTCCGAAATAGGAAATTGTTGGAATTATTAAACTTTTAGATTGCCAACTATACATAAACGTAATATCACCAGATTTTCAACTTGATAAACTCTCTTCACAATTCTCCAAACTTAAATTGAATATAAAATCGGAAAATACGTTGAATACAACTTTATTCTAAAATTAGAGCATCATAAAAATTTACGAACTTTTAACTATATACATAAAATGAAGTAGTAGTGCGATTAAATAATTTCTTATAGAGGTCATACTAGGATAAGAATGCATAGATTGAGTGCGTGCTCCCCCAATCTCTGCGCTATATATCAGAAACAGCTAATCGCACGAAAAAAATTTAAGTTATCAATCTTGTAGTGAATTTTATTAGCCACAATTTTAGTAATAGCTTTTAATGGCGTAAGTATCAGTGAGGCACGATACCCTCCACTTTTTTACGTAACAAGCCCCGCCCACTTTCACTTTTTTATATGCCCACGTGGGGGACGCGTTTTTTCACCCTTATTTTTTATGTTTTCTTTTCGGAGGCCTTTTTCAACCCTTAATTATTTTTACTCGCTCACGTGTAAGACATGTTTTCCACCCCTATGGTTTCTTTTCGTTCAACCCCTAATTATTTTACACACCCACATGTGTGACCGTTTGTTCCACCCCTATGGTTTTTTTTCGAGGATCAACTCTTGATGGAATTTTCAACCCTAATAAGAGTCTTTTTGACAGCAATTTTGTACTTGCTCACGTGAGGGGCAGATGTAGGGATTGGTGTAGGGCTGGGGTTGGGCCTGGAGCTGGTCTTGGACTTGGGCTAGGTGTAGGGGTGCGGTTGGTCTAGGTCTTGGACCTGGAGTTGGGGTTTATAAATAAATAATTCTTTCTGTTTATCTGTTTTATTTATTCCTTATACCCAAATGGAAGAGTATCAAAGTTTTCTATTCTACGTCGCTTAGAGAAACTTATTCTATATTGTTTAGATTCAGGTCTACTTAACACATTGTAGTATCTGTCTAACTATTTTTCTATCATTATACACAAGAAGAGAGTCGTGTAGCGAGAGAGTGCACAATTTCAGGGACGATCTTGTTCAATCATTTCTGTCATATGTTGCCGAGAGAGCACGAAAATTTAGAGTCACATGTATCGCACACAACATGAAGGGGTACGATAGGTGTTTTGTGCTTAGATGTACGCTGGCTAATAATAATCTGTGGAGACCTAAAGTCATCACCAACGGTCTAAAATTAATTTCAATTCAGTGCGACTGTATTAGGTTTATCGACTCCCTTAATTTCATTCTGTCACCACTCCCGGCATTTCCGAAAGCTTTCAATTTCCGCGAGTCCAAAGGTTATTTTGGTTATTTGCCATATCTCTTAAACTCATCCGAGAATCAGACTTAGAGGGTCCTTTGCCACCTCTTGAATATTACTGCGCAGATCAGATGTCAGTGAATGATCGGCAAAAACTTTTATATTGGCATGCGGCCCAGAGTAATTATGTTTTTAAGATGCGTGAGGAGATTGAGAGATATTGCCTGATGGATGCTAAGATTCTCGTTAAAGGTTGTATTAGTTTCTGGTCCACCTTCACTACTAAAAATAAAGTCGACCCGTTTGAGGAGGCTATTACTATTGCTAGCGCTTGCAATAAAGTGTTTCCTCAAAGAAAACACAAATGGACTCATTCCTAAAGGCGGTTATAGACGTGCCGACAACCAATCAAAAGTCGCAATACAATGGATACGCTGGGTGGAACATTTACAGCAGGTGAGTACACAGCATGCAGGGAGATCTCGTGAGTTTAGAACACCTGAAGGCATTAAGGTCGACGGTTATTGTGTCGAATCAAATACCGTTTATGAGTTTCAGAGGTGTTATTGGCACGGTTGCGAGGAATGTCTCCCTAACCAGGCAAATATTGACCCTAAGCTTGGTGAGAATACATCTATGTCCGGAACGAAAACACGGCCGCTTGGTTCCGGTTTCTACGCGAGCGCGGGTATAATCTAGTTGAGATGCGTGAATGCGATTTTAAAAGATTAATACTTGCTAACGACGAATTGAGAGCGTTTATTCAGAATCTAGGTGATCAAGATGATGAACCTGTAAACCCTCGAGACGCGTTTTACGGTGGTCGCACGAATGCTAGCAAGCTATATCACGAATGTGACGGCGTTAACGAGAAAATCATGTATTATGACGTGTGCTCGTTATACCCCTATATAAATAAATATTGTAAATATACTGTAGGTCATCCGAAAATTCATGTAGGTTTCATTGAACACGGTAGAGGGTTTAATTAAAAGCAGAGTACTACCGCCCTATAATCTCTACCACCCTGCTTTACCCTTAAAAATGCATGGAAAGCTGATGCTTTTATTATGTAGGACTTGCGGTGCTGAGTTAAATCAAGGGGAGTGTCAGCATAATGAGACCGAGCGCAGTTTTGTTGGAACGTTTGTAGCTGACGAGCTGCGTAAGGCTATCTCTAAAAACTATAAAGTTTTAAATGTTTTTGAAGTTTGGGAGTATGAGGTAACCACATATTACAAAGCGACGAGACAGGGTGGGCTGTTTAGTGGTTACATTGATACTTTCCTGAAACTCAAGCAGGAATGTTCAGGGTGGCCTAACACGACAGAAGTCACGAAATTGAGTTACGTAACTGAATATTACGAGAAAGAGGGGATTCGACTAGACGCGCATAATATTAAGAAAAACTCCGGTTTAAGATACTTGGCTAAACTAATGCTGATTTCTTTTTGGGGTAAGTTTGGTCAACGCGAAAATTTAACCCCGCGCAGTATTGTATCTGAGCCAAAGGACTTTTTCAAATTGTTTACCGATCCATTGCTTCAGGTACAATCCATAATACCTATAAATGATAATGTAGTAATGGTAAATTGGGATAGACCGGAGGGTGAAGGTGAATCACAAAAAACTATTAATGTGTCCATAGCCGCTTACACAACTGCTCATGCGCGTTTAGAATTATATAGTTACCTGGAGAAACTAGACCGCCGTGTTCTGTATTATGATACAGACAACGTCATATTTGTCGCTAAATCCGATGACTGGAATCCAACTTGCGGAGATTTCCTTGGTCAGATGACCGAGGAATTGGAAGCTTACGGTGAAGGAAGTTATAAGGCAGAATTTGTTAGTGCAGGACCGAAAAACTACAGTTATAATGTGTTTTCAACCAGTGAACAGACAATTAAATCAGAGTGTAAAGTGAAGGGTATTACCTTAAACTATAAGAACTCGCGTGTTATAAACTTTGAAGCGATGAAAGATATGGTGCTTAGTAATAGTAAAGACTCTCTTCTTGTGTATAATGATAGAAAAATAGTTAGACAGATACTACAATGTGTTAAGTAGACCTGAATCTAAACAATATAGAATAAGTTTCTCTAAACGACGTAGAATAGAAAACTTTGATACTCTTCCATTTGGGTATAAGGAATAAATAAAACAGATAAACAGAAAGAATTACTTATTTATAAACCCCAACTGCAGGTCCAAGACCAACCCCTAGACCAACCCCACCCCTAAACCTATCCCAAGTCCACGACCAACTCCAGGCCCAACCCCAGCCCCAGACCATCTGCCCCTCACGTGAGCAAGTACAAAATTGCTGTCAAAAAGATTCTTATTAGGGTTGAAAATTCCATCAAGAGTTGATCCTTGAAAAAAAACCATAGGGGTGGAAAAAACGGTCTCACACGTGGGTGAGTAAAATAATTACGGGTTGAAAAAGGCTTCCGAAAAGAAGCCATAGGGGTGGAAAACATGTCCTACACGTGAGCGAGTAAAAATAATTAGGGGTTGAAAAAGGCCTCCGAAAAGAAAACAAAAAATAAGGGTGAAGAAAAGCGTCCCCCACGAGGGCATACAAAAAAGTGAAAGTGGGCGGGGCTTGTTACGTAAAAAAAGTGGAGGGGATGGTGCCTCACTACTACTTACGCCATTAAATGCTATTACTAAAATTGTGGCTAATAATATTCACTACAAGATTGATAACTTAAATTTTTTTCGTGCGATTAGCTGTTTCTGATATATAGCGCAGAGATTGGGGGAGCACGCACTCAATCTATGCATTCTTATCCTAGTATAACCTCAATAAGAAATTATTTAAGCGCACTACTACTTCATTTTATGTATATAGTTAAAAGTTCGTAAATTTTTATGATGCTCTAATTTTAGAATAAAGTTGTATTCAACGTATTTTCCGATTTTATATTCAATTTAAGTTTGGAGAATTTTGAAGAGAGTTTATCAAGTTGAAAATCTGGTGATATTACGTTTATGTATAGTTGGCAATCTAAAAGTTTAATAATTCCAACAATTTCCTATTTCGGAAATATCGACAGATTTTAATAAATTCATGTTTTATAATGTAAATCAAGGTCACTCGGTGTTATGTTAATAAACCAGAAACTTTTTCTTAAAATGTTTGTTAAACTAATTGTTAACAAATATTACATAACTGAAATACTGCTTTTGTAGCACTTTCGTTGTTGATTTCGTTAACCTTAATTTGTATACATAGGGCGTTTTAGGTCAGGCCAATGCTAAAATAGTATATTGTTTGCCGTTTGTGATTTTAAGCAAATCTAGAGTATATAACAAAGCTTTGTTGAGTATTTCATTAATAAACGTTGTATTCGTGTATTACGTGTAGTTTATAACTGTTAAACGTAAGCGTAAAATTCCCTACAAAATTATTCGCACATGCTGCACAATTTCGAATCACTTGAAATTTCTAAAAGTTGTTGTATCTGAATGTTTTTTATGACGGAATTTCTTTCTCTCGTGTGGAAATTTCGATTTGGACAGGCACGTTTCGCACTGTAAAATAGAATGAGTTTTTTTGCGTCGTTCTTGGATTAAAAATGACTCTTCGTGAATAAAAAGTACTTAATAAGCTAATTTTATAAACTGTATCACTTACTACGAGGTTTATTAATGCTTAATTTAATAGCGGAATTTACCTAATTTTCTTATTAACACGTGTGTAAAGTATTATTAATTTTTCCTTTCTTTCTAGCTATTTATCAATAAAAAACTACACTAAATTATAATTAAGGTAACTGGAGATTAACTATAATTTATAAGGTGGTATGGAAAACCAATATAATTAAATTTCATTCACTATAACTGTGGTAAATTGCAATTTACCCTTGCTTTGAGAATTTCGACAACAGAAATTATTAAGGGGCAAGTTCTAAAATTTAAATTTAACGATTTAATTTGATCATTGCAATATCTTTATTTAGACTGTATGAACCTGCATATTAATATTGCCGTCTCTAGCTATTTGGAACCTTAGTGAAGCCAGTAACCCCTGATTCATTCGTACGGAAGCCGTTTAATTAGGTTTTAAAAAATTTCTTTGCTTTTGTACCTTGTCAAGGTATTCTGAACACCCTGTATACGCATTGGGTAATTTTGTTTGTAATTTTATTCACTTAGTTAGATTACGTATGTATAATTTTTTTGTTTTGGTTAAGAGCTTACTGTAGATGAATGTTTCGTTTGAATGGAACACGCTGTATGTAAAGGAATTTTAGGAATGTGCAAAGTGTATTAAGGAATTTCGTTTTTTTTTGGTTTAGTTACGTAATTTTCATTAAGGAAAGTCAGTGTAGTTTTTTTTTTGGAATTTTAAGTACAATCTTCAGTTTATTGCCCGAATCATATGTAAAGTTTTATTGAGATAAATTCGTTTAGTTTTGTTACCTAGTTTCAGTATAAAGAAGCGTTGTTATCGCATTGGTGCCATACTGTCGCATTCGTGTAGAGTCAGAATGTTGGTTTTCATCCGTGTAAATAATATGGATGGGCGATTGGTTGTACCTTTGCAATAACATTTCGGGATCGTGTCGAAGGAAAGTGCAAACATTGCAGTTTCTTCGCCTGAAGTCGAGATAGCATCGTAAATTTAGGGGGGTAGGAATTGCAAAAATTAAAATGGTTGATTGGTGTGTTTGAATGAATCTGTATGGAGGGGAACGTTTTTTTAATATGGCGAGAAAGTAATTTTGAATGAGAGAGACTCTGTCTTAAGCTTTTGAAGCGTAAAGTCATGTGCGTGTGGAAGTCGTCAAATTATCGGAATTGGGGTGTCATCATTGTGCGAGCTCCTAGTGAAAGTTAAGGGAGTAGTGTTGAGGACTTGAAAGAATAGTCGATTATAACCAAGTTTGGGATTTTCTTGTGAAGTCACATTTCAACCGGGCTCGCTCATAAAGTTAGTTTAGTGGAGAAGAACGGCATCTTCGAGTGCGTTTATGACAGAAATTTGGTTCGTGTTTATTGTAGTTTGAACCTGAGGACTATTGAATTTTCGTTAGTAACGAGATATAATTAAAGAACCCCTTTCCTAAAATTTAAGTGTACGCAGTGAACGATCGCCCACACAACACACATACCGTTTAGGATTGTTTTGTTCGTAATTGAACCTATTAACGTAAACTGTACAAAACGATTTGTTGAGTGTTTTATTTTGTTTGTCGAGCTTTAACAACATTGGATTAAAAGAAATTATTAAAGTGATTTAACTTAGTTAATGCTGCTTCAATAAGTTACGAGACATTATATTGAAAAGCAAGTTGAATTCGTGGTAGAGACCTGGAGGGAGGCAGCTTCGTGTCGTCGACCAGCAGCCATACGGTGAACTGTACAAGGCGTATCCGACGCTGTCCTAGAGCAGATATCATCCCCTATTTGCGTGCGTGGCTTAGTTAATGTAATTTACATTCTGTTGGTGATCTTGCGACTTGAAAGAATAAAATTTGATTGTGTTTTTATGTAATGTGTGTTAACGAAAGAACCTGTTGGAAGTAATTTATTTGTATTTTTTTTTAATTTATTGTGTCATTTTGTTAACGTTCTCGGACAGTTTCCTTTGTCTATTTAGTAGCTATTTAAGGTGTTTTGTTTTTTTTAACACCATTAATATTTTATCCAGGGAGGTAAATAAATATTACCTTCATTATTCAGTTTATATAAGATTTACGTGCTGGAGTCATCCAAACTTATTGAATTTCTTTGAATGCAATTTAGTTTAAGATAGTTTTGCTACTGGCCAGAAGTCAATGAGGTAAAAGTTAAGAAGATATGATTACCGTTATATTCAAATTGACCTGTTTAAATTTTAATTGTTTTATTTATTTATTTTGATTTAATAGATGTTTAACTTAGTTACTATTTTAGTATTTATTTTGATATTAAGCCTGGTCGCGTTTTATTTGAGAAAAGTTGGAGTGTTGATTTTTTTTTTTTTTGTTTGATGGGCAAATTAAATTAACGTAACGTAAATTTCAAATTTAGAAAAGAGCTGTAACCGAATTGAAGTCAGTTTAGTGTGGGTTATTTTGATTAGTTTAAGGGAGTAATTTAACGTAAGGGGAACATTAGAGTTTTGTATTAAATTTGAGTATTGCTGCACGGTGGTAAGTTGAAAAGATAAGGTGCAGTTTTTGAAGCCTTTTTTTAGGTGAAGCAGTATTGCGGAACCTGAGTTACGAGCGTTACGACGTGGTAAGTGTGGTAAGTTGGGTATTCGAACCACTGCGTACCGTCGTTTTATTCGCATTTTAAAACACCCTGGTGTATTCTTTAGAATATCCTGGCGCCTGCCGGAACCTATTGTGTCATTTTCCCGATTTTGACTTTGGTAGAAACGTAAACTACGGAGACGAGACTGCTTTGGCCCAATAGACCCTCACCCGCACGCCGAGCTAGCCGTGCAAAAACCAGGTTTATCTTTTACCTTGTCCTAGTGACCATTTATACCGTAACAACCTACCTACAAGGTGTCCAAATTTCGACGTTTTAATAGGGAATCTCCTTAACTATAGTTCGTATAAAAAATGAATCTCGTATCCTGAATCTATTTTTTTGAGAAAAACTCAAAGGTGCATTTCATATTTGGCTATCGTCCTTTGTTTTCGAGTTATGTTAAAAATTCAGAATTTAGAGTTTTCATTTTATGCCAATATCTCGCTTATTTATGAGAATAGAAAAAATAATTTCTACGTTCTTCAGGCACTTTTTTGATAAGAATGCAGTGGTGTAGTCAATTCTTTCAAAATATTATAGAAATACGAGCTATAGCATAAAGTTTTTTATATGGAACGCTATGGCATCAAATTTACTAATTTTTTTCTGATTCCAACGATACAACGGGTCGGCCATCGCTCTGGTATTCCTTTTTAGCAACTGTATTATTTGTTTTAAAGAAAAAATATAAATACGAACTTTACCTTATTATTCAAGCTCTATAACCTAAAAATATTTTCATTTATACAGGGTGTTCCACTTTTTCTGCACAGCATGGAACACCCTGTAGATTATTACATCTTTCAATTTTCTGTTGAAATTGAGGGATACCTTGTTAAGCATCCATATCACCTACAGTCCACCGTTTCGGTATTATCTTACGTTTTTTGAAAATAAATGACGTTTGCGGCATACTGTCGGAAATCCAAACGTCAACACAAGCCAAATATCTAATGCCATTGGTACTATTAGTATTTCTTCGGTAACACGCGTATTAAAACATAATAAATATCATCCATATCATGTAAAATTACACCAAAAATTAACTGTGGGTGATTTTAATGCAAGAAGAGATTTTTGTTAATATGTGTTAAATATTAAATATTAATACAGCAACTGCGTCAGAATTTTCATTATTATGACAATAAAATCCACACATTGCGCGATAGGACCTTATTTCTTTGATCAATCATCATTTGAATGGTAGATCGCCGGACCTAACCACGATGGGCTTTTTTTTGTGGGAGTTTGTTAAAAATTTCGTATATGCTGAAGAACCTACAACACAGCAAAGGCTTGAAAAGTGTTAAACAGGCTGAATTGTGAGCACCTCTTGAATTAAAGTGTTTGTCCTTGTTTATTTTTATTTTTTGCAAATAGCTTTAGTTTGTTAAATGGAATATGATTAACATAAAATTGAAATAAATGATTATTTTGCGCGCTTTTCTTTGTTTTTCTGTTACATGGCTACTGCGATATAACAAAAAAGAAAATAAAATATAGAAAATTGCCAATTCTGTAAAAACGGCTAAAGATAGACCCATATGTGTATTAACAAAATCGAAAGAGAAAATAGAATCCGCGTTTGTCTGTTTCTATTTAAAAAAATCTGCATCTCAAAAATGATTCTTTTCATAAGTTTTTATTGACTTCTTCATGCTCTATCAAATGGTGACAACCGCTTGTCCCTACTTATTTTGCATTGGGAGATGTTTCTCATTCTTTAGTATGCCGCAAACGTCATTTTTTTTTTCAATAAACGTGAGATTACACCGAAAGGGTGGACTGAAGGTGACATTTATGTTTAAGAAAGTGCCTCTTAATTTCTGTGTAAAGAACCATCTTTCAATTTAAAAAAATCAAGTTATCCATGATTCAATTTTTCGAAAATCAAAAATTTACCCGAAAAAATCTGCATCTCAAAAATGATTCTTTTCATAAGTTTTTATTGGCTTTTTCATGCTCTATCAAATGGTGACAACCGCATGTCCCTACTTATTTTACTTTGCGAGATGTTGGTCATTCTTTAGTATGGCATAAGCGTCATTTTTTTTTCAATAAACGTGAATTTACACCGAAAGGGTGGACTTAAGGTGATATTTATGTTTAATAAAGTGCCTCTAAATTTCAACAGGTAATTCAAAAATGTAATAATATAAAGGGTGTTCCATTATAATAAAAGAGTAGAGTGCTGTGCAGCAAAATTGGATCACCCTGTATACATGAAAATATTTTTAGGTTATAGAGTTTGAAAAATAAGGTAAAGTTCGTTTTTATACTTTTTCTTTACAACAAATAATAAAGATGCTAAAACGGAATGCTAGAGCGATGGCGAACCCGGTATACGGTATGGCTTCAAGTTATTCAATTTTACTGCCGTGGGCCAAAAATAGTCTTTTTGGGACATCAAAATTTCACGTTTGGAAAAAAATAGCTTTTAATAGAGGTAGGCTTGTATCATTTACAATCTTTCTGATAGAAACACAGTTGATAACTATCTGTCATTGCGTTGTTACAAAACTGGAAATTTAATAACATTTCATTGTTAGTGTCACCTTAAAAGTGCAAAATATGCTTTTGAGAATAATAAAAAGTTTGGTGTGCTAGAATGCTTTATTCAAATTAATAATAATTCTGAAGTTGCAAGTGAATTGTGTTTTAATCGTTGCAGGGAAGGAAAGCATCCTAATAATTCTATTTTCAAACGATTAAAAAAAAATTTGTTTAACAAACCAAGAACAAAAAATTATAATATTGAAGATGGGGAGGAAGTTGCCGTTAAGGTTATCGGAATGGTAGCCGCAAATCTTTCAATTTCGAATGGACGCCGAGCTTGATATACGACGAAGTCGACCATTACTGATTCTAAAAATATACCAATTCAGACCATATAAAATAAGAAAGCAACAACATCTCCAACCAACCGATCCTGCACGATCGACGCCTGGAATTTTTTAATTAGTATCTTCAACAAATGGAGCAAAATGCGGCCCGACATTAAGCCACACCGTACCGTTGACGTTCAAAATCAGGGACGTATCGGTTTTAGTGTTTGATGTGGCCTATTCGGAAATCGCATTTTAGCTTATCACATTTATGAAATAAAACTGAATTGTCAAGGATATTTTGAAATTGTAAACCAACACATAGTCAAAGAATTTTTAGATGACTTACCGCTGATGTGACACCCTCTCACAATAGTAAAAACGTCTCTGAATTATTAAACATTCATTTTCAAGCCAAATGGACCTGTCAGGTGGCCAACACGTCCACCCGATTTAGTGGCCCTAGATTTTTTTCTTTTGGGGACACATTGACAACTTATATAAAAATACAGATAATAATATAAACGAACAAAGACAACACATGCAGTGTATTAATTCCGCCTATAATATTCATGTTTACAACGCAATTCGGAATGTTTCAAAGCCATGTGATCTATGTGTTGCAAATAATGGACATTCATTTGAAAATCTAGTGTAAGTGACTTTATATACAATTAGTGTGTATATTGTAATTAGTTTAACAGCATTGTCACTGAATAAAATAACTTGTATTGTAAACAAAGTTTGATCGCCACAAGATTTTACAAAGAGAAGACTATGATTTTATGAGATAGAGAGTCCCGTAAAGCTTGAAAGCGGTTCCCTAGTAACCTTGTATTATTTAAATTTCCACATAAATGGACTAAGCACGTTACGTCTAAAGGTACAAGTCTATCAACCACACGTAGTTATTACAGGAAAATAATAATACTAATCTTATAATAAAGTTTTTCCCAAACGATTAAATTGTTGTGGTATACCTATGTATCGATATATTATTGTACGGATAATATAGGAAGGCATGTTAATAATGGTGATTAAAATATTCCCAAAAGAAACAAATAAATTCAGAAGTTAATAATTTAGTCGACTTCTCCGGTTCGTTGAAAGTTCTTTCAAGGGTTAACCTGAAAAAGAAAATTCACAAACAACCAAAATATCAATATATTGACTTACAATCCCGGTAACTTGACTTGCCATTGGTTTACATAAAGAAAATTTACAAACTCCTATAAATATTCAATAGGGTATGTATATGGAAACCATTGTTCATTATAGATTAGACATTAGCAAACGTTTTAAAATAGATAACCCAGATAATTAAAAAAATATGAACACTTCCCACAACAATATTAAAACATCCCTAAACCTAAAAGATAAATTTAAAAAGTATGGTTTCCGGCTTGCAAATTCTGCAGGAACATTAAAATTATGAGCACCGCTGATATCACAACAACCAGATTTAAGCTCGTTGGGGTGGTTCAAGAAAGTATAGTGAAAAATAAGCCTAAGTTATTTTATTATAGCCAACCCATATAGTAGTTAACGTTACGATCGCTTCACAGTAATTACACGGTAGAGAGTTATACTCGAGTGCTGTACAACAAAAACCGTTATGTAAAGCCAACAAAATTATAATCGACGAAATTCTGATAATGTAAATATATCAGTTTGATTTTGGTAGTATCATTTATTAAAGCACACTTTTATTTTGTAGAAGTTTTGTTTTCCACTGCAAAAGGTAGCTTTTTAAACAGGAACGTCTATCGTATCAACTTTAGCATTTATATAATGAACGTAGCTTATAATACAATATTCTTACCTGGTTTGACAAAAAGGTAACCTCTATATTCAGCTATGAAAAAGCTTCGTCCTAGTTATTGCAGGCGTAGACGAGCACAGGTTAGAATGATGTTACGTCGGTAATAGTTGAAAACGTACACCCCACCATAATAGTAACAATTACCAGACAAACGAAAACCCAAAAGAACGTAAAGCCGAGGAGACCGAAGTAACAAAAAAAAAAAAAACGAAAAAACGTAAGATCGAAGGAGCTAAAATAACATAACACGAATAAGTACAGAGTGATACACTTATCATTTGTTTTGCCTCTACGATGTCAGTCGCGGGCAAAAACGTTGTAATTACTTTAGCTATCAGCTATGAATTTTTCCAGTCAGAAAAAGAAATTTTGAAATCTTACTCACCACTGAAAGGAGTATTGGCAAATATACATCCGCTACTTTTAGCGAGCAATAATTCTCACAAAGTAAGTATAGCCATATGTGAATGAATATTTTAATTAAATCTTCTATTTTAGAGACTCCCGATTGGCATATTTAAACAAAAACAGAAAATTTTCAAGAAACGCTATTGATTTTCGCTCATGGCCACATAAAACCACATTCTTTTACGGCTTACTGAAAGATTAGTTAAGAAAAGTCATTGTTAGCAATATTTTGTTGAAAGGTATATGAGACAATAAAGTCCCCTTTTAGAATTAGATTATTTTGTTTATTACAGCTGCCTTCTAGTGATAGGCAACCAAACTAACCAGTTAGCATTAAATAGTACGTATAAAAACCGGCAGAAATGTTGCATAAATGGTCTAGGTGGTACTACTACATCAATGCAGAACATTTTAACTACAAATTATAATCCAGTAATCACAGAAAACTGTAAGTCAGATAATACTGAATTTAGTAGTGATTTCCAATACAATAGTTATTTGTATTATAAGTAAAGAAAATTATTGTTTTTCTTTATAAATCGCGATCTTTTTAATCGAGGCGCAGATTAGAAACGCGATGAGTAAAGAAGAACCTACCTTTCTTCAACATTAACTTTTTTCGGACCCTAAATGGAAATGGATTACATTTTATAAGAAATTTAAAAAATATACGACAAGCCCGAGAATCAAATTTCCGTTTCCATCACTGCAGCAATTAAAAAAAGAAAGGTAAACAAAAATTTTGTGTTATCGCGTGAAAATGGAAATAAATAATGAAAATCATCCTGAAATATCGGCATTATCGCTTGAAGCTGTTGATAGTTCATTACACTTTTTCACGAGATAAATATGAGAAGACCTACAATATTTTCAATTCCTGAAGAACTTCAAACAATGTAAGGGATATCGACGAAGAAGTTATGCTTGCTTTTTTTTCATGAAAAGATTAGTTTTCCTGAATAAATTTATTTATTTATTTTAAGTTTTATCTTTATACTTGATTACAGACTGAAAGACTGAAATCTTTCACGCTGTGGTCGACATATTCCATGTTGAAAAGTACGTTGAGAGTGAAAGAAAACGTCGATATATCGAATTATGGGAAGTTGAAGTTGTATTTAAAGCGCTAAGTGAGGGATATGAAGCAAAAAACTCAAAAATCCTACCGCAAGATGATGTTGTATTGCACCCTATTTTGGTGTCAAATTTATATTGCGCCCTTCTGGTTTGGGTAACCCAACGCGGTTTTATTTTGCCTCGGCTTTGCTCAATCGGGTTTATTTTATAAACGGGGTGTGGTTCGTAATAAGTACTGGATGGGCTTAACACTGTAACCTTAAATAAAAACCGTAAAGCATTTTTAAAATGTATATTAACAAATATTTACAATAAATAAAATAAGAAGGTAATTAACAAAATGTCTAGGAGAACTTCTCGGTCCGGGTCCTAGCGTCACTGGGTGCGACGTCGCTTCTGTGAACAAAGATAGTCTTTTAATCTATTCCTTACCTAAGAGGCAAAGTTTAGGTTACGGTCCTGCAGTATAGTAGCGAGAGCGTCAGCCTTGATACCGTTGTTGGTCGGGGCGCCAGCGCAATGAACTCGAATCGTTTGAGAAAATCGATATCGTGTTTATACGTTAGTAACTCTGGATCGCTGAAGCAAGGATGTCTACTCCCGAAATAATACACGCGAAATGCGCGTATACAAACGCGAGGTCTTGTGACGGTCTTTTTCCAATTATAACCGGTTTAATGCAGGCAATTAGATTATTTATCTAACTAAATTAATTATCGATCTCTATACTAAGTTTAATTATTTATAATTAATCAAGGGAACAAAATACTTAATATTAAACTACTCTAATAGGTTTACGTAAAGATAGAATATCTACGTAATCTCTAATTTTATACAAACGTTCTCGCACCAGGTATTTACGATGGTTAGGTGGACTACTAATTTATACTACAGGTTATGGAGGTATTCCTCTGCAATTTAAAGACACCGTGTATGGTTATTATGTTTGTCTGGAGATAGTGTATGAGTTTCGAGCGGGATTTCAGTAATGCCCAGAAGACGTAGGCGACGGCCTGTCTTTACTGTATATACTAAGAGAAAGGTCGTAGGTCTTTACAGCCCTGTAACAACCCTTCACCCTCAAGTGTTGATGAGATACGTCGGGGCTACCCTGCGTTCCTCTAGGTGTACTTTGTGGTGGCGAGTGACGATGGGATCTACCCTTCGTGCTACTTTAGGTGCTAGTGTAGTATAACTCCTGGAGCTCAGCCCGGAATTATTTACGGTCTGTAGTGTTTGAGTGTAAATTGTCAGAATGTATAACTTTACAACTTACGTGTCTATCAATAGCAGTACAGAATTGAACTTTAGGTTGCCCGATCGCGAAGGACTCTTCGTCGGTGAACAACAGGTCGGTGCTTACACTAAGCAAACGGAGCGGCTGCGGCTACTGGTTTCTGGAACGGTCAACGGTACGGAGGCGGCTGCTGGATATCGGCTTAACGAATCTACTAAGATTCATCTCTCCTTACTGAATTTTTTTCTTATGCGCGTCGCGAGTTTATAAAGGTGCATCTGTGGGCGGCTTCGCGGCTACCGTGCGGGGAATACCGTTACGTGATTGGTTAAAATCGTTCTGACGTGCAGAAACTTACGGTTTCTTAGAAATACACGTCAGCGGTGATGAATAAATTATTTGTTGTGCAATATCGCGTAAACTTATGAAATCTTACATACAGGATGGTCCGCACATAATTTATTCTAAAACATATAAGTACAGGACGCTGGTTCTTTACAATGTGTCAAAATTTTTGACAAAAGCGCCTGACGATACTTTTCTTATGATTACAGTGGCTCATGTAGTGAGGATCTAAGAAAGTTAAATGTGAAAGATATTGAGGATACTGGTTCTATTTTGGTTGTCACCCTCCATGACACTAAGACAAGGAAGAAGCGTATATTGGCCGTTATGACGGAAATGTGAGGAATTAATGAGATTGAGTTGTACAGGAGATATGTAAGATTGCGTCCAAACATATCAATCTCTCAAGATTGTTCATATTTTATATGAACAACAAATGTACAGTGCAACCTGTGGGGATCCACAATTTCTACAAGTTGCTGAAAAAATTTTTTTGAAATTACCCAACCCAGACGGTTTTCTTTCTGAGGTTGGAACTCCAAAAGAATATTCAGAAGAATGCATTAAAAATAAAATGGCGACTTAGAAAATGATTTCTAATCAGCCATTATCGTCAAACAGTGGATGCCATAATCGATCATTTGTCTCCTGCATGTAGCCATTCATCATTTTCAAATGGAGGAGTTCGACAGGAGGTCTTATCAAAATCGTCACTATCAGCTAATGGTTTACAGTTAAAACATTGTACAAGCATAAGTTTTTCTAACGTTAATAGTTGTAGGTTTGATATTTATTTCAATAAATAATTAATAATTGTTTATAAAGAAATGGTTACTATAAAGAAAAGAGATACTTTTCTTTAGGATTTGTAATAAGGAAGTATGGTCCATTTCCATTGAGTGTCCGAAAAAAGTAATTTTCAGTACATCAACCACTGAATATTTTGAAGTTGATAGGAATGGATCGAATATCGATTTTTGCACGTTACAACGTGAGAGTGTGTGTGTGTGTGTGTACTATTATATCAAGCATCATGATGAATTATAAAAATAAATAAATAGTGTAAATTCTTTAATATCGGCGTTGTTCACAATTATTTCGGAAAAACACATTTACCAAACTCTTAAATAAATTTATCTCTCTTTTCAGGAATTACTTTATTTGCCTTTACATTTTGTTCATATTTTTAGACTTCTTCAGAAAGTGCTGCAGCCAAATTTTTTTAGTAAATCTAAGGCTATAGACGTTAATGAACTGATAAGATATGCACTTTCAAATGAACTAGAACTTTGTAAGCGTCTTTTGGTTACTTTATAATTTAAGTTTAACTTTATTTGCCACGGTTTGTATCAATAAAAATGGGGGTGGTTCATTCGTTTGGGACTGATCGCTTATTTGTGGATTCTTTCATACTGAACAATGAACTCAAAAGGGTTTTATACATATATTATACCTATTCATTACATTATCTAAATATTCACAATTGAAACCAACTTAAATATTTACGTATAAACGAATGAAAACAAATCAGGTGCTGAAATAACATAAATACAATATATATATTACATGTATACTAAACGTCCACCATCAACCAAGGGGCCTGGGGGTTGGACTGTATAGGAGCGATAAACAGCTGTTTACTTTCTGCGAAAGTATCATTAACTGCGTGTTTATATTCAAGAAGGAAATGGATCTTAATATCCCACACAACGTGAAAACAAAAGGAAATTTTATTTACCTTAAAATATTCTACTATTGTAAAGTGTGGGTATGTCTGGTAGTTACCAGTGGAAAGCAACTGGTTTTATACAATCATGATTTAGCGCTTGCGCTAAGAAAATAAGCTGAACGATTTCGATATACCTTCTTCTAGGTAATACAGAAAATTCATAATTTTAAACAGACCATTATATACTTATGTTTTATAAAACAAATCGTGTTTTATGACATATAAATGCAACTTTTAGGTCTAACCTTTACGAAAGAAAATTAAAACGTATGTTATTAAGTTAATATTTACAGGGGTTTATTAACTAACGTTAGTCCATCTAATTACTGGTTTAAGGGTAATTACGGGTGATTAAAATATACTCTAATTAGGCTTGGTAATCAGTAGAGATTTTAATAAAAAAGAATTGGCGGTGTTTTAGAATTATTTACCTCTATGAAAGTAAATATGAATACTCTCGTTTTGAATATACTGGGTGCGGGAACGCTTGATACGTTGTCCACTGGGGTTACACTCTGCGCGTCTGGCTGAGAGAGTGACGGTAGTAGATACTTGGGTCTGTTTTAAGGTATTTATACCTTCAGGAACGTTCAGTTGTCGGGATAGTTTATCAGATACGGGATAAGCGAAACGTTTATAGGTACGGTATGACTGAAGATTACCCCTTTAATTTTGGGTTACCGCGACTTGTGATCTGGAATAAACACTTTGTCAGGACTTCCGATAAGAAGTAAAGTTTTCTCCGCCTGGGACCTTTAAATCTTCGGGACCTGTTAAATAAACCGGCTGCAGGATAACGGAATGTTTTAAGTGCATGGTCATGTAACACAGATGCTGAATCAGGATTTACACTATCCTTTACTTTCTAGCATATGTGTACGGTTGTGTAATCAACTTACATGGAGGTGGCCACAGGTTTAAGCAGCAGTAAGCCCTGGTGCATTGGAAAAAGTTCAGGCGGACTGAGACGAATTGACTCAACGGAGAATGGTAAGAAAAAGAGCAGATCGGTCTGGGCCCTTGAAAGAGATTCATGAAAATAAAAGTGAGAGTAGGAAAGGAAAGGAAGGAATTGTTACGTATTTAATTCCCTCCCCAAGGGAGAGGGCGGGCTGCTTGAGCTTTCCAAGCTCCTTCAGCCACAATCATGGATTTCCAGCATGCATACATTCGTTCATTACGTATATATTCATGGTGGGATTAAGGATGGGTGTGGTCAGGATAGGATCGGAAGGAACAGAGTTAGGATTCTGAGGGGGAAAATACTAACCCAGCATTCACCTAAGTGGCCTCACATGGTGTGCGTATATGCGGTGACCATGCCGCTACATGTTTATGAGGAAAATCCTCTCAAAAAACCTCATACAAGGTAGACGTAACGGGAATCGAAACCATTACCTACCCAAATGCTAAGCAGGTCATGTTACCACTAATATACTAGCTCGATAAAGAGTAAGAATAGCGCGTCTTGAGGTTTTACTGCAAAAGTTCTGGCGGTAATTCTAATACAGAGATTGGTTGTCACACTGGAGGGGACTCTGAGGTAGAAAAACTCTTCACGTTTTTGAAATGTCGGAGGGGATATATATATATATATATATATATATATATATATATATATATATTCATTATTTAATGATTTCTGGAATTTAATTAAAACAGGTTAATTAACAACCAAAACTTTACCGAAAGGTGTATATAATTTTTTTAAAGTAAATTATATTTTAGATTATGAAAGTTCCTCGCACGAAGCTAAATAAAATTTAAAAATAAATTCAATTTAATTTACTTTTATTTAATTGATTTCATGTTTAACAAATTATCAATGAATAGTCATTAGCATCAATATGTCTAATTTACATGTCATTCTGGTTAACGATTTAAAGGGATTTCATTTAAAATTATCAAATTGTACTATACAGAAACCCTTGTTTGGTTAGTTTATATAATGTTTATTCGTTCTCACAACCAAAAATTGTCACACTTATACTTTTTTCTACATTTAATACCAAAGCAAAGGAATCCTGAATTGGTTAGAAATAGCTGTTGTGCAACAGATAATACTATTTTACTGTATATTTGTAATCAAATATTATATACGAATAATATGAATATGCTACCATCAGACTTTTGTTCTGCAGTATTGAGTTGTTTCTAAATAGAGTATGTAAGAAACAAGTAAACGATATATCAAAGTGAACGTTTTGCTTTCGGTTAAGAAAAAAATTCAACAGGTTAGGCTATAGTTTAGTGAATTGGGATTTAGACGCTAGTGATTTTTACTAATATTTCTTTGCGTTTGTAAAAAACACATGTGCAATAACTTTTATATATATATATATATATATATATATATATATATATATATATATATATATATATATATATAATCAGGAAGTAGAAAACAGCTTGAAGCAGTGGAAAAGAAATATGGACTATCCAGAAGAGCTATTCAAACAAAAGCAGAGAATTTGTACACAAAAGACCAGGTGACTAGGCAATATTATCTTCTGCATGAGAGCTTAAAGTCATGGAACTAGACTGTACCTGGTGATTTCTTAACTGCTTATGACCTTAAAATTTAAAAACAATTGGCCAGGCAAGGACTGGACTACCGCTTCCTTCAAAGACTTAGACAGGTTTTAAGTAGTCGACGGTAAATATTTTGACGAATTACAAGAAAGCCTTCAAGGCATAGATACGGATATGATTGTCAATTACAATGAGACTAACATCTAAGACGATCCGCGAAAAGTAGAATTATCGCTCGTCGTGGAACAAAACCCGCATACCGGGTTTTGGACTCGTCGAAATCGAGTAAATCTGCCGCGGTGCGGTACGAACTTTAATTTCTCTTGGCGCGAAATATTTCAATAATTAAAATAAAGCAAAAGTAGGCTTAATTTTAAATTTACTGAATTTGAACGAGAATTAATTTGAAATAAATTGAGAGTTAATTAAATTTTACTAAAAAGAAGATATTTATGATAAATTGAAAATATGGAAAGATAATAAAATTAACTAATAAATTTGGGATGAAACATTTCCGCCCACCAAAATACGAAGTAATTTTTGTGCTTATTATTGTCCATAGGTAAAGGCAGAACTTTACCACAGGACGTTTAGAAAACGATGTAGTATTTTGACCGTTACGACGCGAACAATTTCATCGGAATCAGGACGTCGGGTGATTTACTGCGGTGTGAAAGTATGTAGGTATTCATGTGACCTCCTTTTCCAGAAATCTTGGTGCACCCTTTGAATTAGTTGCCACCGATCCATACGGAATAGAAAAAGATCAGCTTCAGGTGGATACATTAGCGGTTCAGTAATAAGAAAATGTCCAGCACTCAGCGCGCGAATATCATAAGGATCGTTTAGAATAGCTTGGATCTGTATAAAACAAGTATTCAGCTCTTCATATATTAAAACCTGGTCACCGATCATGATTTAACGTTTTGCCGTTAAAAATTCGAAGGCTTTCAACAATTATATTTGTTATGGTATTAGAACACTGTTCGGAAAGAGCTTGATGGTTCCTGAGATTCGTAAAGAAACGGGAACCAATTACGGAAGAATTCTTAAGAAAACTTGGTTCCGCCCACCATAAGGAACTGTCAATTAAGTCCCCGGAAAGCGTACCTCTGCAACTAATATCGGCGGATTTTCAGAACAAGTAACGCCAACATGATGTATCTACCTACTCTTGAATGAAACTAACGCAGTTGTTAACAAAGGTCTTGCATTTATGCGGTGATGAAAGAATCCATGCTAAGGCGACGGAAGAGTTGGTCTAAGCATAGACGGCGGATTTAATCGGAAGTTTGTTATCGCAAACTCAAATTATATAACTTGAAAGACGTGAAAGAGGTACACAGCCACAAAATTCGAGCCTAGGAATACTAATGCTGCGTAGTGGAGCAACTTTAGATTTGAAAAACAAATTTGTCGTTCTCTCTCCTAAACAAAAAGTAAACCACTGCGCAATAGCTGTTGCCAGAACTGTCACAAAACCATGAATTTCAGATCCGAAATATAAAGGGAAACTGCGCTATCAAGTACAAGCCCCAATCGATGTAAATTTTGTCTTTACGTATATAAATATATTTTAATTATATATTTGATTTTCAACTTATTCGTTCATAACAAAACTTATAATAATTTAATATTAGTCAAGTTGCTTTGGTATGTGCGAATCCTTGCGATATTGCAGGCTCATATTCCATTAATGTAATTTGATTGTAATCTCATTATATTTAGAATTTACATCAGTTCTACATACATAAAGATAAAATTTACATCGATTGGGGCTTGAACCTTGATGGCGCAGTTGGTTAGCGCGGTACTCTAGCAAAGTGCAGGTCGTAGGTTCGAATCCTACTCGAGGTAAACTTTTATTTATGTATTTAATAAAATTAATAATAATTTTAATTGCATATTTACTTTTGAACTTGTTCGTTCATAACAAAAACTTATAAATAATTTAATATTGGTCAAGTTGCTTTGGTATGTGTGAATCCTTGCGATATTGCAGGCTCATATTCCATTATTGTAATTTGATTGTTATCTCATTAAATTTAGAATTTAGACCAGCTTTACATAAAGACAAAATTTACATCGATCGGGGCTTGTACTTTGATAGCGCAGTTGGTTAGCGCGGTACTCGAGCTAAACTTTTAATTTATGTATCTAATAAAATTAATAATAATTTTTAATTACAATAAATAAAAGTGATTCGCACACCACACTTGTAGTTCAAAGCATACCTTGTTAACAATGAAATTAGTTCACTTTGCAGTTGTTTTATTGAGCGAATTTTGTTCAGGGACCTTAGCGGAAGCGTTGAAAACTACTCTTAAGTTTGTGGATCGACTACTGGGTTTTAAAATGCAATAATGCGGGATATAATAAAAAGTAGTCGGAGTATGAGTGGTGTAATTAGTTCCATTTGACCGGAATTTAATGTCTTTCATAAACTTAGCATATTCGAGATATAACGACGGACTTTTGAAAAGACGACGTTCTAAATTTAAAAATGTCGCATAGCCAAATTTTTACTATCCAGAAAACTGGCAAATGCAGTGCGAAGCGGTAATGAAACGACAGATCGATCTTCTCAGTACAATAAGTAGTAGACAAATAAACGGTATCACATCAGGTGACAAAATGTTGACTTGCGTTACTTCCTCAACAAGAACTTTTGAACAATTGTTTTCGGCGGCACGTCTGAACAACAGAAGTTTTGACAAATGTTCTTTTAGAAATTGAAAAGTTTTTCCCATAAGCACGAATCTAAAACTGTATTTACAGCTACCAGTTCGTTTGGTTCACTTATGATTTTTTCATTTTCTAATGCAAGTGGAAAAAACTAGCGCCTATCAAACAGTGAACAAGAGATGGACGGTAAAATTAGGGTCAGCTAGTGCGCAATTAGTTAGATGAGACCAGGAATTATTATGAAGATAAGTGTTGGGCAGACGTCAACTTATACTATTGACAATAATAGCATCAACATCGAAAAGCGGGTAGGTCTTGTTATCAGGGCAGATTTTGGTTGAAACACCTTCATCACTTTGAACAGTATTAGCTTGTCCTAGATCTTGAACTAAAAATTTCAGGGAATTGTGTTTAAGCGACAAACGATCAATACATACTTGCGTAATAAAGTGACCTTGGGAGTCTAGTAAAATGCGGATTTTTCAACATTACTAAACCCATCAAATAGCGGTTGATAGTAAAACAGCAGAAGTTTGTGAAGTTAACGGACCATAAATATGAGAACCATAAAAGTTTGTAGTAGAAGTAGACGGGACGTCGTGGGCATTATGTCATTTGCTATAGCGGGTAACTGGGTATTACTTATCGTTGGATCGGTAGAACGACTTTCAAAATGTAATAAAGTGTGGTGTTTAAGATTGCATTTACGATATAAACATAACATTTCAATTTCAATATTTTTAACGGTAAGAAGATCAATACGTTGAAGTAACGTTCATACCAAAATGTAATCCCATCTCGACACGAAGTTCTAGAATTTCTAAAGTCCTCGAATGATACGGAAAAGTATCTAATAGATTCTGAATCTCAGCAAGGTTATTAGTGCTTGGCGAGAGGGCACTCTCGAGAGCATTCAATGGGCGTCAGCAATTTTGCATGGTTTTAAATATTTTTAACTAAGCGGTCATATGCGGTCTGATAATTTTTTTCGGAGAGGGGTTGCAAATATTGAAGCAGTTGACCACGCAGTGCTGCCAGCAAAAGTTATACTTTTGAACATCACGCAGTGACGTTCGAAATCGAACATGTCCTTAAAAGTCTGGAATTTTAAAGTATCACCGGAGAACGTAGGTAACTCCAATTTTGTAGCAAAGGAGCACTACCATTGAGTAGTTTCAACCGGACTCGAGACAGAAGTATTTAATTGAGATTGAGAAGGTGTATTTATCCTAAAATGAATAGCTTTAATTTGATAAAACTCCTTTCCGAAAGCTTTGTGAAGGTCATCCTGAGCAACATACTCAGTATCGTCGTCCCAAACAATGCCAATGAGAGTTATGAAGTTTAAAAATTCGATTCTGATTGTTTCAATATCTTCATATTGAATTTTAAATAAATTATGAAGCTCGGCATTATTTTGCGCTGTATTGACAACGTTAAAAGTTCATGTTAACGTATAACTTGTCGTAACGACTTGTAGCGTTTAAGTTTGTCAGTCATTATACAGCGTGTATTAAGAAATTAATAACTGAACCAAATATAAAACCAAGATATTGAAAGGCACGGAATTAACAGAAATATTCAAACGATATATCAATTGCACAAAATATTAGATAGAACTCATCTAGAACACAAGCAAGCTATATTAAACTGGGATATAAATAGATGAAACAGCAGTAAAATCCACAATAAAACACCAGGAAACAATGAAATAATTAATGTGGTTTATTATGGAGATGAGATTTATTGGAAGTAACTAAATAATTACATGTAGAAACGCATTTCAGTACAAAAAAAAAACAACCAACTGAAGTCAGCAACAATAATTATATTTACGGAATATAAATATACGGCCAGAAAAGGAAATAATATTGAGATCAAGTTAACACAAAAAATAATAGGCAGGTGATACGCAATAAGGAATAAATATGTGTATTTAACATTGAGATGTCTGAATTTAAATTATAGTTATTGTAAAACTTGTACGAGTATTATAAAATCAAGAAAAAATTGAAAATTAATTAATTAACCCTGATCGCTAGATTCGGCTCGAAGGACCAAAATGTTTTGTTTTCGAGGTTATGAAAAAAAAATTATGCCTTCAGTTAGGACGGTATTTCTGATTAATGAAAAAGGAAAACGTTATTCTGCTCACTCAATCTCATCGTTGGCCGGCTTTTCCTCTACAGTTTTCTTCATATACCCCACCATTAGATTCACACAGCAGGTTTAATAAGAGGGTCAGTCAATTCATAATACGTACGAACACACAGAGTCTTAACAGCGGTCCCGTGCAATGTTAACGAAGTAAATCTGCAAAGGTCAAAAGTCTCGAGTGTTGATAGGAAAAGTGCCTATCGCGGTGCGGTATAAAATTCAACTTCTCTTGGCGCGAAATATTTGAATAATTAAAATAAAGAAAAAGAAGGCTTAATTTTAAATTTATTGAATTTGAATGAGAATGAATTTGAAATAAATTGAGAGTTAATTAAATTTTAATAAAAAGAAGATATTTATAATAAATTCAAAATAGATAGATAATAAAATTAACTAATAAATTTGGGACGAAACAGTCAAGTAAATCGAATTTTTTTCTCCCGCACTCTGTCGAAATTGGTGCGCAAATATACATTTTAAGCAATATTTAGCACACTAATTCCCCTCGGAACTTAGCTACTTGTAATCAAGAGAATCCGTTTTGCCGAATCCCCAATGAAATTGATGTATCAACATAGATGTTGAGCATAATTTTGCCGAAATACTAACCAAAACTCGTGAGTTACTTGGGAATCGATGCAATCAATTTTGCCGTGACCTCAACAAAACTGGTGTACAAATATACGTTTTGGGCGATAATCACCCTAGTTGTTGACCAAGACCTATCAACGACAAAATTTAGCTCTTTATCATTACGAGAATCTATTTTCTTTCTAAATTCAGTGCCAATATTGAGTAACATGTATGTCTGACAGAATTTAGATCTTCGCCATCGAGGAAATCAATTTTTTTTGTGACGAAATTAGAGTATAAAGGTAAAGGTAAAGGTATATGGGAAATATTCGGCTTAAACGTTGTGGTATACCGTGTTTTCAACAAAATAGGTGTATAAACATAAACTTTGAGCAAAATTTAGCCCAAATACTGGCCAACACTCATGGGTCACATTATTTGGGTCTTGGTCATCGGGGCAATCAGTTTTTCCAAGACCATAGATTTAGCTCTTGTTCAACGACAGAACCCATTTTCCTTTATCTATAACGAAATTAGTGTACCAATATGGATTTTGGGCGAAATTCATCCCAAATATTAACCAACACTCATAAATTACACAATGGGAAAAAACTGTTATACTCTATACAATTAAAGTACATACGGTACTATATACCTACAACTAGAGGGCAAATTATATGGTACGTACGCACAGAGCATTAGGTTTCAACGAGGGAACATTTTGATGTAGAAGCGAACCAAAGGTAGCCATTTACTCTTTCTGTAATTGTACACAGAAGTATGTGCAGATAAGGGCCTTACGCTGCAATACATTTTCCTCGCTTTTATTTATGCAATGTAAAGGTGTGTACTACGGACAAACTGGAGGAATATTTGAAGAAAAGAGAGATGCAATATTAAACGCATTCAATAAGTTTTCCTATAAAGATGAGCAATATGCTCATGGGAGAGGTCTTATCAGTTGCAGAGTGCCAAATCATCGTAGACCGCTGAGACATTTAGATAAAGCTTCCGATCATGTTGAAAATTTTCTAATAATCCTGTCTTCCACTATAAAGTTCGCCTTAATTATGCAAACCTAAATGTATGTTCGAAGGCATTTCTCAGTATACATGGTATCAGGCAAGCAAGAGTAAGACAAGTACAACAAAACATGATAAAAAATGGAGTTTCTCAAAAGACAAACGAGGCAAATACTCCAAAAAAACAACCCAACCTGTGGTGCAGCTTATAATCTAGCACATTGTGAGTCTTAAAGGAGGCTATTGCATTACTTAAGAGGAAATGATCCAGACAAGCTGTAGTTACCGGAAATGCTTTCAGTAAAAACAGTCTTTTAACAGAGTATAATATAAGCTTTGAGAGCCCACGAAGTCATACTTGTTAAATCTGAGGCAGTCTACAGTAAAGACTAACATCTACAAAATGAAAGCGAATCCAAACAGTTATTGGTTGAAAGAAAGTTGTACAAGCGAGAACAGACAAGTTTTATGAAATAGAACGTTAATATAAACATATATCCCAAAAAGGGAATATGACGTGCTTATGATTCTAATGACGACGGGTAAGTGCATGCTTCCTTGACTCTTCCTGTATTTCAACATTGAGCTTCTTTTGTCTTTGATTTTACAAGACTAAAATATCGGTCATTGTGTAGCCTGGAATGGCCTTGCATAGGAAAGTAATATTTTATTGTTTTAGATAATTTTAGCCATCAGCCTACGTACCGAATAATACAAAAATCGGGTCACTAGGTAGTTCTTGTTTTGGCCATGATAACCATCTCTGAATAAAACTAGAGCATTACTTTGAGAACCTTTTTGTGTTGTGTACTTATTTAATACTAGATAAGCACGTTGTATAGATAGCCCAGCTAGTTGGATCTGTGGTAACACAATCTGTTTAGCATTGGGGAGGTAGTGGGTTCGATACCCGTTACCGTCTACCTTGTGTGAGGTCACTGCATATACGCACGTCATGTGGGACTATTTAGGCGAATGTTGGGGTAGTATTTTCCCCATCAGAACCCTAATTCCATTTCTTCCGATAATGTATATATGTATGCTGGGAATCCATCGCTGTGGAAAACTCCAGAAGTCGGCCTTCCCCTTTGAGGAGGGAATGAAGCATGTTGCCTTTCTTTCCTTTCCTTCCTTGTATGAATATGGACCATTCCATACAATATTCTCTATTTGGTCCCAATTAACATTCAGGAACGGAAGGCATGATGGTTTTAGACTATTAAAGCATTTTGGCTTCGTATTAAAACACTCTATATTTAAAAGTTATGCACAACTAATTTATCTTCAAAAAATATGTTCTATAAAATTAAATGATATACATATATTGAAAATATGTAAACAAGTATTTAAATTTCACCTTAGGAACATACATTTTTGGTCACCAATTATTCCTCGCATCAAAAAATTGCACATTACAAGCCAATATGTTTAAGATCTATGTCTAGGAATTCTCATATCTTTTATATATGCGGCTGTTTTAGAAATATTTAATAAAAACCAAAAACTGCCCCTAATAAACCTCCATTATTGCGCTCGATTTCTGCTTAAACACAGAACCTTAAATACTTGCGTATTATGGTTCTGAAGATATCGTGGATGCCAATAACATACAAGCACGCGCGCACGCCCACGCGCACCCGCACACGCACACGCACACGCACACGCACACGCACACGCACACGCTTACGCACACGCACACGCACACGTACACGCACACGTACACGAAGACACACACACACACACACACACACACACACACACACGCGCGCGCACACGGAAAATAAGAAGGTACTCGCTTATGTGTTTGATTCTAAAGATTTTGATAAGCGACCATTTGTTATGTTAAAATTTTCGGACAGAAATTATGGGGTTATTAGATAGCGGGTCATCGAAGACTATTGCTGGCAGTAAGAGTTGGAAGAAATTAAATCATTTGGGGGTCAAATTAAATCAACAGTTTACGTCTACTTGTTTCGTGGCCAATAGTCAATCTGTTAGGAGCAAGGCGAATGGAGGTTCGATAATTTGGAGGTAATTGTGGCTTTACAAAACCAACAGCCCAGAATATAATCCCGATTAAACTTGAGTAGTGAACAGCTACAAAGATTAGACAATTTAGTTACCGAATATTACACGTCCATTGAGGGCAAAGAGATTTCGTGTACCTCATTGGTGGACCATCATAACAAATCTAATAGCGAACCTATTAAGCAACGTTACTATCGCATATCGCCGTATATTCAACAGCAGATTCCTAACGAATTAGAGAAAATGCTAAAGCTAGGCGTGGTCGAGAAATCCATGAGTCGAGTCCATTTAATTGGTGAAGAAAAAATATGGTAGTTACCGATTTTGTGTAGATTTTCGTAAATTGAATAAGGTTACAGAAAGGGGCGCTTATCCTTACGTATCGTCAATTTTGGACAGGCATCACAACGCGACGTTCATCTCGTCTTTGTATATCACATCCGCGTATTGACAAATACCGACTGCTAGGAATCCTACCCAGGTGAAACGACTGATTGGTTTGGCGAGTTGTACCGTAGATTTATTAATTCAACAATTATTAAAGAAATTTGCAAAATTTATTTGGAATGAAAACTGTGAGTAAGCTTTCGAAGTTATTAAAGATTGGTGAGCTTCCCCACCCATACTATCCTGCCCCGATTTTTCATTACCATTCACTGTTCAGACAGACGCTTCAAAATTCGGAATTACTTCAGTATTAAAGCGGACTATCGATGGGGAAGAAAGAGTAATTTGTTACAATAGTAGGTCTTTAATACGAAACGAAATGACATTCTCAACCACAGAAAAGGAATGTTTGACAGTACTTTGGTCAGTAGAAAAATTACGTCCGTATTTATAAGAAGCACAGTTTACCATCATTACAGGTCTCGTGTGGCTGTATAATTTAAAAGCAGCTACCTGTCGCCTAGCTCGTTGGGCTATTCGACTCTAATCGTACCGAACACAGTATGGCGTTCCGTACCTGCTGTTGACGTACTTGAAATAGATAATATAACAGATAGTGACACACCGAACGAGACTATTCAGAAGGATGAAATGGTGACAGAGAAAAAGCAAAACAAGGGAAGAGATGAGTGGTTGGAAGGATATCGCGACTAGACCTATTGCATATCTGCAATGGAGACTAGAAGGAGATATGTGTTACCCAAAGTTGAGAGGTGGAGAACAGTGGAGGGTTGTGGTACCAAAGTAAGAACGTTCCAAGATATTATTGCAGTTTCATGACCACCCTAATTTAGGACATGTAGGGATGTTTAAGACGTATGAGAGAATTTCACCACAATATTATTGGCCGAAATTCAAGGCAGACGTACGTTACGTAAACCGACGTAGTACATGTATTAAACACAAACCGTAAGTGGGATAAGTATCTAGCACAGTTGGCGTGTGCCACACACACAGTTACTCATGAAGTTATAGGCCTGGTGCTCTATTTTGCCAATTTTGGACGAGAAGTGATTGTCGATGGTTCAAAGCATGGTGAACCAACCGAGGGAAACGATTTAGATAACGTGAATTTTGCCGATAGAATACCGTTAATAAAGAAGAATAGAGTTTTCGCGAGGTTTGTGGTGACATTAAGAGAAGAATAAATGCAGCTTATATTAAGAGTAAACAAAATTATGACTTGCGTAGACGATTAGCAACTTTAGAGGTTGGGGATACCGTGGGGAGGGAAATGATGTCCTTCCGAACGCGTTTCGTTATTTTGCCGGAATTGTTTGGGCCCTATTACATTAAGAATAAGGTTTCATTTCAAACGTATGAGCTTTCGAATGCTTGGAGTATCTCCAAAGGAGTGTGGAACGCGAAAAATTTGAAATCGAACCCCTGTTATGATTAAGATTTATCTGGACGTTCTCTCTGTATAGGGATGGAGTAAGAATTTTCCTACAGCAGATGCCACTGCTTGTCGTAAGACGCGACTACTCAAAAGGCGTAGCGAGTATGGCTCGGAGTACTGCGAGTTTACATCTTAGATATACGGTTACGCGGCCCAGAATTTGCGGTATTCAATCGACGTGGTTTTCTGGTGCGCCAGTAAAACGTGTTTACCAAACTTGTCAGGTTAGTTTCCTTAGGTTAGCTTTCTTCTTTTAGGATTAGTGCGTTCATGTAGGTTTGTTTTGTTCGTAGTTTTAGTTGTCTTCTTTTTGTTCTATAGTACGTAACTTAGAGTAGTGCGTAGTTTGGATGTTTCCTAGTAAGTAAACCTCCTGTAAGTGGAGTGTTATATAGGGTTGTTTTAGGGCCGTATTTTTTTTTCCTTTCTCGCTTTCACGCTATTGTATTTTTAATTTTTTTTATATTGAAAATATCATAAAGTAAGAAGTAGATTAACGTATTTTCCGCTGTAGATTTTATAAACCTTAATGTTGTATTTCAAATCTAAAATTTCTTTGTTAGTGTAAATAGTAAATACCATACAAATTTTCCAAGGTTTAAAATTAAAGCCGCAAATTATTGTTTACAATAGAGTTTGGAGAAATATGAGATATAAATTATAAGTCGCTTTTGTATCGAGTTTATGTTAACATGGGTATGAACCACATTTAGGGAATGGGTACCAGGAGGTTTTAGGTATAAAGTACACCGATTCGTTTGTTTATTGAGAACTATCATTACGGAAGGTGGAAAAGTCAACTGAACTACAATCTGTTCTAAGTAAAATTAAGTGCATGTGTTCGTAAGTGAGATAATGCCATTGGTTACTTGAAAAGCCAATAATGCAGTTTTTATGCGAAAGCGCGATGTTGAAAAGCATGTCGCAATAGTAGAGATGATGTATGCGCAAAGGGGAAGGAGATGTGGTTTTTTTCCGATTACTTAATGAATTTGGACGTCTAGGAGTTAAGCTTATGCGTGAATCTGTGGTTGTGCAATATCGGAACTGGAGAACCGTGAACGTTTCGTGAAAGGGGTTTGAGTGTCCAAGTACCTGTTGGTGGATATCTTAAGTGTTTCAACTCTCCAGGGATTATATCGATCTATCGGACCTTTGGGTCAGTTACGAGTTTCGTAAAAGGGTTTTGTTTAATCAAGTGCGCTTATTGCGCATACCGAATAATAATTGTTGTAGAAGCACACTAGTCATCGCGTATAAGATCAGTCAGCCTTAACAAAGGACTCATTGTATATAGAACTTTGTAAATACTTATGTTAATCAGAATTCGTGTAAATAAATATATCTAGTTATAGGACTCTGAACTGTCGGTCACCGTGTTATTTATGTGTACATAAATTTTATAACTTAGTTAACCAACTAGTTAAGAAAATAACGTTCGTGAATTTGCCATATGGGGATTGCTGCTATTGTTGCCGAATAAGAGTTTCCATCGAGAACATCGTCGTGAAGGCTACATCCAAGTTGATTTTCGCTGTATATGAGTGGAGAAACTTTAGAGAAGATATCCAGAAGGCAATCTGTTGTTGAGCTTGTGTTTTTTATTTGTAATTGACATTTATGCACGGACATAAGCGGATGAACGTAGTTGTTTTTGATTTTGAATATTTCAGCTCACTAATAAACTGCCTTCATCTGTGTATTGAACGATTTATGTTTGATTATTTGTATGTAAATTATATTTCCAAAGTTTCACGTTGTAGAATTGTTAACCTTTGAATGAACACAATTGATTTTCGTAATTGTTCCGGGTTTTAAAAGCATCTATATACTGACAACATAAAATTACTTTAAGAATAGAGGAAATAAACTTATAAGCTTAATTCCAAATATGTGAGGGATATTTAATTTCCCAATTACGACTTTAGAATACCTGGCATATAAAATGATGTGGCGTAAATTGTAAATTATCATTTATTGTGTTTTATTCAATAGATGGTTGTTTTTTTTTTATTTATGAACACTATTTTGTGATCTCCTCCCTGAACCGCGAGGGCCATTAAAACGGCAGTTGATAATTTAAAATTCAAGAAAAATAGTTTAAGTCAAGGTTAATTTTGTTTATTAAATGTTGTTTGTTATGCATGTGGTCTATTGTCAAATTTAGGATCGGAAGTCATTCACTTATTTACATTTACTTCTTTTTATAGAACAGTCATTTAAATAACAAACTAAAGTTTTTGAGCAAAACTGTAAAATTGCAGATAAAATTTTAATAAATAACTAGCTTTTTTCGCGGAGACCTCACTTTTCAAAATTTAGCTGAAATATTTAGTGTTTGATTTTAAGTATTATATTTTCAGTATTATTTGAATATGTGTAGCTATTTTGAAGATTGTTTTATAGGTAAAGATCATGGATTACATTAACGTCACCTGGGGTTAAGCTCGCGTTCAGATAGCGCGTGCGCGTCTGCGTGCGCGCGTGTACGCTTGTGCGTATGCGCATGTGTGTATGTACGCTAGTACCCACGAAACGAACGAAAACACGTACGTACTTCTGGATTTAAGCTTGTTTCCATTTCTCCTGGCGATTTTGAAAGATATTCACTGGCAGTTTATTACGAACTGTTATTGATTTTTATCACATATTTCGGAAATAGCAGTATATTTCAAAGATATAGAAACATTAGCATATAGAACTTAATCATATAGATTAGTTATGTTCTATGCACTTTTTTGATACGACTAGCGCAAACAATTTAAGTGTTAGATAAATTTTTTTGAATACCTGAATAATAAGTAATTTTAAACGAAATTGTGTAGACATTTCTTCTATGGAAGATTTAGTTTTACATAATTTTTCTTCTTTCTTATAAAAGTTCTTAATATAACGCGAAATAGGTGTGAAAATTAAATGAATATCATTGAAAATGCTTAAACTGTTTTATCTATATTTGTACAAAACCGCTACGCTCGTGTGCCAAAGTTTCAACTCGAGCTGAAAAAACACCACTTTCTTCTCTAGTTGTATAAATAACAATTTACCACTCTCACTCTATGTATAGTGTGTGCTATATAAAGTATGTTGTTTACAAAATTTTCAAGCATGCAATGTTTTGCAGTTTATAGTAAAGCATTGTAGGTTAAAGCGGTGACAGATTTATACATCTGTAGGCCCTTCGCAAAATACACTTTTGATGGATCTTTTACATTTCGTAATTCTTTATAAGTGTGTGTATTGATTTATGACTAAAGTAACCAGAAAAAAGTACATTATTTATAATTTATCATACAGCACACCGCATGAATTTCGTTCGCAATTGCGACATTTGCGACTTCGTAAATCTACTGCTCTACGAACGCGAATTTACAATTAATTCTTTACTGGATTTGGAGATTTGTGGAAATTCAGAAAAAAATCGAAGTATTTATCTCAAGTATATTATTAATTTTCATGATTTCAATGGTATACTTTATACGAAAACAGCTAAAAGCAAAGTTTGGAACCAAGTTTAGAAATTTGCTTCAGACCATACCTTTTTCCACTAATAAATCAGGATTAAACTTTAAAGCTTTTACATAAGATACATAAAAGTGATTTAATCCACCCTCATTTCAATATCACAAATCAGGTATTCAGAGTAGTAGACATTGGGGTTTTATACTTCCACCCTGTCTATTATGTATAATTCACTTTAATACAAATAATACGCAAATGTAATTTTCTATTCTAGTATTCATTAATACAGGAATTAAATGCTGCTCGAGTTTATGCTACAATTTCTAGAATAATTATTATTTGAGCCTTGTCTAAAATTACACAAATAACTACGCATAGTCACGTTTAATGAGAATACGCAGCTATAATACACACAAAGAACAAAAATGTCGCGACTTGCAAGCGTTCACTAGTAGCCTAATTATGAAGCAAATAAAAGGTGTAGTATTAATTTTATAAATTTTTATAAGCTTAACATCCCCATAATTAACCCTACAAAAAAACAATCTATGGGTGAAACGAATTTGACAATTCGCGACCTTTAATTAAATCCGATATCTCAATTAACAAGTTCTATAGCAAACCCTGTATTAGTGATTTAAAAGTCAATAGTTGATTCTGCTGTACCCAACACTTTGTTACATGCAGAAACGGGAAGCGGAGAGAAAAAAGGAGAAAATGGAGATGGGTCGCTACTCACCTACGGATGTAAGGAATAGCCGGTGTCAGACGGCTCGGGCAGCGTCAACAAAGTTCCGGCAGAGGTAAAAAGGGAACCAGGAGCGTATCCCCAAATGAAGAACTCTCCATTATCCTAGCTTCTGAATAACTATGTCAAAAAGAGGCGAGTAGATAACTGTAGAAAAGATAGAGGAGAAACTAATAAGGAAAAGCAAAGAGTGTTGCCGAATAAATCAAATCTATAATTATTAAATCACATAAAAAGAATACACATAAAAATAAAATGTGTTTCAAAATAAATAAATTCTGATAAAAAGACAAATAAATTAGCGATTAACATCCAAAATGAGCTAATTGCGTAATTGTATAATAATGTATATGTATGTAGATACGTTGGTTAATTAAAAAATTTAAAGAAAAGGAAGTAAAAAGAAAACATCGACAACACAAGTTTAGACAAAATTAATCCGTAAAACGTAAAAAGGACGAAAGGGTGAATTATAGTAAATTATAATTATAGATAAATGGGAAACTTCGAAATGCCTTCCTAGGGTAAAGCATGTTTTTTAATGCGAGAAAAAAAAATTAATATGCTAAATGATAATTTAAATTCAGAGATACTTGTTATGTACTAACAAAAATTTAATTTAAGAAATTTGAAAGGGAACGTTATGAAAAAAATTAAAATAATTACCAATATCAAATTTAAATTTAAAACATGTGGCATATAGCAAAACTACTGAGCGCAGATTTGTTTGATAGATAATACGTCACAAACATCAAAAGGTAAGAATATGGCCGACAGCTGTTTACAAAGCGGTCGTCGTTAAAAGAACGATTTACACATAAATTAAATTCAAGATTAAAGGAAAAAGTGAGTAATTTAGTGATACAGTAATACACTATTTTTAACAATTATAATTATAGATTGCAAACAAAGAAACAAAGAGAAAGGAAGTGGAAAAGGGACTTCAGAGGTTAGCGGTAAATAATATTTTAGTGAAAGCAAGGAGTTATCCTAGTAGTTTTTCTTATTTTAGTATTAAGGAAAGTAGCAGAAAGGAATTGAGGTTATAGGTGTGAAATGTATGCTTAAAACATCTGACCTCTTAGTTGACGATACTCTACTTAAGTTATTTTTCTACGAAATCAACCAAAGATGTATGAAGAAGGAATTTCTAGGTAAGTTACAACATACACAAGGACTCGTACAGATGGCACACTCTTAAACTTCTTTTAATTATAACCAAATATGGATCAGTAACCACAATAACCAGGACAAAAATAACTGCAAGTGCAACTTCGAGGTCAAAGGAAAGTTCAAACTGAAAGTTCAAGCTCAAAATGGAAATCAGTCATTAGAAAAGGCCACAGAACAATAGATTCACATACGTCTAAGATGGAAAGCGAACTGTTTGTGATAAACTGTATGAATGGTATACTCTTAAAACCGAAATATGCGAAGAAAACTCTCTCGAGTAGAAACTTTATTTTATTTGTGAAAACTTATTTAGGAATGCTTCAGCAAACAAACATCAAAGTTAACTCATCAAAAAAATGTTATGTAAAAAGAAAGAATATTATCTATAAACTAGTCAAATGTGTATTAAAATGAATAGTAATTAGAAATTTTGAATAGCTAAATGTAAAGTTAAAATAAGATAATATATTTTTTGAAAAAACCATGGTAAAAGTAAAAGGCGTTTTGTATCAAAATATAGGCAACCAAAAGTACTTCAATGTATATTTAATTGTATAGCATTAATGTTAATAAAAAAAATAAAAAATTCAAACCGAATTAAATGAATTTATTTGCGACTCTTAATGCTCAATTGTAGGCTACCATCTGCGACGCGAAATCAGCAAAGCTTCAACTAGTCTAAAATTGGTTCCTCCGTGTTTTGTTTGAAGAAACTCAATTCTGTACAATTATATTCAACTAAGAACATTTCAATTGAATTAAAATACTTTGAGCCTACAAGGATTTCACTAAAAATGTATTTGTATACAGTAAATTGTAGCTGTGATATAATATATCAATAAATTTTAGTTACTAACTTCTGGTGTTAGTGAATCATTTGGAATTACTATGTTTAACGTAATAATTTGAAAATCATGTTTACATTTCATATGCCAACTTAGAATAGCAAATGTACTCGAAGATTAATAGTAATTAAAGTTTTGCTTTTCTTATTTTAGAAGTAAGTGAAACTCAATTACAGTTATTGTTACTATTAATAACATCTAAATTAACTCGTTCCTTCCGATTCATTTTCATGAATATTATACTCAGTACCTTTGTTACACGCACTATTATTCATTGAAACGAGTTGCAGTTTATTCCATTGATTTTAATTAAAGCAAATACGCGACATCTTGCTGTTCGTATTAATTAAAAATGTTATTTTACAATATTTTGATTCAGGAAAATTTCGTATCCGTAGAGAATCCACAAAAGTGCGACTAAAATAAATTAAAGGCGTTCTTCTCATAATTGAGAAATTAATTTAAATTAAAAAAATATCAATCTTGTGTAGATAATGAAATGTTTCTTTGCTAATGAGAAAAGTACACTTTTAGTTCACTAAGAAAACACCTAACGAAGCAAGTTTAACAGTTACAGTAACGCTCAACGTAATTGGAAAACGTTTATTTTAATTAGTCATAAACATAATGTAGCGCCCACCAGGTACCCTATCTTGAATGGTGTAATTTGAACTAATTTTCAAGAATGCAAATTCAAGAACAAAACAATCGCTCAGAGATTTATTTTGACTTTACGGACAATAATGTTACCGTTACTCAAATTAATTGCTTGCCTTACATTGACTTTCTTGGCAATAATTAAAATATCAAAATACAAGTCTGATATTTAATCACTCGCATGCCTCAAATCTCATCAAAGGAATTGGCCGTCTAGTGGTAGGTACTTTGTGCTATTTGACTGAGATAGGCTGGATGAGGTAAGTGTTGCATCATGAGGGGCAGGTAAAAAAATGAAACTACTCAAATTTATATCAACGAATTTTGCGCCGCGGTGGTTTAGCCCGTTAATTTACTATTGTGGGAAAGAACCACCAATTGAACAAGTACTGTAATAAATCAAATAACACAAAAATAGTTAAATATATAACGAAACACTGTTAAATCAGGTTAAAGTGTGCACAAAATTGTAACATTAAGATAAAAATAAATAACAAGCAGTTTAGCTACTCATCAACAAAATAAAAAAACCAATGTAATCACGCCCACAACTGTCATAAATAAATCAGAATAAAAATCGTAACCAAACATGTGGTTCTTTAAAACCAATCATGCCGATCTTTAATTAAATAAGCACATAAAACAATAAGGCAAATTACCGTACATATAAATTACAACAACTATAAAATTGCACAGGTGATAAGTTAAAGGGAAGGACAAAAGAAAATAGACAAGGAATTTACACGTACACAATCGTTTAGTGACTACTAAAGCACAAAATACATACGTACGGTTACAATAAATTAGATATACAGAGAAATTAGTTCGCAGACAAACGATTCTACTTAAACAAACTGACAAAAAAACTCATTAAAACAAATCCTTATGAAGGTAAGTTGTAAATAAATCATAATATAGTGACTGATATTGAGTGCGTTAAAAAAATACAGCGCCCCTTTCTCAGGTTACACATTCATCCATACAGCAATAAAAATAATAAAAAAATAAAAATGAAATTCTAGGTGTTTTTAATTGTCATCTGGAGTATGTAAACACTCGGTAATTACCTATTTACAATTATAACCAAGCTTTATCTTGTACCCGTCCGTTCCCGCCCGCCACCACACAAATACATATATATATATATATATATATATATATATATATATATATATATATATATATATATATAGGTTAGCGATTAACTCATATAACTAGCTCACCGATTGGGTACCGAAGTACCGGCTTCATCAAATCATGTCACCGTGTCTTCAATAATATATGCTTTCGTATATTTATTTTGTCTATCTCAAATCGAGTAACACGGAGCCGAGCCAAGCATTTGGAGAGAACCTAAAGATGGCAAATGGGACTTTGTCGATACGTCGTTTTTGTACTGACAGGGGTCAGACAGCAGCAGCAGACGTGAGACAATACTCGAAATATATATATATATATATATATATATATATATATATATATATATATATATATATATATATATATATATATATATATATGTATTGGGATGTCGGGAAATAAATAATAATAATGGTTAATATAATAATAATTATATTATGTACTTATGCACCGGACTAGCTCTTTATCTCAATTTGGGGATAGGGTTCAGGTTTAGTGGGAAATAATATCTGGTTCGAAAATATGTGTGGATTGCACTTTATAAAAAATATCTTATATGAAAAATGTATTTGAACAAAATTTATACAATAACGCATGCGTTATAAAGTTACTGAATACAATTGTCTAAATGTCAGAATTGTCAAACAATGACTTGTTGAATTTATGTTTATAATTTTAACTGAATAAATGAAATTTAAAATTTGGAAATAATTTAAAATTTTGCTTATTTTGCAGGTGTTCACACAAGTATTATATAAACATATACACCTATACATATAACAAATAATAATTGCAGGAAATCACAAATAAAAACAAAATAAACAGGGTTATGATCAAAATTTAACTCACATGCAAATTCCAAACTGCAAACAGATGTCTTCACACAGGTGGTTCCAAATAGATGCAGGTACTTTCCAATATGAACGAGGATCTTTATGTATGAAGTTCACTGCTACCATTCACCCACTAGCTGCAGACTGGTGCTCGGGTTGTTGTTCACTTTGCTTCGGTAACTGCTAATATTTCTCCACTTTACGGCTTCACCCAACCACAAATTTTAAATCGATAATGTTATATTTAAATGTATTAATGCTTTCTAATTTTATCGTTTAAATAATATTTAATGGTTGTAAAAGGTTTAAGTTAATGTCACTTTATTTTTTAGGCTCCGGGCCAAATATAAATTATTTAAAAAATCGCAGCAGCAAATAAAACACAATTGAGGAAAAATGAGTACGATTTTATTTTGGCAAAACGTAACCAGTATTCAAATTCAACAAACGAAATTTGTAAACGTCACAAGTAAGAAAATAATTCGTAATGAACTTTACGAATGTGCACAGGTATCGGTAACCTAACTTAAATTTTAAAACAATTGTCGGTTTAAAAACAATTGCGCCTGATTTTCTCGTCTCTCCGTTTATATTAAAAATTCTTCCCGATAATTATTGAGGTTATTTAAACTTACTTGATGCACAAAAATCACTACACTATTTTAAACTATTCAAACAACTGGCAAAATTATAGAGAGAGATCTGATCAAGGGCAATTCATTTTATACCCTTTTGTTGTTTACCACATCTTCAATTTTTTTTAAGCAATTCAAATGATGTAACTATGTTTCTGATTGGTCGAAAATAATTTGAAAACTTAACTAAACTACAATTTTAGCGATAACTTCCTTATACAATTATAGATGTAAATTTTAATGACAGAAATGAAATCTGCGTTAAATTACTCATAAATAGATATGCAACTTGATATGGTTCTTTTAACTATTATACAAAATGACCTATTCTAATTTAAAATTGCTTATGTCTAACTAATCTTATAAACTGCACTTAAATTACTTACATATATGTAATTCTGACAAAATTTTACATTGGAAAACACACATCTAAAGTCCGAAATCTTAAATTTAACGGAATTTTATCTTTACCAAATAAAACTATATAATCAACCCCAATTTCATAAATTTTGGGTTGAAATGCATTGTATCAAGTAAATTACTATGTAAATATGAGGAAAACCTCCTATTATTCACTTTAACAATCCAATTTAATCCTAATTTAATCTAAAAACTATAAATTTGTGAAAAAACATTTAATTTAAGACATAACCTAACTAAATTCTAAAAATATAAATAAATAGCGTTTAAAAACGTTCATGTAAATCAAAATGTTATTCAAACTATTTGTAATAACTGTCTTTATTAGATTTATTGTTCATCTTGCTTGCATTGCATAATTTTAATGTCACATTAAGAAGTCATATCGTTTAACACACTTTTATAAAATTCTACCATAAAAATGTATCTGCATGTAAATATCTTTGTGTGATTATGTTCTATACACTGTTCTTAATATTTAAATTGCATCACTATGTTTGTCACACAATCGCTTCCAAAAATATGTGAGAAATGATCATATTAAGTTCATATTATAACCCTTTCTTAAATTTTACCAAATTTCCTGCATTCTAATCTACTTATACAAAATTCCTACACTATGTGTACAACACCTGTAAAATATTCACTTGCCAAAATACTTTCGATTAATTGAAATTTACTGAAACAAACTAAAGTACAGAATTGAATTTACGGAAATAAGGTTATTTAACATTCCTGACATTTTTGTAAGTAGCACAATGCTTTTTATGATTAAACCAAAATGTATAAATGTTATTTAGACTGTTTTACCCAAAACAAATCCACTTTTTTACCCATCGTGAACCAAATTACATCAAATAAATGTCTCGTACATGTATTATGCTTGAAATCGCCCTTTTTTAAAGAAATTACTAGTTAAAACTATCCGATCCTTGTCTTACTCTTATCTAAACATCTCAATATATATATATATATATATATATATATATATATATATATATATATATATATATATATATATATATATATATATATATATATATATATAGGGTGTTTATTTCAAAACCTCCCACCTCGTATTTCTAGAAATAAAAACTTTTTAACAAAAAATCGCTTCAGTACTTTTACCCACCTCCCCCGCTCCCAGGAGTTACCACCTTAAAAATTTTTAAAGGTAAGAGGTATCGAGTGATAACTCATTTGAAAGGTCCTTTTGGTTGCCTCATTTTGGCATTTATTTTTTTTAATCGATTTATTGGTTTGCAAATGCTGAACTTGTTATTACCTTTATTAAGAAGAAAACTGTCGTAGACACAATGAAATCTCAAATGTTAATTCATTAAATTGAAAGCTTACATTGATTACGTAATTGATTTATCAGATACGGTCTATTAATATCCATTAATAAATAGGAAAATAAACTTGAATGTGATTTGGTCATTAGGTCTAAGTTAACGTCTCAATACATACTCCAAGGAAATTTGCTATGACATACATTGTTGGACCGATTATTATTGCTTGTATGACAGTTTTCTTCTAGTAAAGATGATAATACATTAAGAACTTGAGACATAAAGGATAACTTCCACAGAACAAAAAAACTTTTCCTTACCTTTCTCGCAAGAGAATGTACCCATTTAATAAGAAATAAACGTCAAAATAAAGCATTTATAAGGGCCTTTCACATGAGCTATCACTAGATACCTCTTACTATTTGAGATATTGAAGGGGAAAACACCTGGGGGCGTGAGTTTAAATGGGGCGAAGGCGATGTTGCGACATAGTTTCATAGTATCAAACCACTTGTAATTTCGCTAGCATGTAAGAACTACCAGAATCAGATCGAAAATGCATGAGGCTTGGAAATGGCAAATGGGTCTTTACCAAAACATCGCTAAATAAATTTATCCAAAACTACAATGGACCAAACACGCGATATGTATGATTATTTTGTTACTGGATCGATACTCTGGAAATTTGAAATATACATTTTAAATACTTTGATACGTTATTGTACCAAATTTCATACAGATATTTCGGTTCCAAAAGGCTTATTCTGCACTTAACCTATGTATTATGATCGATATCTTTCTTATTTGAATGTTTTTTTTAATTTCCTGTGCATGGATTTAAAGAGAAACAAACATTCTTTAAAAAAGTTTCTCTTGTTGTATGATGCTAAATAGAATCGTGTTCGAAAGAAATGTCCTTAAAAGTTTCATCAAGAAAGGTGTGTTAAATTTATTATTACATTTACAAAGCGTGCCATGTATAAATACGTTTAGGAATGCGTGCTATACATAAAACACAAGAATTACTTAAGAAAGTAACAAATGTTTAATTGACAAATGTCAACAACAGTAACAGTTTATTCATTTTGAAAATAAAATTGATAGTAATAATTATTCTAACGGAGAATTACGTGACCTACACTTTCATTATGGATTAGAAGACGCCAATGCACTTAGAACAAGGCGTTTGGATCCTTTAAAACTGCACGCTTTGATTCAGGACGTCCACGAAGAACTCGAACTCCAGAAACAGAAGTGCGTATTCTGAATTCTATCAAGACCAGTACAAACATTAGTGTAAGAACAATTTCTACTACGGAAGGTATTCAAAAAAGCTCAGAAGTTTTACGAGAGCCTTATCCTTATCACTACCTAAAGGTGCAAGCTCTTACTCCCGAAGACCCTTTGGCTGGCTTGAACCTATGCATAATGACAATCAAAAGTTTACTTCACGTATTCTTTTCACCTATGAAACTGGATTTGGGCATGACGGATTTACTAATATTCATAACGAGCGTTACTGGTCAGTAGAAAATCCTCATTTAGTGATTGAACGTGGTTTCCAAAATAAATTCTCTGTGAATGTGTGAACTGGCATTGTAGGTGGCCATTTAGTCGGGCCATATTTTCTTCCATCAAGACTTAATGGTAGAGTTTACTTAGATTTTTTAAGGAACCAGTTGCCCATTCTACTATAAGATGTACCTCTTCAAGAGAGTCTTGCGATGAGGTTGCTTCAAGGTGGTGCACTTCCATATTTTAGTGTAGAAGTGCGAGGTGACTAGGACGTAGTGGATTTATGCAGAGGGATCCCAGATCACCTGACTTAAATCCAATGGATTTTTGCTTGTGGGGCTACTTAAAATCCCTTGTGCAAAATTCCGGTGCAAAGCGTTGAAGAATTGGGGAACAAAATTATAACTACTATTGATGAATTAAACAAAAATAAGGAATTTTTTCAAGAGTTCTTCAAAATCCCTTATGATGGATGAAGGACTAATTTATACATTGAAATGGAAAGGCACCACTGCCGAAGCTTATTATAAACTATACAATTTAACAACAAAAGTTGTAAAATTCCGAAACAGCTCGTGTGGTTTATCCATGACATTCCTTGTTATATGTATTTATCTATGGCACACTTGCAATTGTAATAACAGATTTATCACACTTTTCTTGATGGTTCTTTTAAAGAGGTTTTTTTCGAAAACGGTTCATTTTATCGTCATGCTACACAGGAACCTTCTTTAGAGAATATTTGTATCTCTTTAAATGAATGCAAAGAAAATTATAAAAAGATTCACATAAAAAAGATATGGACCAGGCCCCTTTGGAATTGAAATATTTGCACCAAATGCGGTACAGTCACGTAATGAAATATTAAAAATGTGTATTTCAAGTTTCAAGAGAATCGACCCAGTAACGAAAAATGAATTTATCGAGTAGAATAACCCCCTGAAGTTGTTGCGCATAATTTCCGGACACAAGTATATGTTTTCTGTTAGGTTTCTGCTGGTGTTGCATTCCATGCTGGTTTTCTTGCAGATCCGCCTTCCCTCTGTTATCAACGACGTTTCGACAGAATTAAATTAAAATCTCTAAATCCAAAAAAAGTAATTCCTGCATATATCAGGATGTTTGCAAAGTAGGTAACTAGGTTTTTATTATTGTAAAGGGTTCTTTGGCAAGCAATTACGCAACTCATTGGTATTTTACATAAAAGAGCACATAATAACCTGTGGCGGTAGACGTAATTCCGTTGATACCGGTCGGGAACAAAGGGTTTGGAATCTAGAGTAGTTGTGAAGATAGAGGGAAGGCGTAGAGTGAAGTTAGTCCAGTTTCAGGCTTTTTCAAATGAAACCAGAGACCATTTCCATGTAAACTGTCGCAAACTACGTGGGGTGTTTGTGTGTGGGTGGGGGGTGGGTGGGTGGGTGGTTTAAATTGTGTGTGTGGGTGGGTGGGTGGGTGTGTGCGTGCGTGCGTGCGTGCTTGCGTGTGTGGAACTGATATATCCTACATATATTTATGTCAAAGTGATTGCATTTTATATGGTTTGTGGAAACTTAAATACAACGAGATTATTTTGGGAATTCGTGTTTATTATTTTGTTTCTTTCTTCTCTTTTATTCTTCCTGGTTCAAGCTTTACCGGGCCTCTCTAATTAAATCATAATTCGCTGCATTAAAACCTTACGGCGCTTAAACTTTACTTACTCTACTCATCGCTTTTACTACCAATATTTCTTTGGTTGTTCTCTAGCTAACCTAACCATATATCTACACTTTATCAACACTTCAAGACCACCCAGGTCAACAAAGTGCTCTGCCGTGATTTGACCGTTAGACTCAGTTCTCAACCGCGCTCACTCAATTCCTTTTTTATTTGTTACGTGGTAGATTAGACACGTGACAAAGTATCCAAGCACTTAATAAATACAATAATTTCCCATTACACTATTATTTACAGTGAAGTATAGTTCAGGGTAGTTTCGGCGGTGGAAGATCCTGCTAAAAACAAAATTAATTCGGACGGACGGCGGATAGGAGGTGGACGAAGATCACAGGTCCCCTTTACAAACAAAACTTTTTCACCAATGATTTGTGACGAATGAATGAATGTTCATAAATAGAAGCTCTTTGAATCTAACTAAATTACAGTGGTTAAAATTTAAATAAACGGTTATCAGTAGCAAATTTTCTACATGTATGGAAACAAATTAATTACTTTTTGATTTAGTTACAAAGCGTGCACCTATTAAGTTAACGCTAATTAAGTACTTCAAAATATTAACAGTGGGGCGGTTGGAAATTCCCAGTTATTTTATGCGCAGGCGGCAGCGCCAAAAATTGTTTTAATTAAAATTAAATTAATTATTGATTTAATGTTTATTTGGATCTGCTAAAATTATTATTTATGAAATAACGGAGGGGTTGATGTAAAAATTTTACCAATTCCTACAAAAAAAATTCTCATTATATATAACGGCTTACTTACCAATTAGTAACATTTTGTCAGTTTACAATTTAAAAATTTCAGAAGTCAACCACCTCCTGCACACGTGTTTTTGGTTGGGTGCATTGTGAAAATACAGAGTATTTTATACAATGGAAAGAAGATTACGATTCTATTGTAGAGTTATTTATTTGGTTAATGTTATAGAAATTATTAATATCGAAAGTGATCCCTTGGACTTATCTTGTTATAGAATTAAATTTATTTCTAGACGGTAGTCGCAGATGGCAAAATTACGTTTTAGTATATTTGCGATTGACATATGTTTCTCTTACATAAACTTTTCATTCACAAACATAACGTCTCACGGTCAAATTCCATTATTTAAAAATGCAATTCAAAGAAATAAATCAATTAATTTAAGGGAATGGTGTTAGTTACTAATTATTTTATTAATTTGAGACTCTCTTAATTAAATGTATAGGCTTTCAAATTCTATTTTTGAATGCTTCGTTGTACTTATCTCTAACTAATATTAATGTAAAAGGTTTGGAGTGTATTTTTCCATTCAACATGTGTATCCTAATACAAAATAAATTATTATTCGTCGAACTTTAATTGCGGAATACAAAAGAAAATTTTTACTTAGAGTTAACGGTGTAATCTTGAATGTTTAAGTTTGCTTATCATCAGGAATTTTATTGTGAATACATAAGCTTTAATATTATTTTTCTTTCTCATTCATTGCGCTTTACGGTGTGATTATTTCTAACACTTAATTCAATTATCTTATCAATATTTGACGGTTAATATGTTAATTAATTTACGGACTTTATTTCGGTTTTAAGGTTGAATGCGGAACATTTACAGATTTTTCAGACAATGGTGCTAATTACAGGTGTATTCTATTAGCGGAGAAAAAGGAAAAAAACGAATTTTTACAATGTACGTGGGTTATAAGGGCATTTTGGTGTTTTACATTAAATAAATCGAGAATAAAAATTAATAATTTTTATTCATAATTTTAGCATTAGGTATTACACAATACAAATTAAATTTGGAATCTTACAAACCATTATACACGTTCAGGCGTGTTCTAACTTGTTCTGAAATTGATTCGTTCATACCCAAGCAAGGTAGGCGATAATTGAATATTATCTCTTGTTATATTTTAACATGAATAGATAACAGTAAGCATAAATCTTTAATATAAGATAAAAATAATTTGGTTTATCTACTATTCATATTCATCGATTTCATTTAGATTATAATTTAATTTATTGAATAATTTCATTTGTTTAATTATAAATTAGACAATATTAATTTTTATCCAAATCTTCAGAACTACAAAATGCTCAACTTCTGTATATCTTAATTTTAACTATTCCAATAATTCCACATTTATATAAAATGACACAATTCTTAGTTTCTCATTTTATCTAGCATTACTGCGACGTAATCTAAAGTTTACACACTTTTATGTGTAACCTAGAATTTTTCTAATTGTAGACACATTGATACTTATTATTGTGACTTTTATGTAATTTTAAAAAACATTAACTTACAATTTTGTAAACACAATATATATTTTTAATTGCCCAATTACTTTAAAGTCTAACATACTGAAAAGCACACATCCTTACACATAATTATTTTATAACACTCAACCGTGCTACTGATTAGAAATTAATAGTCAGATATTAACGTAAAGCAAGCAGAATATTACCATGTAAGACGATCGCCATACATAATCTTTATATAAATATGTATTTTGGTTTTCGCAGTACGTGTTTTCAAGAATATTAAATTGACAGTTGAGGTTGGCTGTCGACAAGCAGTAATAGACCCTTAAACCGGAAATGCCCACTTTATTTGTACAACTTTTAAGTTAGTAACGTGCTCTTTAAAAAGTGCCTTAAAAATGCTTTGTCAACTTAAATAATAATTCGTAGCTTGTAAATCGCAACAACAATTTCCTCTAGATTTGTCCTCAATTCTGAAATGCGCAGCTAATACACCATTTAATAATTTAAGCAAAACTTGATATTAAAATTTGCTTTCTTACTCTACATTGATACGATGTTTATCTAAAATGTTTTCGCTGCTGTAACGTTAATGAGGGGGCGTGATGTTAGGGGTTCATAGGACACATCACTTGCACCTATTCTCCTTAATTACAATATGCGAGGTCTTTCACTATCTTTAATACGTGTATTTACGTAATCATAATTAGCTTAATTTATTATTATATTAACTATTTAAATGATTACTACCGGTCTGGTGTGATTATCTCACACGCCAGCAGCTTTTACGTCCAAGGTTGTGGATACTCATCCAACACACTACAATCGCGTATAGTTATAACACTAATAATATCTTTTCATTTGTTTAACATTAAAAAGAAAAGAACAGATTACTTGATGTAGGAATCAATGTAATCCACGTGTAAGCAAGACTGTGGATCTCGGCTAACACTTCCGCAAAAGATAATGCAGAAATTCTTTTATATATTGAAGTCCGCGTACAAATCTTTTTACTTCACAGAAATGGAGATGATTAATTTTAAACAATTGTCTTCACAATATTTTTGTTCCTTTCTCACATAACAATACTAATTACTAAGGCGTCATTATGAGCTTCATAGTCTTCAGATAAAGATTTTCTGAAATGAGGTATGCAGAATTGATGTCAAAGGAAAATTTACTATTCTAGATTTATATCTTCAACGTCACGATTAATAATTAATAGTCCTGGGAGAAGGGATGTTACTTAAGTGTTACCCTCTGATGTGTTAATTATATACAGAATATTATTGACTCTAAATTAAAAACTCTTTTATAAAATACTGACGTGAATGACCTGAAAATCGATCTTCAACGATCGTCTTCAACACTCTGCTATGCATATATTGAAAATTTCGATCCAAATCCATTACAGAGTATTTTCTTTTAAAATTTTAATTATGCATACAAAACAAACTCTACTTGAAAATCCACAACTGTATCATTTTTCACACTATCAAATTATAGCTTTCATTAGATCCAAGTATGACATACTTGGTTAAGCCCTGCCAATGTCTATAACTAATAACAAATATCTAGTGTGGAACACCACACGACCTTTCAAGCTACAAAATGGAAATAATTTTAATAACATCAAACAGACACAATAATCTATTTAAAACTTCATGTCAGATAGAGATTAATATGTACATATCAACTTAAAAAAAATTCCAAAGCCGCCCGCTTCTATAAGATATCAATAATGTAATATAACCATTTTCATTCATATTTAATAAAATTTTTGACTTACCTTGCGTTATATTAAACAACTTTGTAAAGAAAATTTATGTAAAATTAATACGTCTGCACGTTTTCTTCTAAAACTAATCTTTATTCAGATGAAAAAAGTTGAACTAACCCTAAAATTTTACTTTAGGAACTTTTTTGCCGCTAAATTACTCGTCGTATCAAAAAATTGCATAGAACATAATTAATCCATATTTATAAGATCTATATGCAGGCACTTTCATGTTTGAAATATGCAGCTGTTTTAGAAATATTTAATAAAAACCAAAAACTGCTTTTATTAAGAAACCCCTGTCAACCACTGGATTTCTTCCAAATTCTACTCAGCTCTAAACCGAATAAAAAAAGCTTAAATACAAAATTTTAGGTACGTAGGTATTTTCGTTCTGGAGTTATCGTTAATACTAACATATATCCACACACACACACGCGCGCGCGCGCGAAATTGCTTGCGCACGCACTCACGCGCGCACGCACACACGCACGCACGCACGCACGCGCGCTCGCGCACGCACGCACGCACGTACGCAGCACGCACGCAAGCACGCACGCACTTGCACACACGCACGCACGCGCGCACGCACGCACGCAGCCACCCACCCACCCACACAGAAACACATACACACGCACGCATATACGCGCGACGCACGTACGCACGCACGCACACGCACACGCACACGCACACGCACACGCACACGCACACGCACACGAACACACACACGCACACGCACACTCGCACGCACAGACACACACACACACACACACACACACACACACACACACACACACACACACACCACACACACACACACACACACACACACACGCACACACACACACAACACAACACAACAGACAACAACACACGCACACACACACACACACACACACACACACACACACACACACACACACACACACACACACACACACACACACACACACACACAGACACACAGTCTGACAGACAGGCCTCCAGGCATGGTTGGCCAAATGTTGTAAAATGAGCTAATTAATCGATTTAGCGATAGTGAAAAAAGAGTCATACCTACATATGTATATGTAGGTTGGAAGGTAAAAATTAATTGTTGTAATAATAGGCTGCTCCAATGACATATAATTAAGGATTCCAAATGTATTTCCTAACAAATAATTTTGTAAAATATTCACTCTATGTTATCTAAAACTCTTACCTTATGTATTTATACTAATTTCAAAGTTGCTTTTGCCGTTTTATACCCAATTTCAAAATAATGCTTTGTTGTAGTTTATAATTCTTAATGCACTCTATCGAAGAACTTGCAAGATTGAATCTCATCAAATAATATAAACTGTACTTTAATGTAAGTAAACTAATTGTTCTAAGTTTAAATACTCTCGTGTACGATTTCTACTTATGCGTCATCTATATTCCAGTAGCAGAGCATAAAATTTTAATTTTAAAGAAATCATGCGTTTAAAAGCTCATATACATAATTGCAAAGTCATTTAAGGGTTTAAAGTTTAACTCATTTAAACCATGCTGCTGTTAAATACGTTGCAATTCTGATACCCTTAAAATTTGTTTGGAACAACAAATTTTACGTTAGCGACATGAAAAAAAATGAAAATTGGTACTGTTACCTAGGTTGACGATATTATAATCAACCATATCAAAACATTATTGTTTGCCTGTAGTATTCAATACCACAAACAATAGCATAACGTTTGGGAAGCAAAAGCGCCAGCCATTAACCAAATAAAGACTACGGTACACGTAACACAACAAAAAGACACCATGGGACAAGCAGTGATATCATTAGGTACTTTAGAGTACTGATTGCCCAAAAATCACAAGCGTTGTTGCAAGTTTTAGGCGCTTAGGATAATAATTCAAGCTCAGACGGCAGGCATATGATATGGCAGCCGGCCGATAGAAAATTCAAAGATCCGAACATTCCAAAATCCCAGTGGAAAAATTCGGTGGTTGGAAACCTTACTTTGAACAAAATGGGCCCAATAGACACCTTACGTGGAGCAGACAAATCCTCAAAGTTTATTATAAATTCGTACTAAGAGATTCAGAGACCGTTTAATAGGACAATATACAAAGTTTGGTTCAATAATATCCGAAAACATCAGTGCCGAGAAAGAGGAACAAAATTCCGGGAATTAGAAAAAATTGTTCAGGAAACCCACCTACCACCAGAACATAACACTTGTTAGGAATTATATTTTAACACATTTAACATGATATCAACAGTATCGGGAATTAAACCAAAACAGAAACGACTCGGCTGTGAACATCCAAACATTACCACTTTTAGTAGAATCGATGAAATAAAAATCCCATTAACATCACAGTTTGTGATAGAAGGCCACGTAGGTTATGAAACAATTTAGGACAATCCTTTAATGCAATCTGCGAGAACCAAACCAGAAGGTGAATATGCAGAAGACCGCGCGCCACTCAGCACTTAAAGCCTTATCACTTCAAACGTTTGGAGAAACTATGTTGAAACGCACCACTCATAAATTTCCATTTCATTCAATAAACCCATTAAAGTAAGCAAATAGTAAAAAACACTACTTTAAACCTCGTGGATATTAAGTATAACAAAGGAGGCAGAAGTAGGGTGTTATGTTTTACCAGGACATGGTGGTGTGTACGTAGAGTACCTGGAAAAGCACAACTTGAACCAAGAATTTTTTGAATTCAAATATAATGCAATGCAATGCAGGGTCCTTGAAGATATCCAGAACGTCGCCACCTTAATTCATCAGTCTGAATATAAAAGTACTCAAGCGGAATATCTACATCAATAAATGCAATGTGTTTCTTTAACTCGCCATTTAAACCTAAACTAAAGATGAGATCATTAAAGTCATCATTCGTCTCACAAGAAGACAGCAGTTTTTCGAGTAAATTCTACGGTTTTTATCAAATATTTTAAGTAAAACCGTGGTGTATTTTAGAATAAGCGAAAAGAAACAAAGAAGAATGTATCCATTTGAATGACTATTATAACTAAGAATCACCATTAGTTATTTATCTAATAAATTTCGCCCTAGTTAATCATATTGTCTTCCGCCGGTTTCAATGCAATGCTTCAGGAGTTCTCGTGCAGATGATACGGTAGTCTTTATTTCGTGCTACAAATGCGACGAATTTAAACAAGCTTAAACATCAAGTGTTTAAAACTTGGGATGTTTTTTTTAAGTATAAACACAACTTTGCTTTGCTTGGTTTAGTGTATTTGCAGAATGGGATCAAAAAGAATTCTTTAATATTATCTTTTGAATAATAAAAGTAATTTATTGTTGAGCTGCTTTTATCCACAAATATTTTGACCTTTCTATAGGAACTTCTATTTCCAAAGGAGTATATTTTATCAAGAATAGGTTTGGAAGAAATCAACAGTAAAAACGGAAGATTAACTTATGCAATTTCGGCTAATAATTTCTGGTCGCATAATATTAATGGATTCAATTGATTATATTGACAAAAAAGTACCCAAGTCATGGGCAAAGAGGAAAATAAACTTAAGTGTAATGATAAGATATGGTAATAGAAACAAGAATTGATAGTTCATAATTGTTGTGAAATAAAAGAAGTTCTACAATTGTACGGATGAATTCAAACAGATAAGTGTCAAACTAAAAAATTGTGGGATGAAGTATTTTGTACTACAATCATTGATTAATTACTTCTTGCATGCTTCATTATTAACCTTCGTTCATATTCAATTATTATATGGAAAAATTTAAGTAGTAGCGCAATACCCTTATAGTTAAGGCCTACTTGTTTGAATCGCGTCGAACTTTCCTGCTCAGCCATCATTCTAAGACGACAATGAGGTGGGGGTTCATAGTCAGTCAATCATGGCCATTTTGTGAAAAAAAAACATGCATTTGAATAAAACAAATATTGCTATTGTTATTGTTGAACGCAATATCGCATTCCTACCTACCTTACATTGTACAAATACTACTTACCTAGACACAGACAGAAGCTATTTAGCGTACGAAATAACATCTTAGCTAATCTATAATTTAGTTAAAAATATTTACTTAGATAGATTTTATTCACTTGGGTACAGTTTATTAAACATGGATAATGATTATGGATTGGGGTAAAGTTTGTTAACGTATATAGTTTGATACAGTTTATTGAACTATTAACCTTGACATAAATTAGACTCTAACTATGCGCCATGTTGTGTCGTTACAAAATTTTTCGCCGCAGTAGGATATAAGATGTAGAAAAATTTTATAAGAATTTTTTTGGAAAGAAAGATTGTGTAATTACATTGACACGGCTAACGACACAGCCGTGAAATTCTGATAATAAATTTTTTTTCTTAAACAGTAATAAGCGCCAATAATGCGACATTATACGCCGCTAAAATAAAATTTTGTGACCTCATAGGAAATAAGTTATTGCAAAAATTACATCGACAAGGCTAACTTCAAAGCCTTACGATTAATTAATCTGTTTTGCGCGATAATTGGATACCTATTATGTCCGTTTTGCGCCGTTAAAGTTGAACTTATAGGAAGCTAGTTGGAAATATTGCATCCATATGTCTTTGTTCACGGTCGTGAACTTATGTAGAAAATTAATATTTCCGTGCACTTTAATTAGATGCTAATGTAGGGTTAACGTTACTAATAGTAATGTAAAATCAAATTGTTAATGTTGGAAAATATTTAGTATGGCCATAATGTAAGAAAACGGATTAAATATTATTTAATATAAATATATCTATAATGGAAGAAGTGGGGTTATAATAACACAATAAAAATATGACAAAAAAAAAACAATAATTAGAGCATAACAAGAAGGGGATTTATGTAGAAGTTTACAGCTCAGTAAAGTTAGCCATGTTCATAATAACTTGTTAGGGCGCAAAATTTTACTACGACGGAGTATGGTGTGCGTCTAATTATCGTGCAAGAAAAGATTAATTTATTGATAAGTTCACGGCTTTGAGGTTAACCTGGTCGATTTTTTGTTTCTTATGGGAGCGCAACATTTGGTTTTAACTACAGCTGCTGTAAGACAGAATTTATGTATACCAATGGTAACGGCTGTGTCAAGTTAGCCGTATCTACAGGCACGCAGGGTTTTATTTTAACGGAACAAAAGGCTCCTTATGAGCCCCTAGTTACTCCATAAGAAAAAATGATTTATTCATAAGTTCGTGGTTGTGAAGGTAACTATACCGATGTAATTTTTTTTACAATAAAATGCAGAATAGGTGTGTAAAGGTATGTAAGTGTATATATATATATATATATATATATATATATATATATATATATATATATATACGGTCTTGAAAAGACCGTTTGTTGCAAAACGACGTTTCGGCAGAGTCTCATTTGGCATTCTCAGGTTGGTAGCTGTCTGCTCCTACTTCGAGTTACTCGAATTGAACTACTTCCCGTTGTGTGTGCTGCTGCTTATGTACTCTATTGCTTCCAATCACTGCTTTCGATGCTTTCACTACTTTCACTCTGACTTCACTGTTTGCTTCCCTGTTTTCACTTCTTCTTTTATTGATTCCATTTTAGGTGTTGTGGTTTTTAGTTGTCTAGGGATTAATGATGTTTTCCATATTGATGATAGTCTGAGAGAGTCGTCTCTTGTGTCGAGATTATGTGGGTGTTTCTCAATATCTATGGCTTCTCTGATAATTCTAGCTGTAAAGTGCTCAATGCTTACCAAAGTTTTGTGTCCTCAAATTTAATTTTGTGTTCTGTTGTGGTTACGTGTTGGGCCAAGGATGATGTCGCTTGAACTTTATTAACCGAGTTTTTGTGTTCTATCCTTGCGCTGATTTTTCTGTTGGTGTGTGCAATATACGATAGTCCGCAGCCTCCACATGGAATCTCGTACACTCCTTTACTCTCTAACGAGATCTTGTTCTTAGGATTTTTTAAGGAAACCTACGCGCACGGACAGATACGTCAACGCTGAATCGCATCATCATCCAAGCCAACTCAAATCAATTAAAAATGGATTCCACCACCACGACATACAAAGAACTATGATACCTTCTAGTAGAGAAGACAAAACACAAGCTGATCCTGCAACTGCCAAGGCACACCAACCATACATCAAAGGAACAACGGACAAGGTTAGCCGCATTCCTAAACAAAAAAACATAAAATCGATACAACTTCCACGGCGTATCGAAAAATTCATTCGATCTTAAAAAATCCTAAGGATAAGATCTCGTTGGAGAGTCGAGGAGTGTGCGAGATTCCATGTGGACGCTGCGGGCTATCGTATATTGGACAGACCAACATAAAAATCACCGCTAGGATAGAAAAACACAAAAACGCAGTTAATAAAGTTCAAGCGTCATCATCCTTGGGCCAACACGTATCCACAATACATAAAACTAAACTTGACGCAAAAATGTTGGCTAGCGTCGAGAACTTTACAGCTAGAATTATTAGAGAAGCCATAGAGAATGAGAAACACCTACATAATCTCAACATAAGATGCTCTGAGACTACCATCAATATGGGAAACATCATTAATACCTGGAGAACTAAAATACACAACACCTGAAACAGAATCAATAGAAGAAGAAGTGAAAACAGGGAATCAAACAGTGAAATCAGTGAAAGTAGTGAAAGCAGCGAAAGCAGTGAGTGAAAGCAATAGGGTACATAAGCAGAGCACACACAACAGGAAGTTAGCTCAGTTCGAGTAACTCGAAGCAGAAGTAGACAGTTACAAACCTGAGGATAGCCGCAACGTTGTTTCGCAACAAACGGTCTTTTGAAGACCAGAAGAGCTACGCGGGCCAACTCCCGAGAAACCAACAATACATACAGTAGCCTCAAAAACCTAAAGATCTATATATATATATATATATATATATATATATATATATATATATATATATATAGTCACTTTTACAAATGTATTGTCCATGTGGGGGCAAAATTTTATTTTAGCGGCGCTAAACCGCGCTTAATTGGCGTATGGCTACTGGATAAGAATCAACTTATGCTGTGACATTACCCATGCTGATTTAATATTAGTAATAACGTGTTTCCTATAGGGACGTAAATTTTAGTTTTAACTAGGCAAAACGACGCACAATGGGTGCCTAATTATGATTCAAAAAAAGATTAGTTTATGTATAAGTACATAAAGTTAGCCTTGTAGATGTAACCTTGGTAATAACTTTACCTACATGCGTGTAAGATTTTACTTAAGCGGCGCAATACAGCGCACAGTTCACAGCTGTGAGGTTAGGCGCAACACTATTTCCGAGGCCCAAAATGGTATCTACTTTACTGCATAAGAAAAAATGTATGTACGCAGGTCACGCCTGTGAAGTTAGTCGTGCCACCATAATTTTACAGTAATCTCTTTTCTGTAACAAAATTTATTTTAGCGGCCCAAAGTGGTACCTAATTACTTCATAAGAAAAAAATAATGTATCCAAAGGTTTGGATACATTAACATTTTTTGCTACAACTTATTTCCTATTGGGGCGTAACAATTAATTTCAACGCGCAATCTAGCCCCTAATTAGCGCCTACTTACTTATACACATGTTTAAATGACATTTTTTAAAAAAGGCATGGCTATCTTCACCTACCAGTAGTTACCTAAACGCCTAAAAAAGCGTTCCTTGAAAGGTAGTTCTTACGCAGGATGCATTAATATGAAATAAATATATTGAGCAAAAAAACGTTTTTGGCAATTATTTATAATGCTGTTATCTACAAATAAGGTATGGTAATTGGAATATTTTGAGTTATGCATAAAAATATCAACTGAATTTTAAATGGAGTATAAAACGTGTAACGCTTTCTGAAGACCGGTACATCGTTCTAACTCGAAGTGCGTTCTGCATATAATTCTTTTTTTTCCGCATACAATATCGAAAAGGAAGGAAAATTTGAGTATGAAACAATTTTACAGGTTGTAAACATACTAATGTCAGCGTTAAATCATGCTGCACTGCAAAATAAGATAAATTCAAATCTCATTCAACCTCAACGCAGTGCTTGCTAACTCATTACAGTTTATAATTAAAGGAGTTTGAAGCTTAAAAAAGATATTTTGAGGTAGAATTGTAATTTTTAGTATATAAACAAAATGGAAAATTCTAAAGTTAGTCAGCGATGCGAAAACTATTGATTACTCTTGTTAATGATTGATCATTATATAATAAGTTATAATCTTGAAGTAGTGTAACAGAGATTATCGTTATCTGCCGAATAAACACGTATTTTGTTTGATAATCCTCTTTATGAACAGTCAAACATGAACATGTAAATACACTGTAATATTTTTGTTTCAGCTCCAGTAAAACGGAACACAATGCAGACACGCTGAGCTCGCAACGGTAAGCCTAAAAGCATTTTTCTCTATTTTTCCTATATTCTTGCCATTCCATTCCATTAAAGACTGATTGCTACAGCTTAGCTTTATTTTGTACTTTTACAAGTTCAAAATATAAGAAGGTTATATAACATTATAGAACATCATTTTTCAAACGGTAAATAATGACTGAAAGGTATTACTGAGAAAAAAGCAAGCTTCAAAATAGAAATTCTGATGTGTTTCTAATATACACAAAATTACACATACACACACTCACTATTTATTTTGATATAATCTTTACCTTCCAACCTACATATACATATGTAGGTATAGAAGGTAATGCAATTGACCTTCGCTATCGCTAAATCGATTTATTTGCTTAATTTGCAACTTTTGACCAAGTTTCGCCAAGATCGGCCATCATGTCTGGATGTCTGTGTGTGTTTGTGTTTTTGAATGAAAATACCTAGGCACTTAAAACTTTGTATTTAAGCTTGGTTTCAATTCGCTTGGAGCTGATTAGATTTTGGGAGAAATCCAACGGTGGAGAGGGTGGATTTATTAGGGGAAGTTTTTGGTTTTTATCAAATATTTCTAAAACAGCTGCATATTAACAGATATACAAATACCTAGGTATAGACTTTAAACATATAGAATACGCATAACATAGCGTGCGTGCGTGAGTGCGTGCGTGCGTGCATGTGTGTGTGTATGGGTGTGTGTGTGTGTGTGTGTGTATGTGTGTATGTGTGCGTGCGTGCGCGCGTGCGTGCGTTCGTGCGTACTTGCGTGCGTACGTGCGTGCGTGCGTGTGTGTGTGTGGGTGTGTGGGTGTGGGTGTGGGTGTGTGGGTGTGGGTATGTGGGTATAGGTGTGTGCGTGTGCGTGTGCGTTTGCGTGTGCGTGTGCGTGTGCGTGTGCGTGTGCGTGTGCGTGCGCGTGCGCGTGTGCGTGTGCGTGTGCGTGTGCGTGTGCGTGTGCGTGTGCGTGTGCGTGTGCGTGTGCGTGTGCGTGTGCGTGTGCGTGTGCCGTGTGCGTGTGCGTGTGCGTGTGCGTGTGTGTGTCCGTGTTCGTGTGCGTGTGCACGTACATGTTAGTATCCACGAGAACTCCAGAACGAATATACCAACGTACTTAACATTTTGTATTTAAGCTTGTTTTCATTTGGCTTAAAGTTGATTAGATTTTGGGAGAAATCCAGCGGCAGTTTTGATTTTTATCAAATATCTCTAAAGCAGCTGCATATTTCAAAGATATAACAATACCTAGAGATAGACCTTAAACAAATCGATTAATTATGTTCTGTGCAATTTTTTGGTATGACGCGTAATTTAGCGACAAAAAATTCATAGGGTAAAATTTAAGTGTTCAAGTTTTTTAATTATCTGGATAACGATTAATTAATGTTTTAAGAAAAGTGTAGACGTGTGTTTAATTTTACATAAATTATTGTTATAAAGGTTTTTAATGTATAGGGAAATAAATGTAAAAATTAAATAAATATGATTGAAAATGTTGAAGCTGTAGCATTTTGGTAGTAGCGGGCGGCTTAGAATTTTTTTTACGTTAACATGTACTTATGTCTCTTAATCTCTATCTGACGTGAAGTTTTAAACGTTATTCTGACATAGATTATTGTTTTTGTTTTTATAATGTTGCCTATTTTCGTTATGAACGTATAAAGATTAGATTGCATTGTTATCCTAAAAAAATTGAAATTATTATTATTTCATTTCTGTTAATTTAAGTTAGCATCTAGATGTTTATTAACCCTTTGACAAGGAAAGAGAGCTCGTAATATGAATTTCAGACCTGCGCAAAAAATTGAGACCAATATTAATCAGTCGCCATTGGTTTGGTGCCAAACAAACTTTAGCATCGTCTGCTTTCAGTAATCTGCAAGAGAGAGAAAATACATTGCTCTCTTCTTTCAACATTATGGTGCCGAATGGTAACAGATTGGTATCCGGAATTACGCGTCCCCTCTCTTTTCTTGTCAAAGTATTAACCTCTGTCTATCATGAAGTATAACCGTCATTCTGACATAGATTATTGTTTTTATGATGTTGGCTATTTTCGTAATGAACTTTAATTCCTTTAATTCCCATTTTTTGGCTTTGTAGGTCGTGTGGTGTTCCACGCCAGATGTTTTACTTTACATACATCTTTCATGTTTGGCATTTTACAGACATGGTCAAACAATACAATTTTTTTTTATTTTTAAGAAACATTTGCTTTATAGAACACGGTATAGTGTATTTAGTTTAAGCGCATTGAAGGTAAATTAATGTTCTCCTAATTTTTTACGAATCTTAAATCGAAATTTCACTGTAATCTACTGACTTTACTGACATTTCAAATTAGCCTAAAAACTAATATTAAGCATAACTTATCATACTTACTACATCGTGTAGTAGTAATAATTAAAATTAAAGTATCTATTACAGAGCTCTAGAGAATGAAATGGTCTACAGGAGGTTCTAAATTAAACTTACACTAACTAATATAAACTATATTTAAAAACATTTTGAAATTAGTAATAATTAGTAGCTCAGTGGAAAAATGGGCGTCGGCGTATTACTAATTTTGCATTTAGTATAGCTCGTAATACGTAAAACACAACAACGATAAGTCACCAATCAGGAAAAATATGTCACAAAAGCGCCACCTGCTAAATAAATTTATAGCGGAGAAGACGTCATGAACTAGATTTTCAAATAATGGCCTAAGAGGAAACCATAATGTTCACTCGAAAAGGACACACTCAACGTAACCTTTTCGGAATTTGATCGATTGATACCAATAACTTCTTAATCTCCTCGATTATTAAATTATATTTACACGAACTTCGGTAACGAAAAATCTGTATACCAAAACTTTTTCATCTGGTTTAAAGTATATAATTTGTTTACAATCGTTCTATTAAGTATCCTAAAATACGAGAAAAAAGGATCTAAGGTGCATTTTAACCACACGTGACCAAATACACAATATGTTTCAAATTCATTTGAAGTTATGATGTTTTAAATATAACACCCCGTATCTTAAAGCAATATTTAATTGAACGTAAAAAAATAAGTCAACCTTGTTAAAAATTCTATTCTTTGAAAATAGGTTTTCTGTAAAAGAGACACATCAAAAAGGTGTTTATACAAATTTAGATATAATTCTTTTTAGACTTCCAAATGTGACATTCACATCTTCGAAAAGTTGTACAGGATGTTCTCTACTGCAGTGTATAATTTCCTGTTGTCAATTTGCCATAGCTTTGTTAATTTCTATGGAACACCCTGTACTTTTAATGTAATTTTGAACTTAAATGTGCCCTATGCCCAAGTACAGCTATTTTAGGTTATTTTTTAAATTTTAATTTATGGAACTAAATAGATAAGTTCTTAAGCAGATGTAATATTTGCAGTACTTCCAAGTGTTATGCTTGCTCCTTCCAAATGTTGCTACAGAAGGGTTTTCCTTCTACATATTCAGATTAACAATCTTGTTGATTCAGATGGAAAGTCATGTACTTGCTTAGAGCATACCGATCTTAAAAAGTGTTAGGATTCTCTACTTCAACCTTGACATCATATTTAAAGAACAAGAAGGGCGTTCCAGTTAATTAATAAATTTACAGTGCACTGATTAAAGGAAATTATACACTACAATATCCAACACCCTGTATAACTTTTGAAAGAATATGAATATCATACTGTGAAGTCTAAGAGGTATTTAATACGTATTGTTTCAATATTCTGACGTTTTTAAAACTACGTAATATTTACAAAGCTGGTGTTACACTACGCTTAATTATAGGAAACCTTTATCAAAGATAACTGATTTGTGCAATAGAAAATTGATTTAAGGCATAGGGTGTTCCATAAAAAAAACATGATTTGCCACATAAATTTGGAACACTCTGAAGATTGCAATATAATTTTAAAATGTCTATGATAATTCACATATGTAGTCGATTTCCGAACAAAGCGATCCCTTAGCCTTCAAACTTCATGGAGCGTAAAGGGTATACCTTCTTTATACCAATTTATCCATATCTCAGAAACTATGTTATATTTTTAAATCAAATTTTCAGAAGGTTGCTTTTGTACGCAGTAGCACTGTCAACGACCTTCTAATTCTGCAATTTAGATATGAGTGGTCACTAGCACTCTTTAATTATTCTGTAATTTCGGTGGTAGCGGTTAGTAGCACTGTCATTGAAATTTCTAAAGAGGCACCGTCATCGATCTTTTAGTTATTCTGTAATTTAGATAGCTGCTTAATTGGTCTGCAATTTAGATGGTAGCGGTTAGTAGCACAGTCATTGAACTTTTAATGTATGTTGCAATTTGGATAGTGGCGGTTTGATGCTCTTTTTTTATTGACTTATATTTTCAATATTAGACAGAGAGAAAAATCCGGATATCTTTGTTTATTCGTTATATAAAACTAAACAGACATATTAAAAATATAGTTACGATTGTAGTATGGAGAATCTTAATAGGTTAATTGAAAAGGCTAGAAAACAAACTGTAAAGCAAGTGCCGGTAACAAAAAATGTAGAGCTAAACACGTGTAGCTGTTGGGACAAGTAATACACTACTTAAATAAATCGCAGTCAAAGTATGTGTGTTGGCCTTTCTCCAAATCTCTCCTTTTCATCTTTCATCATTTGTGAAATTAGGCGGTATAAAAACAACAATACGTAGTGTTTGATGATAACGAATGGAAATCTTTTTTTCGACCAGAAAGGGGTTAACACAAATTGTTTTTATTGTTCACATTATGAATGGCAACCTATAAATCTGGGTATTAAAGCTATTCAATTTTTAAGAATCGGCGATAAAAAGATAATCAAAATTGATAATGAGGGATTATATGAAATATATTTATGTCGGGAAAGTTTAGTGGAGTTATAGAAAGTGGCAGTTTTAATAACAAATAGATTGTGATATCTATCAACTCAAGAGTTTTACAAAAATCTTGTTGCTGGAGTCGCTGGTATGCCTAGAGATCCGAAAGCAAACATTATGAATGTTATTAGTGTTATGTTAGATGTGAATTGTGAAAATGCAAATATTATGTTGGAAATAATTACATTATTACTTGTGGTAGTTGAATTAGATGTGGAAGTGGCGAAAGTATTTAAGTAGTAATGCGTGAATAAAATTTAAACAGTCTATATGCGGGACTATCACTTGCCTGAATCGTGAACCAAAGCGGTAGATGCACATACGGCAGTAAAACGTTTAGTTCAACATTTTGGGCACAGATATTTTATGCCGAAAATAAGGCAAGCATTTGTTTATCAGAACCACATTATTGGACACTTGTAAAGAAGTATGAAAATGGTGTCAAAACATGTGAAAGGTATTTAAATCTTCGATTTTTTTTAGCTGTTTAATACAAAAGTTAAGTGCTGCACAATTCGAACATTATACGTTAGTGCTGAAGCAGTGGGAAACAATCGAAACCTGCGCCGGCGATAATACCTCGTTTATATTTTCGTTTAAGCAAACCGCTATGTTTCAAGAACTGCTTCTTATCCGAACAAGTGTCATAATTTTTAATAGGTAATTTATCATCCTGGGGAATAAAACAGATGCCAGTCATTATAATACTAAACGTCAAGTGATACGTCTCGGAGATTATATATATATATATATATATATATATATATATATATATATATATATATATATATATATATATATATATATTGTGTATGTTAGTTAGCTCAGGATTGATCTATCGAGCAATGCGATATGAACTTTGAAACTGTTAATAGAAAGGAAGGTTCAGGATTCATTAATACTTTAATTAATAAGTTACCTGTTGAACTACATATACCTGGATACAAATACTGCGGGCCAGGCATTCGCTTACAAGAACGTCGTGTTCGGGGTTATAAAGGTATTATTGGACGAAGCGTGTATACTCGAGGTCGAACGATTTAACAGATCGTCATAGAGCTGACAAAAGATTCCAAAAAAAGCTTGGAAGAGACTCAGTTCTTCAGACGCTAGTTTTGGTGAAAGAGGCTTAACTACAACAGGAATAGTGAAAGGAAAAGGACACTAGGAATGGGAATGAAATTAAAGTGAAGAAAGCGTTCTAAAAAAATACTTCAATCACGTTTATCAACGTAATTCACCTGGTGCGTCGTCGTGTTGGCGGAAAAAATTTCAAATCTACAATAAAGCAAGCTATGAACGCATTAAAACACAAATAAACTGTGCCGCCTAAGAATAGAATTGAAACAATCTCGAAGCGTGGAGGATTGATTCTTTTAATTCCGCTGCGTTTGGAGCATTTGGTTCTTTGGGTGGAGGTGCAGCTGCTGTTGAAAAAACTGGTAACGTATTACACGTCCAAACCGCACTAGGCGTCGTGCATGCTTACTAATGTAAGCGGGTTGCCAAGCCAGCTAACAGGGAGATGGGCGTGGTCGAAATAATAAGTAAAATGTATGATTAATATGCTCAAACACCTTACACCTACATTCAAACAGCTCAGTCCGGGAAAATATGTCTCTAGGCGCCACCACAATCGAAACTTTGCTAAAATAATTGTCTTAAGCTGGATGTTAATTAACCCTACCTGATTGTGGAAAGTAGGATTGTGCTTACTCGGTAAACTCCTATACGAAGGTTCTAAAACAAACACTCGTCCCAAACAATTCAACTCAAACTCAAATAAATTTAGCACTACCCAGGTTATTAAAAACTTTTTGAATACACCTCGTATACCAAAACTTCCAAAATAAAATTTATCACTCAAATTCATTAAATGAACGGTAATTAATTTTTAAAATTCTTAACATGAACGATATCTTTTAAATTTAATTTACTTTTTATAACACTTCTGAATCGTATTGTCATTCGTAAATAATTTAAGGTTTCAAAACTCCAACTTTTTGTTATACTTAATGAAATTGAAACTAACAGCTGATCCGTTAATTGTGCATTGCGCTAATGAAACAAACATGAAAATTTTGCAATCAACCTGGCTGATATAACATTTCAGGTTGTTCATTAATCTTAAAAATCCAAAAATATGCAAAGCTTACTTTTAAAATTGTCAAAACAAGATCACCAACTAAGTAAATGTTACAACTGTGTTTCATACCTGGCTAAATAAACAACAGAATAACAATCAACGGTAAATACATATATTGTCCTGTACAAAATAAAACAAAAACACAAATATCAGCGTGGTTGAAAGTTAAACCACCAAATACCACTTTTTATTCTTACTACTAACACAAACCATACAATAAGACTCAAGAACGATTATCTCTTCCTTTCAAAACTATTTAATAATTTAAACAACTATACGCAAATAAACTAACAAAAAGATAATCGGGCTTAAATGAGTTCATAAAATTCCTAAATCTAATTTCTTACTTAAAATTGTCCATTAATCCTTGGCTTTTCTTTTTTCTTTCTTCCGTAAATCAAATATGTGTAGTCCATTTGTAATCCTTAAATTGCATGAACGCACATTACAAAGGCTCAACAAAACTTATTCCTCTGTGCACTCGCGAATAGTTCACTATGCGAGGTTATTACTCCCACAAACATGTAATAACGGTAAACCTTTGGTTGCCTCTTAAAAGAAAAATTCTAGCAACCTTTACACCAATTTAGTCCCTTATACAAATAAAATTTTCGACGTCATATAACGTTACTTAAACATTGGCTTAATATACAACGAACACTTCGTTCACTTAACAGGTGGTCTCATAAATACTTTTAGCTGAATGTCGGTACAAGAACACGCGCTAACCTTGACGCTATTAACGTTACAACTGTTAACTTTTTATAAATCTGCTTACGCACTTATTATTTTCTTGAAAATTAACAAACTAATTTTATCTTCAACTTCAATTTTATTATCGTTTTATTTATGAATGTCTTTTACGATTCATCCCCGGTTCGGGTTACGCAGTTGTTTAAACAATTACTGCCTCATTAAAATTCACAAATATACTCCAACATCATCCCATTCTATCACACAACCTTCGCGCGCGTCTTCCGCCAACCTTCACCACAGGCAACAGCCAAAAACGAAAAAGCTCCCGTCAATCCCTGGCTTTCCTATTTATAACTTCAGTCATCCATCTTTAAACATGTCTTCCTTCCGCGTTATATTCTTCAATAGTATTCATTCAAAATTCCATAGTTCCAATAGATGCTACCATCTATACAAGCAAGCGTGTAATTACAATACATCGCCATATTTGTTTTCACTTACAAATTTTCCTATTACTTCATGAAGAAATCATTTTTCGTTACCACATTCATTCAGTAGCCACTCTGGACCATTACACAACTTTTAACAGTTATCTTCAACCTGCGCTCGATCTCGTTCCGCAACATTTGCAAAAATCAGTACCGTCTAATGTCTCAAATTCCATATACTTACACGTATTCTTAAAACAATTGCACAACATTACAAAACCCTTCGGAAATTAACACTTAAACATACCCAATCTTTCTCTACATATTTTCTAAAACATTCTACACTTATACTTCACATCTTCTGGCAAAGATTACTCATTTATCTTCAAACATTCCATTCCATATAGTGGCAATACAGAAGCAATACAGTGGTAAGCATTATCGTTCCATCGACAAATTTCTCTTCACATTTACATTCATCAGAATCTAATTATTCCAACACTAAAGTCTCTATAACATTCAAATACACGTATCTACATACTGAATTATATTTCTCCTACATTTCCAGTGGCGTATCATACACCCACATGCATTATGCATACACAAAAAAAAATTTTTTTTCGTTCAAACTCGATCCACTCGTGCTCAAAACACGTAATACACGTCATTATAACATCCTACATACAGGGTGCGTCAACGCAACCTGACAAACGATGCAAAGGCAGCAACTTAAACATTATAAGAAACTAAACGTCATAATCAAGCAATGGAAGCAGCTGCTGTAGGAAAAGGATTATATACTAAACTTTATAAAAGAGGTTTAGGTCTTTACTTAAAGCCATATCAAAAAAACTCTCAATAAAGCCACCACACCACGCCGTAAGCAACGTGGAACTATCAAAGTATGTTAACAGATTATATATAAACCATTTTAGAGAAATATATGTGCGAGATAATTTACCTAAATGAGTACATTCTAAGGAATGCAGTATTGTGAATTTATATGGACGGCATAAGTCAAACGGTGGAAAACATATCATAAATTTTGATACTACTGGACGTATCAAACCGTCCTTAAAACTAACTCACTACTTCCTATCTGCTAGTAGCAATCATGAAGTAGAATACAACTTTACTAAGCGAACAATAAACTAATGTTTGGACTAATAGATTTGAAATTACCAAATCAAGGATTTCAACACATACATGGACCGCCATAAAGTTGGACACATATGGGAAAAATGTTTATTATCGAAATTTCTGAAAAACTCTATTGGCGTCGTTGCTGCATGTCTGACAACCAAAAATTCAGTGTGACATTTGTCACGTGAACATAGATTTGGCGGAAATTTTGAAAAATGTTAACTGTGATGTCGAAAAATGGGCCAGATTGACAAGATATCGAAAAATTGTGTTAAGAAAATGTATTTAGAATGTAACAAAGACACAATATAGCAATTTTCAACCAAATCAGAAAAAAAATACCATTAATTCCCCTCTGCTTTTATTATAAAACATCATAAAATCTTGTTTTACCTGGAAATAGTTTTAATAACATAAATTACAGTATTTTAGGTATTTTAAACTATGAGGTGTACTTTAAAGAGCAATAATTTTCATCCTTATAAGCCGAAATATTTGATTCTTCCAAAGCCAGTTTATTGCATTCAAAAATATCGCTAATTTCAGATGTACTACCCAATATTAAATTTAATAAGGATAAATAATGTGTTGTTAAGTTTTAATTAGAAATATTAGTTCGCTTACATTTTATTTACCGGTTAAAAATATATCAGCTCATGCGCTTCAATATACAGGGCATGAACACCACCAGTGATGAGGCTAAATCGTATTTTGCAAATTTCGCTCTCACAAATTGTCTATTTTACAAATATTTGATTAATTTTGACCTATAATGATGTAATTTATGTTATTAAAACTATTTCCAGGTAAAACAAGATTTTATGATTTTATTTTCGTAATAAAAGCAGAGGGGAATAAATGGTATTTTTTTTCTGATTTGGTTGAAACTTGGTATACGGTGTCTTTGTTGCATTTTAAATAGATTTTCTTAATACAATTTTTCGATATTCTTTCAATTTGATCCATTTTTTGGCATCACAGTTAACATTTTTCAAAATTCCCGCCAAATCTATGGTCACGTGACAAATGTCACAATGGATTTTTTGGTTATCAGACAGGCAGAAATGAACCGCCAATAGAGTTTTTCAAAAATTTCAATAATAAAGATTTTTCCCATCTGTGTCCAACTTTATGGCGGTCCCTGTATATTAATTCAGTCATTCATACTATTGAACCCATGCTTGCATTCCGGAGATCTACTTACAAGGCTAACCAGATACATACAGAAAATTCGATTAATATCATGAAAATTAATTCCGTAATGGTCGAATGCAATATAACTAGTGGTACTTTTAAGAATGATTAATGATCGCACACTACTCACGAATTCTTTCCAAGCATGCTAGTATCGTGAAGTTAGCTTGTGCCTAGATATAAAAAAAATGTCAAAAATAGAAAGTAAATATAAACAAACGTTGCATATCGGTACGTGAATGAGAAAAAATGAGAGGTTGTATGTTTTCGTGTGTGAATGCATGTGTGCGTGTGTGTCAGTGTTCGTGTTCGTGTGTGTGTGTGTGCGAGGGGCGTGTGTGCGTGGGTGTGTGTGAGTGGGTGTTTGCGTGAGTGCATTTGCGTGTGTGTGCGCGCGCATGTGTGCATGTTTGTATGCGGTGTGTATGCTTTTGCGTGTGCGTCGGCGTGTACAACTGAGTATGCGTGTGCGTATTCTTGTGCGTGTGCTTGTGCATGTACATGTGTCTTTTTAATTATGTAGACATTTTCTTACTATTTCGTTTCTATTCAATTTTGATAAAAATCTAATTATAAATAAGGGTACTTTATAGAGGGATTTAATGCACATTTGTAAATATATCGAAAACTGCTAACTTTACAGAAAAAGCTAAACCACCTTTATTAAAGGTATTTAAAAATTAAGCAAATTTTTAAATTAAATTTGTTTGTACATTAATAACTAAGCCTTAGAAAATCAAGAAATCCCCTCGGATAACTTTAGTCTCTATCGGAAAAGATTTAACTTGTAATGTATATTAAAGATAATTTAATTTTATATAAGTTTCTGTAGTAAACTTTTTCATAGCAAACGGAATAAACGTCAAAAATTAATTTAAAGTTTAAATGAAAAAATATTGGTTTTTAATGTAGCTTTGATTTTCATATTTGGCGAACGAAGATGAAACGTCAGTATTTCATTAATATAAATTTAAATAAAATTGAGTATTTTGTATCGACGTAAAGGTCAAACCATACATTAGGTATACTGTATTATGCAAAAAGTAAGGTGTTTGATAAATGGACAAATTTTGCCAAGAGATGTATGTAATTTATATGTCTCTTTTGCAATACAAAAATTCCATACGCGTATTGTTTTAATGGACGGCATGTGTTTTGTACTGTTAATGTAAGAGCAACTATAAATAATTTAAAAATATTCGTACTGGGATTGATTAAACTCCTGCCCCTATTTGCTAGTATATGACGACTTCGAATATCTTACATTTTTATAACAAACGACCAATAATGACATGACACTTATAATAATTTGTCTATCACAATAAAACCCACTAACCTTTTGCAGAATTGAGAAAAACCATAGTAGGTCAACTTTTTTAGATAAACAAAGATTGTAAAGAACTAATGAAGGAAACGCTAAAGCTTACGCTTGATTTATGGACAAAGGGAGGCTACAGACTAGCTCTAATTTCGAAAAACTGTGTTAAGTCAAATAGTAAACTGTTTTTGAATAGTTTCTACACAAATCACGTAATTTATCTGTTTTAAGATATACAGTGTAACCTCACATATCTTTGTAAATTAAACTGCAAAAATTCGTGATATGATTTAAAGATAGAATAAGTTGAACGTTTATTTTAAGGATTGTAAGTACTAGTTTTAGTTTTGTACTTATTGTTTTAATCAAATTTAACAAACCGAAGTGTTTATTACCGGTATATGAACTAAGGGAGCAAAGATTCGTACACTTCAAAAGTGCAAATTATTGAAAATGGTACAAAATCAATACTCATTCAGTTAAGTGAAAACTTTGTAATGACCTGAAATGTCTAGCAGTTTCTATGTAGGTATTACAATAAAACATTTTCACTTATTAGACTAAATGGCTTTTCAGATCTCTTTACCGTGAAAACTACTTTTAAAATGTTAAAACTTTCGTATTACTTTGGTAATTACCAAGTCCTTACTTGTAACCCCAAAAAGTGGCAAGTTTATTTCTATAAAACGTATCCACCATTACAAACTTACTATTCCTGAAATTTGTTGGTATATGAAAAAATATTATTCTATAAGGTCTTCTCTATAAAAATTTTCATTCATTCAACAATTACTTCGTATACATGGTGTCTCAGCGAGACCGTTCGTTAGAGGCTTATAGGGTTGTGGTCAAAATTAAAAAAAATTCAGAATCAGGTATAATTGATTGCATTATCTTCAAATAAAATATTTTCAGACTTCTAGCGCCTTCTACTTCGTTATTTCTAATGCAACGCCCTATATATTTTTGAAAATTTTGGATGGGAACCATAATTTAAAATCTTTTTTATAGAAGTTATTTTCCGAAATCTTAACAGCTGGATGACGTTTACAAAATGGACTATGTAACTCCTATTTAGATTGAGTTAAAATACAATTAAATTTGTAGTTTAAAGATGCCTTTATGGTATGCATTTTTTAAAATAAAAATCTTTGCTTGAGAATAATGCCTAAATTTATACCTTTCAGCCAGAGGTAAAAATGTAAAAAAATCAATTTTTTTAAATGGAATACCCTACTTTTTGTTACGTAATTGAATTGATGATAAGATTCGCTATAAAGTAGTATGACATGTTGTTATACCTAAATGAAACTGTTCTAGAGCTGTTTCCAAAAAAAAAAAAAAACGGAAAATTTTTATTCCTTAGCCATTATTTGGAGAATGCTATGAATGGTTGCTATGGAAACGAGAAATAATCAAGAAATTCTTAATTTATTTTTTATACATGGGAAATGCGACAAGATTCTTGGTAAAACTTGCACAATATTTAACGAAAACTATTCTCATTTACCTCCGATGACAAAAGGTAAATTAAGGAGAATGAAAGCAAATTTTGTGCGCTTTGGACGAACTGGTCAAGTGTTAAATCGACCAAAAACTGTAGTTGATGATGAAGAGGGAGAGTTGAATCATCAACTATCGTGCAACTTCTGCTAAAAATATTGTAGCATTTTCCGTGTATAAGAAATAAATTAAAAATTTATTCATTTGAATAAACACTATTTTAGCAATAATATTAAGACACTGAAGAGAGAAGTACTAAGTCACAAACATTAAAAACTTGACCTTTGAAAGATCGTTTTTTGTATCCATAGCATTCTCGAAATAATGGCTAAGGAATTAAAATTTTCCGTTTTTGGAAATATGCAATAACCCTTTTTGAGTTGTATTAAAATATACCGTAATTTAAGGTCTTTCATTCGTTCTGTTGTAAATATAAGAAAAAAGTTTTTAATTATTGAAATATAGCTATGAAGTAGGCAACTTAATTTGCATTTCTTTTTAGGGGTTTATAGTGTATACTTTTTAAAGGTTTATATTCCCACTTTAAATTATTGTTTTCTGATAATTTGATTTGCGCAACGCGTCATCATCATCATCTAACCTCCTCCGACTTCCTAAGCGTCCATTTTTTGACTTCCGGATGAATGTTGAAGCAGGAAGCTTTGTTGTGGTTTTCCACCTAAATTTTAGTTATTAATTTGATGGCACTTTTTTTTACGGTTACTTTAATTTTACTTTTATTTTTACTTCGATTTACAATTTAATTACATTGTAAGTACGCATTTAATTCTACTGTAGCGTACGCTTTCATTTTATGATTGCAATTTTTATTTGAAAATTTCAAAGAATGCAATAAATATTGGATTATTCCAATTCATGAAGATAAATTTTTAAGAAGGATAATTCCAGTTTGGGTGTGGCTGATAACATAAAAGCATTGTTATTGCAATAAATTACGCAACATTACACAAGGATTACGTCATCTTAGTTTGCAATTATGCATCATTTTTTATAATACCAGGGATCCTAAAGAAGATTTTGTATATATTGTACAGGTATTTAATGTTTAATGATTTTTTTAGTAACTTAAGGTTTTCACAATTAGTTTTTAAAATATATTTTATTTAACCCTTTCACCTTATATATTTAATAAACATAGTTGTTATTTTTTATTGTTTTACATTTTGATAAAAATTTTAGTGTAGAACTCGGTTTAGTTATTCCGAGATAATTAAAAAAAAATAACTTGGTGTCCGAGATCATTTTTATTAGTGTTACATTGCATTTTTATTATTTAGGTTAAGTGAAAATAATCGAGCAGAATTTGATGTAATTAAGAAAATCAAACCATTGAACCGGCCCACTTGAATTTACCGACTGAATCAAATGCACTATTTGTGGTGAATGGTTTGTATCTCCAGTTAGCTTAACGATTTGTATTTTTAGAGAATTATTACTCTTATTTCTTTATTATTATATTATTTAAAATTTATACGATTACCAGTTCGACCACTTTCTTTATAAATAACTCTAGAACAGTTTTATTTAGGTATAACATGTCCTATCACTTTGTAGCAAATCTTATCGCCAATTCGATTGCGTAACAAAGAATAGGTTATTACATTTAAAAAGATTAACTTTTGAAGTTTAGGCATTATTCTCAGGTAAAGATTCTTATACTAAAAAAAGCATACGGTAAAGGCATCTTTACACTCCACACCTAATTGGATTACAATAAAAGTAGGAGTTATGCTCCATTTTGTGAACGTCAACCAGCAGTCAATATTTTGGAAAATAATTTTTATCTCAAAAACCGTAATATATGGGAATGGTATAGCTTCTATTGTATACTTTATAATACTAGTACTAAATGTTCTTGTATCTAGAATTGAATATGTGTTTTGATTATAAAAACATTATTTATTATTGTTGCTAACATTCAACATTTCATAACTATGGCAATACCCAAAAAAACAGAATCGTGATAGAATCACGATACATAACAGTTTCTTCTCTCACTGATAAAAACAATAAGAATAATCTATACAACTCTTGTACCAAACGTGGTGAATGACGCAAAACGCAACTTGGAACAGAACTTGATGCAGAAGCAAAATTTGATAATACTGAAACTGACGGATCAACCGACTAAGACCACCTACCATGTCTTAGTCGGTTGATCCGTCAGTGTTCGTTTATTATTCTTAATTGATCAATATGACGTTTCCAACCACGTACATCGTGTAACTCTATAAGATAACTTGCCTAATATTTTTTGTTTACTCTGCCATGTTGCACTTATTCCTGACACTAGATTCTAGCTTCAATTCTCACTTCCTCTGTAAACTTTTTAATTTCTTGAGATTCTGTTTGAAGTTTGTTAATTACGGTGTTAGGAGTTATACGATAATCAAATAGAAATTTATTTAATTTGTAATTCTGTATCGTTTGTTGTATTTTTAAAAGTTTTTTTTTTTTTTTTAAAGACTGACGTTGAAAGTGCATAGATAAGCTTGAAAAACTCTGTTGTCAATTGTGCCGTGCGAATATGTGGAAGAGTGATTGTAGGTAGACAGAAAAAATGTGCTTGGTGGAATGAGTCGGTAAAAAAGGCAGTAAGTAAGAAAAAAGATGCGTACATGGCAATGATTGCTGCAAAAAATGAGACTGAGAAGAAACGATTATATGAGGTGTACAGATTAAGAAACAAAGAAGCGAAGGAGGCAGTGAGAATAAGTAAAGAGGAAGTGATGGCTGTGGAAGGAGAGAAAGTGCAGAATGATTTTGAGGGAAACAAAAAACTCTTCTGGAAATGGGTCAAAAATACAAAACGTGGCCTAAAACAGAACGCTGCAGGAGTGATGAATGAAACGAAATAGTATGGGACGATTGTGAAGTGAGGGAATGCTGGCAAGAGTATTTCGGAAAGCTGTACAGTAGTGAGGAACGTAAGACTGAAGTGTTAAATAAGGAGAATACAGAAGAAATGATGAATGAAACTGAGAAGGATATTGGAATAATTGAGGTAGAGAAAACGGTAGGAAGGTTGAAAAACGGCAAGGGAGCAGGCGTAGATGAAATCACTGGTGAAATGCTCAAGTATGGTGGTACAAAGCTTATACGAAGATTGCGTGAATTATTCAATGTATGCCTTATGTGTGGAAAAGTGCCGAGTGATTGGAAAAGCGCGATAATTGTACCATTGTATAAAGCTAAGGGGAACAAGAGTGATTGTAAGAACTACAGAGGAATAAGCTTGCTCAGCGTACCTGGTAAGGTATTTGGAAGAATACTGATTGATAGAGTACGAGGAACTACACAATCTAAAATGTGGGATCTGCAAGGTGGCTTCATGCCAGGGAGAGGATGTGTTGATCAGATGGTTGCTCTCCAGCAGGTGATCGAAAAGTGTTTAAAGGTAAAAAGGAAGTTGTACTGTGCGTTTGTAGATATGGAGAAAGTATATGACAGAGTGAATAGAGAGAAGCTGTGGGAAATATTAAATGAATATGGCGTAAATAAAGGTCTAATAAATGGAATAAGGGCAGTATACAACGGTAGTCGGGCATGTGTTAGGGTGAGAGGAGGTGTGAGTGAATACTTTAATATTGAGCAAGGAGTGCGACAAGGCTGTGTGATGTCACCGTGGTTGTTCAATGTATACATGGATAAATGTCGTAGACAAGCATGTAACGATACAAATGGTGTAATGGTTGCTAACGTAAATGTACGACTCCTGGTGTATGCAGATGACACAGTCTTATTAAGTGACAGTGCGGATGAGCTGCAAACCGCTCTGAGGAAGTTTGATACAGTCTGTGAGAGCATGGACCTAAAGGTAAACGCGAACAAAACTAAGATTGTGGTGTTCAATCGGGAAGGTGGAAAGGAGAGTAGAGTTCTTACTCTACAAGATGAAATCGTGGAGCAAGTGGACGAGCTGGTATATCTCGGTAGAATGTTTACTGCAGATGGTACAATTGAGAGCGAGATTGAACGAAGGGTCAATGCTGGAAGGAAAGTGATTGGAAGTATGTGGACGATAATGAGAAATGAAAGCATGAGCCTAGGTGCGAAACGAGCCATCTATAATGGCGTATTCGTCCCATCAGTACTGTATGGAAGTGAGACATGGGTATGTCAAAAAAAGTACGAAAGAAAAATAAATGCTGTGGGTATGAGATTTCTGAGAAGCGCATGTGGTAAAACGAGAAGGGACAAGATAAAAAATGAATGCATAATGAGGGAGTGTGGTGAGGAAAAGACGATGATGGATAGATATAAAAGTTGTACATTACGTTGGTTTGGTCACATTGAGAGAATGAATAACACAAGATTAACGAAACAAATATATGTGGGTGAGGTTAGGGGAAAGGCCGGGCCTGGTAGGCCGCGTAAAACTTGGCTGAATGTAGTAGAATCTATGATAAAGGAAAGAAAGATAAGGAGTTGTAAAAACAAAAGGGCATGTCAGAGACTATGTATGAATCTTGCGGAAGCTAGGGAGGTATGCAGAGATAGGAAAGCATGGCGAAAGATTGTGAATGAAAAATAAATAAGAGGTAGGGATTGTTTTGCCTACCCCGCAAGGGAATGGCGTGAAGGTTAAGTTAAGTTAAGTTAAAAGTTTTTATTGGATCTATAACTGTGTGAATGTATCTTTCTGCCAAACCCTTGGCAGCAGGATGATATGATGCACTCAATTTATAAAAGCCTGGTCCCTTTAAATCTTTTAAGTCTTTTAAATTCGTATGACACAAATGACTGCGCATTCTGGAATACCAAAACGTATGAAAATTATTGCACTTTGACTAGTTGTATCTTTAACTAAATGAATTTCTGTTCACCGAATAAGCATCTACTAAAATGAAATAATAGTTATTCATAAATGGTCCAGCACAATCAATATGAACTTTTTCAAAAGGTGATGCGTAGAAACTTTCCTACGGTTATTCTGTTGATTGTTACATTCAGGGGAGTTTCTACACAAATCCTCTATGCCATTAGAAATACCAGGCCACCAACAATGACTTCTCGAGAGAGATTTCATCTTCACTACACCAAAATGTGCAGCATGTAATTCTATTCTATTTTAATGATTTCGGAATAACTACACAATCATTTCTTAAAATAATATTATTTTGTAACGAATGCTCTATTTGTGGAACATTAAACCCATCTTGAGATTCGATTTCAAAACCATTTTGTAAACCTTCAAGTAATTTTTGTAATTCATTGTCACTCATTGTTTCTTTTTCTAGCTCATGTAAAGTAATCGGTAAAGTCTCCATTTGAAAAATTTCGAACTGAAATTCGAATTGGTATCCATTAGTAATCTGGACATTGCGCCAACATTAGAATTACATTTAGTATTTTTGTATTTAAACTCATAATTAAAGTTTTGTAAAAATAATGCATCATGTGGCATGCGTGCACTTGTGAGTGATGATGAATTTTTTGAAGGAGAAAGACTATATATCAAAGGTTTACTATCCAACGTCAAAGTAAAAAATCTACCAAATAAATAATAATAACACCTTTTAATTCCCAAAGTTATTGTAATGCTTCTTTGTCAAGTTGAGCATATTTTTGCTAAACAGAAGTTAACATTTGTGAAACAAACTGAATTGAACGCTCTGAACCATCCGGATATACGTGAGATAATACTGCTCCAATTTAAGGAAATTATAGATTGGACGTAAAATGTGGCTTAAATTTGGAATACATCACCCATAGTAATTTAAAAGTCCAGCGTAAGCGCGTACTTCTGTTTTATTGGCAAGAATGTTAATATTGCGTATAGCTTTATCTTTCTGTGGAATTTTATGTATACCGTATTTGTCAATTTGATAATCACAGCATTCTATAGTATCTTTGAAAAACTCGCACTTTTCTAAATTAACGTTAACATTATGAGTTTTTAAACGAGAAAAACTAATTCTAACCTTTGAAAATGTGTAGCATCATCAGGAGCTGTAAATTTATTTTCATCAAGAAAAAATGAAAGACCCGGTATATCCCTAATTAAATTTTCCAGCGATCTTTGCCATCTGCTGGATGCGCTGGCAATTCCAAACATTAATCGTGTGATGTTAAATATTTCCTCTCTTGAGGACGAATTTCCATTTGTAAATAGGCTTGCTTTAAATTAATTTTTGTGAATTTCTCCCCACCTGCCATTGAAGAAAATAATTCTTCAATAGTTGGTAATCATATAACGATTTAAAGTAGGTACATTTAAAATGCCCAAAAATTCGAACTTACCCATTAGATTTCAAAGCTGGAACAATCGGTGTTGCATATTCTGAACTATCTACTTTTTCAAGTACGCCTTCTTTTACTAAGTATTCAATTTCTGATTGTATTTTATTGACTAAAATATGAGAAACTCGTAGTGTTTTTATGTAAAACTCTGTATACCTTCTTTTACATTTAAACCAGCTTGTAAGCCACTTATCTTTCCGATATCATTTTTGAAAACAGAATCATACTTTTCAAACAACTTTTTTAATTGAGTGTTGACGTCAATTTGTGAAATGTTATTTAAATAAGTTCCTAAAATCCTAATCCATTCCTGACCTAATACAGGAGCTTTATTTGAATCAACAATATATATATATATATATATATATATATATATATATATATATATATATATATATATATATATATATATATATATATATATATATACACACATATGTATATGTCACACCAATTACTATGAACCAAAACTCTGTTTTCAGGCGCGCAATCGCAGCATCTGTATTATTAATATGATCATTTTCATCAGATGACGAAGTAGACGAAGATGATGAAGATGAGGGCATAATAACATGCTGCTTACGTTTTGTTTCTGTTGTCACTTTGGACTTAGTTGCTATGTTATTTGATGCAGTACCTGATGTAGAAGGGTCGTCGCTTATGGTTGTTGCAGGCAGTCTTACTAGATGATGGTAACATTATATTTACGTTCTCTTGTTACTCGTACTTCTGGATTAGGGAAATGGAAGAAGAGGAAGCGGAATGGAAAAAAGTATTTGGAAGAGAGAAGAAGATAATAAGATCGCCAGACGTAAAAAGGGCAGAGGAGAAAAAAGTGGTGTCAGCGCAACAATCTGATGGAAGAAAATATGAAGGGACTAAGGAACGACATCAAAGAAATAAAAGAACAAATGGAAGAAAGGCAAAAGGAATGGAAGGTGGAAAAACAAGAATTGATAGAGAGATTAGAAAAATTAGAAAGAAAAGTAGACGATGAGAAGAGAAGGAAAAGGAAGAATAACATCGTAATAAAGGGGTGGAGATGCAAGGAGCCACAGAAAGAGAAACGGAATGCAAGAGCAGAAGTTAGGAAAGTGTTGGTGATAAACAAAGAGAAGGAGAATGATATGGCGGTGATGGAAATGGATAGATGGGAGGAGAAACAGACGATTATGACAGAGAAGAGAAAACTGAGGGGCACAGGAATTTACATAGACCACGATCTAACAAGGGAAGAAGGGAGTGTACAAAAATATAAGGAGCAGGGCGGCGGAAAGAAGAGCGGAGGGAAGAAAAGTTTAGGTAGGATATAGAAAAATCGACATAGATGGGGAAAGATACGTATGGAACGATAGAGCGAAGGAGCTAAGCAGAGGAAGGCGAGATAGAAGGGACATACAAAGACCAAAAAACTAAAATAAGGGGGAAGGAGAGAAGAAAGGAGGAGTACGAAGCGGCAGCAAAATGAGTAAAAGAGTAAAGGAAAGGGAAAAAAATAACAAAGGCAACAAAGGGAAAGTAAGGTAAAACTAGAGGAAGGGATGGATTAACTAAAGATACTGTTCTGGAATGTGGCGAAAATAAAGAATAAAGATCAAGAAGTTTGAGCGTATGTCAGGGAGCAGGACATGATGGGATTACAAGAGACTTGGTTAGAAGTAGAAAACGGGCGTGGTGGGAAAGGGATATGCCAAGTGAATTCTCATGGGTGGTGCAGTGCGCGGAAAGGAACAGTACGAAAGGAAGAGCAAAGGGGGCGATAGAAGTGGGGATAAAAAGGAAACGGTTGGAAAAATAAGAAGAAGAGGCGAAAGTGCAACAAAGAAAAAGTATCGTAGAAAGAAACATACAGTAGAGGTAAATAAAAAATAAAATAGTAATGGTATACAGTAGGAAGATGAAAGAGACTAGGGAAAATGTAGAAGAGATGATAAAAGAGAGGGGGGAAGGTATGACAATAATGGGAGGGGATTTTAACGCGATAATATGGGAAGAGGGGGGATTACAAGAAAAGACAGGGTCGAAAAGAAGACAGACAGAGGATAAAGTGTTCAATACGGAAGGGAAATAACTGTTAGAAATGTGAAACGAGAGGGGCTGGGAAATAATGAATGGAAATAGAGAAGAAAGGGAGAGGGGGAAATACACGTATACAGAATCAAAGGGAGCATCAATAATAGATTATGTAACTACGAATGCTGAGGCTGAGGAAAAGATAAAGATATTTAGGGTGGTGAAAGGGTTGAATGGACCACCAACCCCTCGAAATGATAATGGAAGGGAGAGAAAGAGAAGAGTGTACAGAAGAAAAGGAATATATAATTGATCTGGACAAAAGAGAGTATAAAGAGGTGCAAGGAAACGATGGGAAAAATAATGTGAGAATGTAAGGGAGTGCTAGAAAGTGTGGAAGAATGAGAGAGAGAGAATGGAAGAAAAAACGGAAAAACTCAAGTTGAGAAGATGGAAAATATTGTGGGATGAAGAATGGAACGAGGCCAAGAGGAAAGCAAGAAGAACACTAAGACGGTAGAGAACGGGGAAAGCGAAAAAAGAAGAATATAAAGAAGCAGTAAAGATATACAGGAAAACATGTGAAAGTAAAAGGGAAGAAATAAAAAAGGAACAGGAAGAGCAGATTAATGTGGCGAAATCAGAAGACGTGCGGAAATTTTTAAAGAAAGAAAAGCGGGGCTGCAAGGAAAATACTGGATGTGGATACTGGGAGTGGAAAGAGAAACACCAGGATACATCATTAGAGAGGAGGTGCAAGTAGAGAAAATAATGGTGGAGGCGGAAAATATAGCAGTCAAGTACGAGGGGGAAATGAGTAGAAGCACGGAGTACAATATCCTGCACGAATGTTGGAAAGAAATAAGAGAAGAAGGAATAGAATATGGACAAGAAGCTAGGAAAGAATATTACGAAAGAAACGGATATGCAAAAGAGGAAGTAGAAAGACTAAGAAGGGAAGGAGTCAACGTGAGAGAGGACATAATTAGAAGAGATAGAGATGTGTGAAAGCAGGAAAGATGATCGAAAGTAAAAGAAAGAAAATACAATGTAAACTACAGGAACATTAAGGGAGACGGGATATAGAGATATTTGATTGAGGAAGGGAGGAGGGAAAGAAAGAAAATGATAGCGCGATTTAGATGTGGAAACGAAGAGAGGGGAAACAGGTTCTGGAGAAGGGACGAAGAGGGAAAATGTAGGCCGTGTGGAGAAGAGATAGAGTCGATTCAGCACATGCTGCAAGAATGCAGGGAATTAAAGGAGAAGGAGAGGACGGTGGAAGATATACTAGAAGAACGAAGAACGGGAGAGGAGTGGATGCAAGAAACATGGAACAGAAGAAGACAGTTAAGGGGAGAAGAGAAAAGAGAGAAGAAGTTAGTGTAAGTGAAGTAAAGAAAGGTGAGACTGTAAAAAATGTAAATAGAGATCGAAAATGTAAATAGCAAATAGCAAGCACTTTTTTCGTAAATTATGCACACAACCATAACATACTGCATTCTGGTAACCGTCGTCCCAAGCACTGTCACTCCACCTAATATCTACATTTTTGTTTTGTTTGCACAATTTCGATCTCCTACATTAAACATTTTTATGCTTGTCTATAGATTTTGAGACCAAATTGACGAACATGCGCATCCGGTAATATCTCATAAGTTACTAAAGCTAGAAGTTTTAAAACTTTTGAATTAGATAGGCCATTCTTCGTTCTCTCCTTTAACGATACCTTTTATGTTCTGCTATAAGTACCAGTAACACAAATAAGTGCGCAGTGAAAAATATGTACTTCCAGAGAACCCTGGTGGTCGGACACTTGCACGCCTATTATTGGAAAAACTTACAAACGTATTGTATTGCCATATGCAGAATAAAATACTACATTATCAATGTCATCAATAACGTTTTTTAGTAGAAAGTTGATACAAAAGTAAAGAAAAACTATCCTAAATCACATCACTAGAATTCTAAACCGATCAAGATGTGGCAAAACGATCAAATTAAGTGGTGTTGATGTAAAATGTTCTATTGTTTTGTTTTATATTTATATGTTAACTTTCTATTAACTTTCTACTAATAATACATTATTGTTGGCATAACTTAGGCAAGTCTTTTATTCTTCATACGATAAGAAATAGGTATTTTGATGTACAACTGTGAGAGAGAGGGGAGAGGAGAGGAGAGGGAGAGGGAGAGGGAGAGGAGAGGGAGAGGAGAGGGAGAGGGAGAGGGAGGAGGGAGAGGAGAGGGAGAGGGAGAGGGAGAGGGAGAGGAGAGGGAGAGGAGAGAGGGAGAGAGGGAGAGGAGAGGAGAGGAGAGGGAGAGGGAGAGGGAGAGGGAGAGGGAGGGAGAGGGAGAGGGAGAGGGAGAGGGAGAGGAGAGGGAGAGGAGAGGGAGAGGGAGAGGGAGGGAGAGGGAGAGGAGGAGAGGAGAGGGAGAGGGAGAGGAGAGGGAGAGGGCGAGGGAGAGAGAGAGGGAGAGGAGAGGGAGAGGGAGAGGGAGAGGGAGAGGGAGAGGGAGAGGGCGAGGGAGAGAGAGGGGGGGGAGGGCGAGGAAGAGGGAGAGAAGGAGGGTTAAGAGCGCGAGAGAACGAGAGAGAGAGGGAGCGGGATACCGATCTAGCGAGAGAGAGAAACAGAGAGCGAAAGAGCGAAAGAGCGAGACATCGAGAGAGCGAGAGAGTGGGAGAGCGAGAAAGAGTGAGGGAGTGGGAAAGCGAGGGCGCGAGAGGGCGAGTGGGTGAGAGGGCGCGAGGGCGAGGGGGGAGGGGCGAGGGGAGAGTGCGTGTGAGCGAGAGAGCGAGAGGGCGAGGGGCGAGAGAGCGAGATAACGAGAGAGAGGGGTGAGAGAGAGAGTGAGTGCAGGTCAAAGACTACACCCTATTTTAGGTCAAAAGTAGAGGGTATAGGTGTAAGGTAATTGGTCCTTTTCTATGTCTCAAACACACCCACCCACACACACACGCACGCACGCACGAACGCACGCACGCACGCACGCACGCACGCACGCACGCACGCACGCTCGCACGCACGCACGCACGCACGCACGCACGCACGCACGCACGCACGCACGCACGCTCGCACGCACGCACGCACGCACGCACGCACGCACGCACGCACGCTCGCACGCACGCACGCACGCACGCACGCACGCACGCACGCACGCACGCACGCACGCACGCACGCACGCACGCACGCACGCACGCACGCGCACACACACACACACACCCCCCACCCCACCCCACCCCACCCCCACCCACACACACACACCCACACACACTCACACACCCGCACACCCACGCACACACACACCTATAGACCCACAGACCCACACACCCACACACCCACACACCCACACATCCAGACATCATCGCCGAAAAAAGGTCGAATATGGTTGTCTCAAATTTAGTTCACTCTGTATCTTCGAAACAAAGGGGTTTTTCAAAAATCATCATAGATAAAATCTTCTTCGAACAGTCTAAGAAATACCTAATAAATAAATAAATATATTCTGTATTGTACTGTGTATGTATACTTCATAAGAAGCATGCATTTAATAAAAACCCCTAAATATACGTACTTTATTCATAATGCAAATAATGGATTACTTTCATCTACAACTTGCACTATAAATCATTACTGCACGTGAGATAAAGTTTTTATGTTAATCCTCTGTCGGTCTATTAGCAAACTACGCATTGTTTATTATCTGAAGTATTGATGGTTTCCTGCAGTGTCGTTCAAGATTAGCGGAAAGTGAAACAAAAATCTGGTTTATTGATTTGATGTCGCTTTGTGTGAGATTAAAGATATGAAATGTTTTATGCAATAAATTCTATGCTCATTTTCAATTATTGTGTGCGATTTGCTTCTAAATCGTACTAAATCGTATAAACGATTCATAATCTTGGTAAAATTGCCCATTCTGCTTCGCTTACCTACCAATAGGCGCAGTGATTACATATTAGCGCTATTTGAGTTATTGTATTTTGACTGAGACGTGTTTCAATAGTAGTTGAACCAAAGGAGTGAGGATCACGTACCGCTCACATTCTGGCAATTGATAGTGTATTCCGTATTTGTACTATACTCGCTTGCCTGTCGCTTTCACTTATACTTGTATTTATTTGATTATTCCACACCTTAGTTTAATTTTGCGTTATCGCTTCACTTATCCGGTTTGGTTATGAAAGTACTAAACGTATTATTTATAATTCTGACATATACCGAGACATCTTGTAAAAATGACTAAAGTTAGGAAACGTTTTTCTTTTTCCTAACCAGTTTGGAAAGTAAAAATGTTCCAGTTACGAAATAATTAAACTTATAATATTTTCTGTTGAAAAAACGGTGAATTTGGCCTGATGCCCACTAGATCGCCTCTCCATAAATGCAATTATTGTAGTAGGTGTATTTAATAATGTCAATGTTACACGTCACATTAGGTACGCTACTTAGCTTTGAATAGACATACTTTGAAGGTTTTTATATTTTCTCCTTTCTAAGCAAGCAATACTTTTTCATTGCAACACTTAACCTCCTTCCCATTGCACCATTTTACAAACAAATCATAAATATTTTGTATTCTTTATTATTTGTTCTACATCGTGTATTAACTTTTGTATTGATTCAGATTATTTTCTTAATAAAAGAATTATCAAACACAACATTAGGCTTGACAGATTTAGAACAAACGTTAAATTGACAAACCATGTACTGATCACACTTAAAAAACAATTCTGCAATAGATGGTTTTAGAATTTTAAAATAATGTGAGGTTTGGAAATTTGGGAGTTTCAGGATTCGCCACGTACAAAAAGGGCTAATTTAAGGGTTTATGTAAGGTTCACCACGTGTATGGATTTTGTAATATTATTTAGACTCCTTAGGAACATTATGCATTAAGGTTTATTAGGAAAAGATAATTAAGATAATTAGTTATTTAACAATATTAATCAGCTACATTATGATGGTCCAAACTACAACCACCTGTCGAATTCGACTACATTTTAATAGTTGCGATTTACGAGCACCAAGAGCGCTAAATAGAGCGACACACAATCCTACTTTCGCTTTTGTACTATCTTAACTGTTAATACAAATTATACCCCTCTCTGTGGTAGAAGTTGATTAGACAAATATTAGGTTACTTATACCATCACGGCGCTTCAGATAATTTTTTTATCGTAATACTTACCCTACACATATCCTCTATGAGAAGGAAAAAAGACAAAACCTACTTTGTTGTTTGCCATACTAAGTTCTGTTTTTATCTAAACACTTTTTTTTAAATTTTACTCTTATTACACCCATAACTTTTATTTCACTAATTCTTATTGTCCAACACAACTAAAATTTTCTTTCATTAGTATTAACATAATAATGACAAGCTTTTTATAATCTTTATCTTTACCTTAACTTTTATAATGTAATCATTGTATCATTCATGATACAATGCTTTCAGCAATATTACTATTTAACAATTACATTCACTAATTAACTCCTAAAATGCATTAAATTCCGCATTGCAATCCATTTAACACCATAAATGACAACAATTACCATGGTTTCAATACTTTCATTAAATGTTATAATTTACAATAATTTTCCCACAATAAAATAATTTCCATTTCCTTTAGATCTCACTTCAATGTAATACTCTATGATAAGCGCTCACTTCAATCCACTATTATTTCACTATATTCATAGCTATTAGCAAAAGTCTAAATAATTTGGCCTTTGAACCTTCACATTACATTTATGTATCATTCCTATCAGTTATTGCCTAATTTCTCATTGCCGTTCTTTTCATTTTTGCGAAATATAATTTATTGCGTTGTAATTCTCTTATACTTTCTAGATTGCTCTAATAATTTTACAAATATCAGGTTAGTCATTCCTTATATCTATATCTTTACCAAAGTTCCCTAAATTTCTATATTTTTGCTTTAACCACACACCATGTCTGCAGTTCTGCAGCGTTAATAAGGTAATTAAATTGGTAAAGCTCGTATAGCTGCTTTTATTAAAGTTACAACAAATCACGTATACAACACATTCGGAAATTTTATTTCTCAACTTGTGGATCCAGATGGTGCGGACGGGTTCGAAGATTTTAAGTATACCTTGTACCTTTTAAGATAGGTTTCTACACTCGTTCAATCGGTTGGTTCCATTCCTATTATAATAATTAAGTGCGTGGGTGGAAGATTGTGGGTTTATTAAGGAATATTTCTAAAGTTTGTTGATGGAATATGGTGGGATATCTTTAGGGCAACAAACTAAAATATTTTCACTTGAATCTCAACGTTCATACAGGGCGATTTATATCAAAGTTGCATTTTTTTTAAATGAACCCTCTGTATATTATTGCATATTTTGATTTTTGGGTCAAACCTAGTATGATTTCATGTATCACACATAGTACGTGAAACGAACCGTTTAGCCGCAATTCGTCATTCTTACAAAAAGTAGCTGTCTGAAAAAAACTACATATCGCTGTGATTACAAAACTTAAAAGGCCATGACTCTGCGATGTTACTAGACATGAACTAGCGTAAACCGAATTGTAAAATTAGAATTGTTCTTGTGTTTAAAGAAATTACTTTGTAAATTTAGAAAGGTTGAATCAATGGTAACTTGATTTTTTCAAATGGAACGGCCATTTGTTCATGTTTGCATCAAATTCGGAATTTGTTTACCTTTCTAACGACATAAATTAGTTGGTATCTATCTTCGGCAGATTTCTTTTAATTTCACAATTTCTGATTAATTTGTTGCATTTTTCAATTTTTATTTTGTATTATCTAGTAACACGTGGCAAATAAACCAAACTATTCACATTATACAACATAATTTATTAAGTAGAAAGCACATAAACACAAAAACAAAATTACGACCTAAATTAGAAAATAAAATAAAAAGAAGAATAATTAAAAAGAAAAACAAATTTCATCCTTAGCACATCCAACTACATCAAGGGCTCAAGGAGACCGATTTTCAAAACAAGATCAATCTGTGCGATTGGGGAGAACAATAGTTAAATGCAAATGTACAATTTTTGGATAAGATCATGTTTACAGATGAGTGCACCTTCCTCCGCAATTTGTTAACAAGCCCAATTTTCATTATGACTCAGATTAAAATCCTCACTATTTCCGAATTCATAGCCAAGAGAAATGGTCGATTAATGTTTGGGCAGGCGTATTCGATACTTCACTTATTGGTCCCTTTTTCTTCGACGGTATTCCAAATTCGAATTTGAACTTGAATTTCCTGGATATTAAATTATTTGGACTCCATGAAGATGTCCCCGCTCGCTCAAATTGGGGACATGCATTTTCACAACGTACCCTTGTAGTAAGTGAATGGCTTAATAATGCATTTGATAAAATGTGGGTAGGAAGGGATGGACCAACGCGATGGCCATCGAGATCTTCAGATACTTCCCCGCTTGATTTCTTTTTGTGGGGGTGCATCAAGGAAAAAGTGTATGCTGAACTACCAATCATTGCGGAAGATTTGAAAAATAGAGTCCGAAACGTTTTTGCAACTATTAACCCAGTAATGCCAAATAGGGCTAATTATTTTCTTCGTAGAATTAAAATTGCTTAGAACAAGGTGGTAGTATTTATTAAAATTATTTTTATTTTAGCTCGTGATTTTGTTATTTGTGTTTATGTATTTTTCTACTTAATAAATAATGTTTTATAATGTGAATAGTTTTTTGTTTATTTTTCACGGGTTACTAGATAATACAAAATAAAAATTGAAAAATACAGCAAATTAATCAGAAATTGTGAAATTAAAGGAAATCTACCGAATATAGATACCCACTAATTTATATCGCATTTGATGCAAAAATGAAGAAATGGCCGTTCCATTCGAAGAAATCAAGTTACCATTGATTGAAATTTTCCATATTGACCAAGCAATTTCTTCAAAACCAGAAGAATTCAATTTTGACCATTCGGTTTACGCTAGTTCATGTCTAGTACCATCGCAGAGTCATGGATTTCTAAGTTTTGTAATCACAGCGATATGTAGTTTTTTTCAGACATCTAGTTTTTTGTAAAAATGACGAATGGCGGCTAAACGATTCGTTTTAGGTACTATGTGTGATACATAAAGTCGCACTAGATTTGATCAAGGGATCCAAATATGCAATAATATACAGGGGGTTCAGTTTAAAAAAACGCAACTTTGATATAAATGGCCGTGTATAAACTTTGATGTGCTGCTTGAAATATCCGCCATTATGCGTCCAATTATCGCCGTCTTCAAAGAAGTATTCTCACAATTTGTCTTCGATAATGCTGACTTCAGCTATGGGCGGAATCCACTGCGTGACACCCAGGGATACTATTGCTTCAGACCCAGTAATTCCTCGCAGAGATACAATGCCATCCACTAAAGTCGTCGGAAAGTTTGTAAATATCCTAATACAAATGTTTAGGAAGAATAAGGACTCAGGGTTACAAACAATTTTGATCCAAGACAGTGCATTCGAGCAAGGAGGACGTTTTGCCTACCGTCCATAGGAGGCTGGAATGGTTTCATGGAGGAAGCAACTCAGGACAAACCCTTTAAAAGATCACAGATATTATTCTTGCCATTTATTAATGCGCGCCCACTAATTACGATAAGATATTCACTGCTCTTTTGTCAGCCGCCAACAAATGTAGAAGTTTACAACAAAAACTATGTTTCGTCACATTTGACCAACTGCTATATTTTAAGGCTAGGGATATCGTCGCCAGTCATTGTGGATAACGTTGTTCCCCGTATTGGTGGTTTTCACGCTGTAATGTCGTTCTTGAGAAGTATAGGTTATCTAATGAATGGCAGTGGTTTGAAGGAACTATTGACCACTATCTATGCCAAATATTCCGTAGAGAAAATGTTGAGCGGACATGCATATGGAAGGGCAATCAGGGATAACATTTTGTGTCGTCAGACGATAGCAAATATCTTGTGGAATGATATACAGTTAACAGATGAGGAAAAAAGTGAATTAGCCTTATACTCAACGACTTTGATAGGCCCGCTATTTTGGAAGTCGATAAAAATGATTGGTACAAATCGGTGGAACCAAAATTCAAGGAGCGTTTAGCCCAACTTGAAATAAATGATGGTTTCCTTGCTGAAAAGGGTAATTCAAGCAGATGGGAAATTGGCAGCTTCACTTAGAGACCATGCAGCAAATGCTGCCATACTTCCACGCCTGCGGTGATTTTATATATGCAAAATCATCCCATCTATATTTACAAGATATGTTTACATTGGATTCCGCTGAGTATGAGCTATTTACCAAAGAAGGATATTTCATTATCAGGAGATCGGAAAAATTTTGGTCCGGGATATGGTCGGATATGACAATATAACAGACATTAATGCGCACCATGAAGAGCACTGTAGGTCTAACACATGGACGTGGTATGGCAGGCAGTGTATTAACCATGTGGAGACTAGGAATGGTATATTTGCAAAATGTCTGCGAAAGAATAGAATAGTTTAGCGCCATTTCATTGAGGACAACGGAGCAACATGTAGATATGCGCCCGTCACGCATGACACGTGCTCAAAATGATGTGGCAAATATTGACGAATGGTTATCACAACACAATCCATTCCCGCAAGTCGATAGTTTACTCTCCATCTACAGTGGTGTCGTGGGGATCAAAAAATTAAAGTGCCACATGGTACAAGAAGTTGGTACTTGAGCTATGGCAAAAATGGTGGGAAATAATTTTGGTTCAATAAAATTTAAACGTAGAGATGCAGTGCTTTCCTTAGGAGCAGCTAAAAGAAGTACCAAAGTTGAAGATATTCCTGTTTTGATCAATCCCCGGTTATTGTTTCATAGAATCTGTATTGCCAAGAAGAGTGACGAGGAATTAAAAAGTTATTTTAAATATGAAATCGCTCCATATCCTCTATCTCTATTTAATGAGGATGGCATGCGGAAGGGAACAAAATAATCACTATTCAAGGCGTTTTCTCCAGTAGACCAGCCTCTATAACCGAGTAACAACACATTGCATGCTTTGGATGGCGTTTATTTGTTGCATCGAGTGATATGGCATAGCAATGATTCGTATGAACAAATTTGCATAAACTATATTCAATATGTTCAGAGGCACTATGGTAATAACGCAGTTGTAATCTTTGACGGTTATCCAGCGAACGCAGCTAACAGTACGAAAAGCGCGGAAAGATATAGACGTTCTAGAGCACATGCATTCACAGATGTTATTTTTGACGAAGCAATGGTTCCACCTGTTTCACAGCAAAAAAAATTATCGAGCGATAATAACAAAAGAAATTTAATTTCAATTTTAATTACGAAGTTCAGAGAACATAGTTACATAACAAAGCAGGCAGTAGAAGATGCCGATATCCTTATTGTTTAGACATCCATCGATATGTCATCGTCTGTTACGCGTGTTTTCGTTGTTGGAGATTGGTTCTATTAACTGCAAAGGCAAGAGACCAGGAGAACATTTTTTTGCTAAAACCAGCGAGAGGCAAAATAGCAGAAGCGCTTTACTCGACGAGGAACTTGAATTTAAAGGAAGATATTGCAAAGAACATTTGGTTTTTACGTTTAGCGGTTGTGATAAACATCTGCCCTTTTCAACCCAGGTAAATTAAAGTCCCTCAGTCTCCTAGATAGGAACAACTCGTTGCTTGAGACTATAGCAATCTTCCAACATCCCGAAGCATATGTCAATGCTATCGCTGAAGCTGGGGAAGCGCTCTTATTAGCACTATATGGCGGATCGCACGAGTGGACACTCGATTCGCTTCGATACAAGAATTTCACGAAGTCTGGGTCCAAAAACAAATTTAATCTGTCGTCCCTGCCACCCACAAGAGACGCTGCAAGGCAGCACTGCTGGAGACGGAAGATTTAACTTATACTGAACCGATTAATAAACGGATTGAACCAGGAACATCTCATGGTACGAAACGTCAGAAAACGTGCATTTAAATTTGATGCGTGGCGTGGATTAGGACTACTGGGGATACCACGAAATAAAAAAAAAACGCGCCGCTCAACTCTACCTCCCGGGTGGTGTTAATAACTTATTTTTTTTATTATTTTTTGCATTATTTTACTGCACTAAACTTTACGGTACGGTAATTTATGCATGATGTCTAAAAAGTAAGATGTAAATGCAGCTTATACAAGATTTAAAAAAATTCAACCTATTGTCCGGCCACGTAACTCATAAAGTATTTTTTTTTAAATGTATAGGAGCAATTTTGTAGAACATTTTTTATTCTACACTCTTTTTTCTAAAATCTACAGGAACCGAGTTATAAGTCAAAAACTGATTTTGGACGTCATTTTTTCAAGATGGCGGCGCGAGCGGGGGTTACGTGAGGTCGCAAAATTAAAGGCATATTAAGGACACACAGAACTGCATTCCTGTCGATTTTCAAAAGTCCACGATCTTTTGCAAGAAAACACAAATTTTTTATACTTAATGATTGGTCTATTAAACTATACAAATGAAATGATTAATGTTGATTGGAAATTACTATTAAGCTTTTCCTAAATTTAAGAAGTGTTTGAACAGATCTGCAATAAACAGTAATCATTGTATTAAAAGAAAGTATTGTGTATTAAACCCGCGCGATAAAAGAAAAAAGGGATTCTTTATGTAACCAAATATTCGTGTGTTAAACTTTGTAAATTAAAGTTGACAGTATTGGATATTAATAATATTGAGTTAAATATATGTGCGTATATTAACAACACTTAGTTAATCCTGTTAAACGCCGGTTGTTAATAGTGTGAATGTACATACATACTCAGGATTAATTAAAGCAAATCTATCCCATTAGGCAATTCATTACACGGGATAAGGGACTACTGAGTATACATCTGTAAGAATAATTTTGAATATTTGAATGCTGGGTGTGTGATCATCTTTAGAGATGTCACTTAACTATTGGAGTTCAGACATTAAGGATAATCAATCTCCATTACCTGTTATGTACTAGAATATACCCAGTAGAGACTTAAATTTATGAGTTGTCTTTTTATGTATTGCTTTGTGGAAGCAGCCAATTTATATGTAAATATTTTTTGCAAAATTTGGTTAATAGAGTCCGATTAATTAAATTATTGTTTTGTCTAAATTGTGATGGACCTTCCATAAATGTAGTTTTAAAGAGAAGCAATATTATATTATTAGATTTCGTTATTTTCTTTTGTGTGTGAAGATTCAAGTGAAAATATTTTAGGTTCGTAGCCTTAAGGATACCCCACCACATCCCTTCAATAAACCCGCAATCCCACAATCTTCCACCTACGCACTATTGAGCCACCCTATATATATATATATATATATATATATATATATATATATATATATATATATATATATATATATATATATATATATATATATAATGTCTAGAATCTACCCACGTTCTATAGCTCTCTTTGTTATTATAAGAGATACAGGGTCGGTTAAATTAATAAAGTTGAACAGAATTACATGATAATTCAAATACCGATAAGAAAATTCAACATTGTTGCCAACTTTCTAAGTTATCTGAAAATAACTAAAAATCGTCCAAATCTTCAATCTGCTACATCTTTTTTAACATTCAAAATACGAAAAAGTTATAAGAGAAACTTTTTATAGCTATTTTTACGCAAGATGGGAAAATCCGAAATAAAAATTTTTTTTAGTAATTATTTTTCGAGCTACAAACCAAACATACATTTTTTTAAATGGTAACTATAGGTGGCGATGGACTCATTCGATGGCTTATTTATTTTTATTTCAAAAATGTATAGCTTTGTATGTTTAATATTATTAGTTAACAATTTTCAAACAGAAAGGTAATTATAATATTTATTAATTAAAGTGTGCCGTAAACATTTAATAAATAAATAATAAAATAAGCTCACTACTAAACTTGTGGAAACAAGAAGAAATAATGTACTACATTATCAAAATAAAAAAGTTCTAAATACATTTAAGTTACAACGAAGAGTAACGGCAAAAAATAGATAGATAACAGATAACACAATCATACAAGTGCTTCAAAGTGCCCTACATTATTTTGAACACACATTTGACATTGTTTTAAAATTTCGTTTTGAACTTTTAATAAACTTTGGGTTCTAATTTGTTGTATAGCAACGAGAATTTTATTTTTTATATCTAGATTACCAGGTTTTACTTGGTACACTTTGTTTTTAATTGCACCCCACAAGAAAAAGTCCAGGGGATTAAGTCTGGAGATTGCGGCGGTCAAGCTATTAGACCTCGATTTTCTATCTAATTATTAAAACGTTCCTGTAAATAGTTGCACACAAGTTATCCATTGTGTGCTGGTGCCCCGTCGTGTTGAAAATAATTCAAATTTGAATTACGTAAAAAAGTTAGATATCTTTAGGAATTTAAAATGTATTCTTTAAAAAACGACCCAAGGATTTTGGTACCAATAATACCGCACCAAACGTTTACTGAAAAAGCATATTGATCTCTCCTCTCAACAGTAATATGAGGATTTTCTTGGGACCATTGGATATATTTTTTATATTGAGGATGCCGTTGTTTGTAAATTTTGCTTCATCGGTAAAAAGAATGGTTTTCGAGAATTGACTTTCATTAATCAACCATATAGCAAAACGTAATCTTATCTGATAATCTTCAACATACAATGTATTTCCTGTATGAAAATGATATGGCTTAAAATTATTTTGTTTCAAAATAACGTGGGCTTCATCTTTGGAAGTGTTGCAGTCGTTCGCAATTTCACGGAGAGATGTAGTAAGTTTAAATTCGACGGAAGCTAAAACACGCTCTTCTGTTTCTGTGTTAACATTAATTTTAAAATTTTGAAGTTTAGTAAAAGTCCCATACTTTTTTAAAATTCGATTCGAGTTTGGTAAATAATCTCACATTGGGTTGTCTTCTTTCCATATAAGTTTGAAGATATAATTCCGAAGCAGCATTAGCATCTCTGTTAGACACGTAATATCAAAAAAGCATACCATTTCTTTCTTCAGAAGAATAAATTAATATTCACTATTTAAGTACTAACTACATCTGGTTACAACAAATAATTCAATATCTGCTATTTGACGGTCAATCAATGAAGAGTTTTGTTTTTAATTGTCACAACACACCACGGCAAACATTGCATCTGTTTAGTAAATACTATAATTACAATTTTTACATTCTACAATATGAATCGTCTATGTACAGAAAACTCATTTAGTAAGATACCCTACGTTTAAACGTAAACGAATGAATTATTTTATCAGACTAGAGGCACACTTGAGTGTTCCTATAATTTTTATCTTTTACAAATCTTTAAATCAAAACAATTACTTATATATTCAAACGCCTTTACCCTAGGTTTAGATAACATCGTTAATGATATACGACACATTGCAAATAGTCAGTGCCGTAACAAGAGTTACGCTTCGTAAAATTATACTTCTCGTGCTGAAATACCTATTTCCGTGAATAAAAAGATGCGTTAGTCTAAATTCCTAAGACCCACCACAACTGCCGCTAATGGATCTTTCTGTTAAACATTATACATTGCATTATTGTACTTTTTTAACATAATGTACTGAAATAAATAATGTAAACTTGCTTAAGATCAAAATTTATGCCATACATTAACAAAGTGAGAAGAAGACTATAACTTCCGAATTATAACAGGGAACTAAATTTAAAAGTACAGAAGACTGTATTCAAACGTAACTAAATTTATGTTTGTAATAAAAAATGTTTCAAGATGTATCGAAATAAAGATAACAGCACAGCATTTTGGGAAGTAAATGTGTACGTGGTCGTTTCTATCAATGTAAATATTTTAGCTTCTTTTATTTTACAGCCTAACGTAGAGAGAATCAGGAGAGCTTACGATATTGACGATAAAAGCAATATTTTTGGCAATCTATATTAATAACGTGTAGGTTATTAGATTAAAGCTGATTCGAATGGACTTAGAGGCTGATTTAGAATAACCTTATTAAGTAAATTGCCTGATTTTATTGATAAGGAATAATGGTTTCGATAGGATGCACACAATATTTTTTAGTCCGAAATAGTGATTTTTATTAGATACCAATGTAATATTTAATGTTACTCATATTTATTCTCCAATGCCTAAATTAGCTTCGTTTTACCAAACAAGAGAAAATTGCGAATACATAATTGATACAGTTGATCACAAGATTAATTACAAATCTTTAAGATTTTAATTTTATTTAACAAGGTGTGCGTTCAGAAAAGTATATAAACTTGAGACGGTAAAACCACAAATACGCTTGCAGAAGTGTGTAATCTTCAGAGTATTACAGTGGAATTAATTTTTCGAGATCCTACAAAATCGTCTTTATTTACCTCCATTACAACTTTTATCCTAATCCACCTGCATCCTTACGAATATATGTAAGTGCTTCGACCGATTTTCCTTTCTCTTAACGATTCAACGTCACAAAAAGGAGAATTTAAGCTTAACTGTTTAATATTACATATATCTGTAATAACGGATGACTGAACAAAATTGTTAATTTTGAATTTTGTTTCTTTTCAGTGGAATAATCCTGGAGTTAGTATTGGCCGATAGTAAACTAAGTATACTTATTGTTATGTCCGGTATTCCCTTCATTCTTTATTATGTAAAAAAATGTTTATTGTAATTTGTACATGGCTTTGTAATACCTGCTTGTTTGTATTTGTCCCTAATTCATGAGTGTTTGTAATTACATACAGTCACAATAGCCTAAGCGTGTAATAGACCTTATCCATATATAGCGCTGATATTGATTTTATATGTTGTACCCTAACTCGATGTCTCCAGTTTATGTTTAAAATTAGATTTTATGTAAATTATTTACTGACATACCTGTTGATGAAAACCATTCGTTAAAAATTCAATAACGTTATGGCTTGGGTAAGTACCGACTCAAGATTGGCGATTTTAATTGTGCACTTGAAAATATTAATTCAGCGGTAACAGCAATTTGCGTACAATTTACAATAGCTGCTTGTTAGAGCAAATCTGGTACGCTTCATAAAATATTCATTAGTGCAAAAATCAACACATTTTTAATTAACTTTGAATCAAACAAGAGTTAAAACATAAGGATGTAATTCTTTTAGATGTAAAATGTAATTCACTAAACATGCTTTTGGGATGACGATACTTGTCAATCTTTTAATTTTATTAAATGTGCACCGATGAATTTTTTAAATAGTATTAATCAGCCTTAACAGAAAGTGTACAAAATTTAAATTTTGTTTACAGAGCAGTAATCAAATCAAATAACGGTTAATAAAAAAAATTGCTTATGTTGCAGATATGTAATAATTTATTCACTGAAGACTTGACGTTTGAATGTCGAAAGCATTTGCATTTTGTATTAATGTACGGCTTAATACAATACATTGGTGTATGGCGGATTGAGTTTGATAAATATTCACTGTAATGTTTGTAGAATGTTGCCTAGAGTTTGAAATTTGTCATTATTTTAGAACTGTAGGTTATTTAGTCGAAAACACTACATTAATTACGAAAGTACACGTTATTTCAAAACACACGAGAAGTTGAGCACGTACACTAATTGGTTAATCTATTTGTAGAATTACATTAAAAGGTACATGTTCTAATCAATTTGGTTATTTACGTGTTAACTGTTGACGTTGGTGTAATTGTTAAATAGCAGCCGTTTCATAGTGTAAGAGGTTGAATAGTTAAATATAGCGTCAATTTTACGCAAAAAGGTTAATCGTAACTTCGGTAAACCGAACAGTTATTGGCCCCTTAAGGATTTGCATTTAATATTTTTTCTAAAATATCTTACTGTATTTATATTTAGAAGCGTAGGATGATCCTTCTTTTAGGTGACAGTCGCATTAGTGTACGCTAAATATACTGTTTACACGGTAGTACTTGGGAATTTCTGGCCCTCTATCTAAATTGCACAGATTGGCCACTATTAATTATGATCCAGGTGAGTAACAGTATTTTGTCGATAATATATTTTTTAACAATTTTATTAATAATAATAGCTATTATTAATTTACGTAAAAAACATAATTAATATTATGTACGGACCTAGATATTATCGATGGATAACGGGTATGTCAAACGAAAAAACTGACTACTTAGGTACTAACATTTTTGTTAGAACAGGTTACATGGACGTTTAAACAATGCACTTATATTGTGATTATTATCATTCTGATTTAAAGTACTTGGGGCCTGTAACACAAGCCATACAATTGTAACAAGTCTACAAGTTACAAGTAATCTGCCTGTAACTACAAGTCCTAGTGAATTCGGTATCACAATGTAAATTGCTACAATTGTAGAATTTAAATAATTTTGTACATATGTAGCTACACATAAAATTTGTCACGACACGTTTCGGACAGTGGTTCTTCAAGTAGGTGGGAGGCGTCATCATTAAGTACATGTGCTGGGTCGTGGTACTGCGTGTTATGCAAAATGTCTTCAAAACAAATTAATTGTGTTCGAACGTAAAATGTAATTTTTAAATAAGGTTGGAGAAAATAAACACACTCTTTTCGGTCCATTCTCTGACAAACTGAGAAAACAAGATAAAGTAGAAAAGTGGAAAGAAATGGCAATAGTGGCTCAAAGTATTTGTTTGCTTATGTAAGGGATACCACTCTGGCAAAATTTGAAGAAAACTGCAATGGTTAGCTATTACGGTCGAAAATGAAACTAAAACGGCAGGTAACAGATAATTATCGTGCACCGGACTAGCTCGGTGGGACAGAGGTCCTCGGCATGTTTTTGAATTTACAAATACTGAAGGTGGTTAGTCGTAGATAAGGGTGCGTCGTAATTAGAATAAAGTCCAGTAAAAGGGCGCCAGACCGTTATTAAGACGGAATCGGTAAGAATACACTTGAGCACACGTAGATAAATCATACTTCAACAGTCAAAAGATCTCACTTACCTTACGTTGGCTACCTCCAGGTGCGCGTCGGAGATGCTTCGAAACTTCAGCTCTATAACAAATCTTACAAATATCCACACGCTCAAATACCAAAATAGCGTGGGCGCAAATCAGCTGTTGGGTTTAAATGACTTCTTTAACTTTATATTTCGTTACATTACCCCCAACGCTTGTGAACAAAATAATTCAAACACAATAATAAAAGAAAATAATGAACGTTAAACATAAAGTTAAAAAAAAACTGTATGATCCTGAATGCCTCAATTGCAGGAAATTACCAATGGTTCCTTTGAAAATGAACCAATAAAATAAATAATGAAATCAAAATTTAGCTCTCAATAAATTCTTTAATTTGAATAATAAATTACTACTCTTTGTAAATTATTTCTTTCGCTGGACGGGAGGGGATCACAAATTAACACCATAATATTCAATTGATTGTTCGTCTATTATATCTAAATATATCTCAAAAAGCACACAAATACATAGGTTCATTTACACTCGTTTCGGTTTGATTTAAAATATCAAATACTAGAAAACGCAACATAAAATGGTCAACCTTGTAAGCTTACCAAGTGGCATTTGATTTTAAACTACGGAAATAGAATTATATAAATATGACTAATTTCAGAACAATACGTAACCAATTGAGTAGAATAGCTATGTCACCCCTGTCCCACTTTTGTTACCAGATTTGCAAAAAGTCACCAGAAAAGTCAATAGATTTCAAGGTTGGTAACATTGCCTGCTTTAAGGTCACCGCTTCAAGGCCACGTGACAGGAAAGATTGGTAACACTGCCGAGTCTCTTCAAGGTCCCCGCTCCAAGGTCGCTCTCATTGCTAAGGTTCTTAACGTACACACACCCCAATCCAAGGTCAACGGTTTTTCAAGGTCACTCACATTGCTTACCTCCAAGGTCATCCATGCTCTCACGCGTCCTTCGCTTCAAGGTCACACGCTCCATGTATGGGAGTATATTCCTCAGTCATTAAAGTAACTATATTTGAAAAAGTCACTCGAAAAGTTACTAGATCGTTTTTCAAGGTCATTGAAGCAAATTGTGCACATCCAGCTCAATGGTTTTCAAGGACATTGTACACATTACCTGCATCGAAATATATTCCTCGAGGTCATCACATTGTCTACGCCTAAGTACATGGTTTCCAAGGTCATCATATTGCCTACCTCTAAAGTACAAGGGTCTTCCTTGCATCGGCCTTCAAGGCCAGGAAATTTTCAAGGTCACCAATAAATTCTATGGCTGAGTGTTAATTTGACAGCAAATTTTCAAGGTCACGCCCATCATCAATTCTAGGGAGTTCATTGACCTCTGTCTCAAGACCTGAGGTGTTATTACAATTCTCAAGGGTTATCATACAGATTGTTGCCTATGCTAAGCATGTTTCAAGGTCATCAAGAAATTCTTGGAAGTTTACCTTTCAAGGTCACGCCCCCCCAGCAAAGTTTACTTAACTCAAGTGGTTCCGTTCCCAAAATATAGATAGACGTTTCCCAAAGACAGGTAGCCGTTTCCCAAATACAGGTAGCCGTTTCCCAAAACAGGGGAGCCGTTTCCCAAAACAGATAGTTGCTTCGTAACACAGGTAGCCGTTTCCCCCATTTCAAGGTTACACCACTGAGAAAAGAACAAAGGCATTCTATTGTTCTGGCCGAGTTAGGGTCATAATTCCTAAAAATAGATTGTTATCTAGCTACCACCACCATTTCAGGCTCAATTCTGAGAAATCAACCTGCAGGGTTAACGCGATATATGACCGGTAAAGGTATGCTCTTCAAGGTCACGTATACTATAGGATCCACTTTATCGTTTTCAAGGCCATTGCGTACACACATTCCCTGCCCTTCGAGGCCATGTATAGTGATCCACTTATTAATTTATTAAGGAAAACCCGCAAGTACATTAGGTCTCGTACACTTTCCCTACATATTATTAAAGGCCACACCTGTGAGAAAAGGACAAAGGCGGTATTCAAACAATTCTGGTCGGGTTAGGGTCATAATTCCTAGAAATTACTTGCATGGGGTTTTCAAATAAACTTTTCACGGAGTGGGGGGTTCTACTTTTCACGATAAGTCCCCAAACCGGTTGAGACCATGTTACAGAAATGTTTAAGGTTAGATTTAGTAGCATTCCTAATCAATGGTGTTCCTGTATTAGTGCTCTTCAAGTAGCGAAATAAGCATGGATTTGCGTAGCTGAATACCAAGGTCACCTGTAGATTCCAGCTATCCCAACCATTCAAATGTTAAGGTCACAATTCTGAGAAATCTAAAAATAAAATTTTCATGGTCAAAGGTGATAAAGTCAAGCTATTCGAGGCTCCTTTATTGCCTCTGTGTCTGTATATCCAGCATCAGGCTCAAAGAAGTCATAGGTTGATTCCAAACGAATTTACGATTTTGCCCAAGTCAATACCATGTGTTAATTCCTAGAAATCGAAGGCCACCTGTATAGGTACCCCTACCTTATTCGATAGTAATGCAAGGGTTAAATCTTGGCAGGAAATTTTTACCAAGCAGTTCCTGCCATCGCTTCAAGGTCAATGTTTATTCTTACGATTGTCATTGAAGGTGCGAGTGATCCTTGAGAATAACGTCCTTTTCGCTGGAAATGGTCAAACTGTTCTCGATTTAGTCAATATAATGTATTCAAGGTCACCAAGAAAATTATCAAGGCCACACTGTTCAAGCAATTCTTTCGTATTAGAAGTCTTACAATTTATTACAATTCCTAGAAATCAATTTTCAACGTTGTCTGCGGGGGTATCCTTAGGAATCAGTTCTTAAGGATAACCGTAGGGGTATTCTTAGAATGGGTCAAGTTCATTAAAGCTGTGAGTCATCCATTGAAGTTTTTCAAGGCACACCCTTTTGACGGAAATTTCAAAGGTCACCAAACAATTCTTGGAATTTAGTCGAGTCAGGGTTATGTATTAATTCCTAGATATCAATCAATTTTCAACGTCACCTGTAGGGGTGTCATATTACAAACAGATTGTTGCTGTCTATGCTAAAGTAGATTCATGGTTAAAGTACGTTCATGACTAAATGGAGTCAAGGCCAAAATTTACTGGTATCAATTTTCAAAGCCAACTGAAGGAGCAGTTCTTAGAAATCTAAACAGTTCGCGGAATAGGTGTTTGTTGAAGAAAGGTTGTTGTCTATGCTAAAAGGTAGGTCAAGGGTTCCTGTATTGGCGCTCTTCAAGGTCAAATAGGAAAATCAGCATGACTTTTCCCCCCACCAAAAAACATCACGATCATTATCATCAAGTGATCGTGTATGTGCGTCAAGAGTTGATTTTAATTCGATCTAGAAGCGATACAAACTGCTACTATGGTGACGTTCATGCGGAAGTAACCCTAAATAAAATTCAATGGAAAGGACCACACTTAACATTTAGTAATGCCGCGAAACTGGACTTGTTTGAAGGAAGTAAATTCGATCCTTTCAGGGTCTAGCGATCTGCATTAACACCGACAAATCTGTAACTAAATCGAATTTTTTGTTAATTCAGGGGGTCATTTACACAAATGCACACACACAATTCTTTCTTTATATTTTAGTACATCTAATTTAAATCTATACATTGTTCCTTTCTTCTAACCAAACAGAACGATATTTTCTAATATATATACCGCAATTTATTAAACTCTGTGATTGTTCTTTTCCAATAAATCTGTATTCGATAAGTTGTATGTAGTCCAATTTCGTCTCTTTAAAGCCAGTTCCAACGTACGTCAGGGATTCTATTTCCTTATGAGATTTTACAACTTCTTAGTTCAGTATTTCGATAGCTTAAAGTACATAATATGTATCGCCTTCTCATCTGGAGGAAGAAGGTCGATATCGGATAACATCCCAGGACGGTAGTATTCTGTACTAATGACTAGACGTTTGTCAAAAAGTTCCCGCGCCGAAACATAGATATGCAGAGACAATCAATAACCGTTTAACCCTTATGGGTTGGAGAAGAGAATACTGTAACCCAGTACTACAAAAGCTTTTTGAAGTTATTTTACTGTCTACGTCTCTTTAATTTAAAAGAACAACATATTTACAACACTTAAAGTTTTTATTTTTTAATTATACAATACAGTTACTTAAACCTAATACATATAATTGTGAGACACTTATAACAACATTTTACATACCATTTGTACAGTTCTGTAAAATGATGCTAGTTAAAGCATGGTTGGGTACTATTAAGTGTTATGTTTGTTGTTTTTCCAATTGCACCCAAACGAACACATCCTTTGTGTTTAGCAGTGTTTTAAATCCGATTTTCTTCTTTAAAATACTAGGAAAAGCGCTGAGGTAATAAGCATTTAAACTCTTCCGTTTCCAACATTATACGTTCCCCATACTTCTCAAACTTTCATGCTTCTACTTTACTACACAATTTTGACATATTCCTTATTTGCTAATATTTCTAAAATTGATACCAGTAAATTTTGACCTTGACTCCATTTAGTCATGAACCTGCTTTAACCATGAATCTACTTTAGCATAGACAGCAACAATCTGTTTGCATTGTAATATGATACCCCTGCAGGTGACGTTGAAAATTGATTTCTAGGAATTAACACATAACCCTGGTTCGACTAAATTCCAAGAATTTTTTGGTGACCTTAAAAATTTCCCGTCAAAAGGGTGTTCCTTGAAAAACTACAATGGATGACTCACAGCTTTAATGAACTTGACCCATTCTAAGAATACCCCTACGGTTACCCTTGGGAACTGATTGCTAAGGATACCCCCGCAGACAACCTTGAAAATTAATTTCTAGAAATTGTAATAACTTCTAAGACTTCTAATATGAAAGAATTGATTGAACAGTGTGGCCTTGACAATTTTCTTGGGGACCTTGAATACATGACGGACTAAATCGAGAATTGTTTAACCATTTCCATCGAAAAGGACGTTATCCTCATGGATCAGTCGCACCTACAATGATAATTCCAAGAATAAACATTGACCTTGAAGCGATGGCAAGAATTGCTTGGTAAAAATTTCCTGCCCAGATTTGACCCTTGTATTATTATCTAATAAGATCGGGGTACCCCTACAGGTGGCCTTCGATTTCGACGAATTAACACATGGTGTTGACTTGGGCAAAATCAGCCTGACCTTGATAAATTCGTTCGGAATCAACCTATGACTTCTTTGAGTCTGATGCTGGATATGCAGACACACAGCCAATAAAAGAGCCTTGAATAGCTTGACTTTATCACCTTTGACCATGGAAATCTTATTTTTAGATTTCTCAGAATTGTGATCTTGACATTTGAATGGTTGGGCTAGCTGGAAACTACAGGTGACCTTGGTATGTAGCTACGTAAGTCTATGCTTATTTCGCTACTTGAAGAGCACTAATACAGGAACACCATGACCTATCGTTTAGCTTAACCTTGAAAATTGGTTTCTCTTGACAAAATCTGATTAGTATCCTACTCGTGACCTTGATTAGGAATTCTACTAAATTTAACCTTGAACATTTCTCGGCACATGGTCTCAACCAGTTTGGTGACCTGTCCTGAAAAGTAGTATCCCCCACACCTTGAACAGTTTATTTGAATACCTCATGCAGGTGATTTCTAGGAATTATGGCCCTAACCCGACCAGAATTGCTTGAACATCGCCTTTGTCCTTTTCTCAGAGGTCTGGCCTTGAAGAATATCCATGGAAAGTGTGTGTGACCTAATGCACTTGCGGGTTTTCCTTAATAAATTAATAAGTAGATCACTATGAGTGGCCTTGAAGAATATACGCAGGGAATGTGTGTACGCAATGGCCTTGAAAACGAGAAAGTGGATCCTATAGTATACGTGACATTGAAGAGCATACCTTTACCGGTCATATATCGCGATAACCCTGCAGGTTGATTTCTCAGATTGAGCCTGAAATGGTGGTGGTAGCTAGATAACAATCTATTTTTAGGAATTACAACCCTACCTCGGCCAGAACAATAAAATGCCCTTGTTCTTTTCTCAGTGGTGTAACCTTGAAATGGGGTAAACGGCTACCTGTGTTGCGAAACAACTGTCTGTTTTACGAAACGGCTCCCCTGTTTTGGGAGACGGCTACCTGTATTTGGAAAACGACTACCTGTCTTTCGGAAACGTCTATCTGTGTTTGGGGAACCGAACCACTTGAGGTCAGTGCACTTTGCTGGGGGACGTGACCTCGAAAGGTAAACTGCCAATAATTTCTTGATGTCCTTGAAATATGCTTAGCATAGGAAACAATCTGTATGATACCCCTTGAGAATGTGTATAATGCCCTTTAAAACTATTGACCTGTATGTGCATAATCTGCTTCAATGACCTTGAAAAACAATCTAGTAACTTTTCTAGTGACTTTTTGGAATCTAGTTACTTTAATGACCTTGAGGAATATGCTTCCATGCATGGAGCGTGTGACCTTGAAGATAAGGGCGCGTGCGAGCATGGATGACCTTGAAGTCGCCTTGAAAAACCATTGACCTTGAAGCGGGTGTGTGTACGTTAAGAACCTTGGCAATAAGAGCGACCTTGGAGCAGGGACCTTGAAGAGACTCGACAGTGTTAGCAACCTTTCCTGGCACGTGGTATTGAAGCGGTGAGCTTGAAGCAGGAAATGTTACCAACCTTGAAATCTAGTGACTTTTCTGGTGACTTTTTCCAAATCTGGTGACAAATCTAGTGACAACAGTGGGACAGGAGTGACATACCTATTCTACTCAATTGGTCACTAAAATTTTACCAAATGTTCATATACATAAATTTGCAGTACATTTAGTTAAATAATAAAAAAACAAAATACCAAAGATATCGCAAATGAAAGCATTTCGTCTACCTTTTATTGAATAACACCAAAGCTTATGTGCACAAAACGAGTAGCTTTTACACACGAGATATTAACACACTTTAATGTTCAATTAAATCGGTAGCTCTATTTACAAGTCTTCAGTATTAAAACGAAAGAAAAATTTCTATTTACAAAGTATTTACAGTGAGACTTGGTCTATCAAAGGCTGTTTACAAAATCACAAAAACACAGTGTTCGGGCACACAATACTCCACCAAAAACAATTCATCAAATCCGCAAAGCGATTAAAAAAACTCTGTAATTCAGGAACACTGGTTAAACACTGTCCTGATTACCAGAAGGTAGGTCTAATAGACCACGATACACCGCACAAAGTTCTCCGACCTGGTGAATCAACAACAAAATTCGAACATAGCGAAACGGACTCACAGTCTACGATACATTCGATAGAACCGGGAACATGACGTGCTCACCCGCGTACCACAACTTCCTTCACCAAGACTGAGCACATACATTCAAGAATTCTTCAGTTACGCCACGTTCGATTTTAAAAACGACAACCAATCATACTGCTCGTACATTCAGATTATAAAACGCGGTGGAAACGATAAGCCCCTTCCCGTAAATGACCAAGAAAGGTTGCGCCGTATTATCGCTTTCACACAAGAAATTTGAAAGGGTTGCAAACGCTTATCTACTGTCTACAGTACATATGCTCTTAATTTTAATGAATTCATATTGTAATCAAGCCAAATCTTGCCTGTTCCTGTAATGATTATTTTTTAATTGAAAGTGAATCGGTAAACTGTACTGCAAAAGAATCTTGGCTCCGTTCGTCAAATGGAAGTTAACAGAAACATAATGTGAAAAACAACTTGGAATTTTACTTCTCAATAACAAACGGCGTTTTTAATTTTAAACCTTATGAAAATTTATATAATTTCAATCCTAAAGTAAATTAATTCTAGCAAAGAAATTCATTTTAAACTAAGTACGACAAATTCTAATCCAAAATACAATATAAAGCAAACGATATATCTATTTAATTTAACTTTATGAAGACACATAAATACAACAAATTTCGTTAGCGTGAAATCGAGAATCGAGTATACAGAAAAAGAAACGAAAAGGAAAAAAATACAAATATACACAGGGTTATCAAACACACGTTACAGAGTACCACTGTCTCTTGCAGTTTATATTGACTTGTGGTTCATATTTTTAGCTTAAAATTGATGATGCTAAGAAAACTGGAACTGGTGGAATGGGGACGTTAACCGAAGTTGATAATGCGGTATTAGAAATAATTTGGAAAGGGTCTCCTGTAATTTGAGGGCTTGGAGTAGCTGAGTCGTTCGAAAAAACTCAGGACCAGTCGTGCGAAGCAGTCTCAGAGGGTGGCTCTGAAGGTATTGTCAACACTGAATGTATTGTCAACAATAGCCGAGCAATCTGTTATTACCTGACCCGATCTATTTCAAAAGAACCCTATGGTAAGCCTGTTTAAAGCAAAATAATAGGAATTTTTTTCAAATATAAAAATATTGAATTTAACAAAATTATTACATGTTACTAAAATGTACCACATATTTTGGGTTGAATTGTCTCAGTGGGACAAAAAACTGCCCACTAAATAAAATATGTACGTTTGCAGGAAAACGACGGCGACTTGTCGGAAACAGTGTCTCTACCGACAATGTACCTGCTTTAAAACTAGAAAAGCTCACATTACAAGTCGAATATTTGAAATTGAAAAACTATAGGATTCAATTGGAAATTCTAAAATTAAAACAAGAACTTAAACTATCCACGTCCGAGTTTACAGCCAATTTACCACAACATAACCTTGAAATTAAAAATAGCAGGGTATATTAAAATTTGTAATAGTCAAACTTGACATGCTACGGACCAAATAATTATTTAGTTGTGTTATTTTCGTGTTAATTTTAGAAATATAAATCCTGTTAATTTATAAATATTATGTATTTGACAAACTACTTACATATAAGAAAGGCAAACATTTTTATGTTATGTTCATCTTCTGACTACAATAAAGCTAATTGATGAGTTCTTGCAATTTAGCTTGGGCTACTACACCAGGTGCATCATCTTCGAGATTTCCAGAATTTTCGGCATCTGGGGTGTCTTCATCATCTTGTACTGCGAAACCTTCTGCTTCATGATTAGATATTACATAAAGTCGTATAACATTTAAAAATATTTGCGGAAAATACAGGATCGACGCGTAGATGATTCAAATAAGGAAATTTTTCTTTTAAAATGCCAAATGCATTATCAATTAACCCTCTTGTTCGTTTATGTGCCCTGTTGAAATTATTCTGGGCTGGATTTAATGGATCTTCATATGTTGGTGGAATCAACCATTGCTTCAGCGTGTAAGCGGAGCCTCCAAGAATTGGGATGAGGTCTCCAACCATTTTCCATTGCGCGAAATAAAGAACTATTTCGCAATACTCGTGCGTCGTGAACACCACCGGGACAGTTGGCACTAATGTAGTAGAATGTTAGATCTGAGCCACAAACAGCCATACAGTTAATTGAGTGTTTACCATACCGATCCACATAGATTGGTTCGTTAATTCTACTAGCGTTTAAATTTATAAGTGTTCCGTCCACTACCCCACAAAGTTCAGGAAAACCGGCTATTGCAGGAAATCTGTGTACAGCATCCCACATATTATGGGGTCATTGTACTATCTCGTTGCGTTTTATCTCATTAACAGCATTATCAGTATCATGTGCCCATGTACACACCGTCACTTTTGATACCCCATGCATATCGCAAACATCATGGTATTGGCCTCCATTTTCCAACCAGTGCAGGGCAATTAAGGTCTTCTGCGGTGGTGTCAATCCATACCATCGAACCGTTGTATTTGCAAGCCTTGCTCCAATATCCCGAAGGACATTTTCAAATTGGTATCGGCTCATACGAAACCTTTCGTTGAATTCGTTATCAGCCTTTCCCTATATTAATCCGATATTCTCTCGACATAGTGACTTTCGGAATCACTTGACCACATATTGACGACAGATACGTAGATACGTGTTCACGGTACGGGAATTGCCGAAACACTGACTATTTACCCAGAGTTGAAGATAGGTGAAACATTACCTGCACTTGTAGGATATTCTGTAACACAATTATACAAGTGTTAACTTTGTGTTACAGAATATGTTTACATATGTAGAAGTTTTTCCGTAATTACTGGTACCGTACGGGTAATTACAAGATGAGTTGTATTATGAAAAAGTAACAAGTGTAAAAATATTTTAATAATTATAGGACTTTTACCACTTCTATTACAGACCCCTGTTGGCTCGTTAAGTATGACATACACCCTTATATGAGAAAGTAAGGTAGGTACAAACTTTTTTTTCACATAAAAGTTGTTCATGCTTATCGCAACTTTATCTTTTTGTAAAAAAAAAATTTCTGAAAAAATGTATGTACAGAGTGGTGACAAAAAGTTGCATTATACTATTGTACACTTACATTGTATATTTATATATCGCTTCAAAAGAAAATAACACAAATATCTGGCAAAAGGGGTGTGTCACTTTTTGTTTCTGGCTTATAAGTGTCTGTCAAAAAGTGTCCAAGTTCACAGGTTTGTAAAATATATTCTATTGGAACTAGAAACTTTTTACATGGCACCAAAAAAAAATTTTAATTTAGGCTTCTAATTGATGTTCTCAAGTTTTAAAAGCTATCAACAAAAAATCAGTATTGCCAACATTTGAGGATTGTAGTTTTTCTCCATTTTTTAAATGCAACACCTTATATATGAACACATCTTCGAGAAGAGTATTTTGAAAGCGTTACGATGATATAGTATATTATGGGTGTGTTATTAACAGATAAAGAGATACTAATCAATTTATGCTGAAAAAAAGGCGATTCTCATACAAAAACCGTTGCTATGACAACAAAAAACTGTAGATATTACAGAAATATGATTCTAAAGTTCCAAAATGTTTTATGGGCACAAATTGGAAAACTAAAACATGCTTTTAACGAAAATATTAACTTTATTCAACTTATAGTGACTCAAATTATAATAATTGCTCTACATATCTTCCCATCTGAACGATGAGTGGTTCCATGCGATTTCTAGACTTTCAGACATAATGTGTCGACCTCAACAATTGAATTACCTCTCCAATTTTTCCTTTGAGTTCCTCAGTACTGGTGGATTGCCTCTCATACACCATGTCTTTGACAGCATCCCAGAAAAAGTAATCCATTGGGATTAAGTCCCGACTTCGTGCAGGCTAGGAAATATTACTATTTTCCCCAATCCACTTTGCGAATTATTTGCTCAAAGATGTTCTACACCAAACCCTCGATGGTAGGGTGCACCATCTTGTTGCCAAATTAAATATTTCCTGTGTGCATGGCGAATTTCAATATCACTCGTCTCTATTATATCATTTTGCAGTAACTGCATGTATCTTTCACATTGCCTTTAAAAATATAGGCTCTATTATGGAGTTTCTCCACATACCACTTCAAACTTTAACGGATCTTGTTGCTTGCTGTCTGGATTCTGTGTTTATTTTCATCACTTCAATAACAAGCATTCTTCCGATTAAAAATACATGCGGCCGTTGTAAATAAGGAGTCACCCGTCCTCAATATGTTTTGAAAAATACGATCTCTAAACTGCTGATCCATCAACAATAAACAGAATACAATCCGACTGTCAGAATCATGTGGTTCTAGTTTTTGCTTTGGTTTAAATTTAAAACTTTTATATGAAAATGTAACCGTTTACATAAATCTATACGTTTCGATAACGCTTACAGTTATCATCCTCAGTAGCAATAAAATCTGTTAGAAGTGTTTGAGGTGTTTTTGAAATATGAAAGTTGAAAGCGCAAGCATGAGCCTGCTATTAATATAACAGTTTTATAAACGTATAAAACCAACTATGGAATACAATTTTAGTAAATAATAACTAAATACATCCTTAATAAATTAAATATTGTTAAACTGTCTTAAAGATGACAAATTAGAACACCTAACGGTTGAAGGCTAACAGCGAAAAATGTCATAATGATGTAAGTGTAAAGTTATAGAAAGCTTTAATTTGAAACTAATAAAGCATTCACACAGCATACAGACGATGTTACCCAATTCTAAAATGCCATGCCATAATGTAATTCCCACAACTAAGGTCACTAACATGTATATACAACTGTGAATCGTCCCCACGAAACGTACTTCGAACGGTTCTTTTAGGTATACTCGCCTTCAGTACGATCGTCGACGAAAGAAGCCTCTGTACGTTTCTCAACTTACACCCATTGAACTGTATGAGGTGTGTTACGTATCTGATTACTATGTACAATGAAAATAATAAACTCCAAGAACGTAAAACTCAAAGACGAATAATCGTAAAATGTACAACTGAAAACTAAACGCAAAAAAACCCTATGGCAGAGAATATCAATACGTTAATCATTTAATAAATATACATTACCTTCGTTGAAGGGTTTTAGGTGATCGTTTTGCCCCCGGTGAATTGTTAAAATCTTTATCCCCAAACTTTGGGTACTGACGAATTAAATCTCACCCACAATACTTCAATACTAATAAACTGCCCGATGGAGTGATTAGGACTTGATCCCTTTTTAAATAAGGGTAACTTAATAACTAGTTAATTGCCAAAATCATTCTTTTAACACATTTTCCAGCGCTGCCCAAGATGGCAGAAGGGAAAATGTCGATATCACCAAAAGATGATCGAAAACTGTCCTTTCGAAAGAATATCTTTGAATATGCCTTATTGTGGCAAAGTAACGAAGAAGCAGATTCCTGTTTCCTATTTCATTTCTATAATGAATTACAGAAATCTGTATTTTTAATAAATGCTGATTTATTCTGTTTTATTCCTTCTCCCACAGATGTGACTACTAACAAAATTTTGTATATTAAATTACGTACAATTATTGTACAGCATGATTTTTTTTAAATTATGATTAAAAGGTCGTATGCGAAATTAAAACGGAAAAACTACTAGCAAAAACCTAGACATAATTTTTTTAAATATCAGATGATAAAACCTGTTGAAACGGAGACTTTCTTTATGCCTATCTATTACCTTAATAGCTTTACGTTATAAACGAATATAATAAATGTGTTTGTCTTGATAATATTTATATATTATCAAACTGAGTGTCATAATTTAAATGATTTAAAGCATGCTCAGCTACAGCAGATTTCTCTGGTTGGCGTAATCTACAAAATATATGTTCTTTACGCCCTTTATTAAAGCTACGTTTTGTGGTTCCAATATAATATGTAATCATACATAGATAGAAAACTAAATGCAATTTTTCTGACGCCACGTAAAAGTTTCTAGCTTCAATAGAATCCATTTTACATGCCTTTGGACACTTTTTGACATATCAACGCTTACTAGTCAGAAACAAAAAATCTCAGACACCTCTTGCCCTATATTTTTGAAATGGTCTGTTGAAGCGCTGTTTAAATGTGCAGTAGTATACAGGGTGTTTTCAAAATACAATTTTTGTCAGCACTCTGTATATAAATTATTTTCAGATAATTTTTTTACAAAATGATAAAGTTCCGATGAGTACTAAGGAGACCGCCCAGTGTATTTTAAGTGGTACATTCTTGTGAAAAGGACACATTTAACACCCGTTGTTGCTTACCTTCGTCGATGGTAGGGTTTGTAAAAAGACAGAAAATCGGGTAATATATTGATTTTGGTTTTTATTTCAGAATTAAAGACTAATTTTTTTGGTACTTTCAGGTACTAATATCGTCTAGATTCTTATTTTTTTTGCTGCCACAATGCTATCAATTTCATCTCCTGTACGAAGGATGTTTTTATTTTGCTTTAAATTGGTTTGTTCTTTGCGACTATTTTTGTTGGCAAGCCGTTTATTTTTTTTTCAGTTTATTTCATCTTCCACCTCTTTTTTTGTTTCCAATATTTTAGCCTTCCTTGCCGCATTCAATTCTTCCTCTTTTTTCATCATCTCCAATTTTCTTAAATAATATCTTTGCCTGACACTGGATGATACAAACGATATTCTGTCACTATGCTTCTTTCCTTTTTTTTTGTGTTTTTGGCCAAAAAAATATATTTTTTAACGGAGGGCTGGCCGTTAACGTTGAAGCCGTTTCAATACCTAACATATCCTTTCTATATCGCTTGTTGTACGTCACTGGATTATTTCTAATATCCCCAGTTGGTATTTTGATGATCTCAATATCTATAGTTAACCTGCACAACCAGAAGTTCATTTTTGAAAACTACGGGAATATCCCCGATTTTTCCAAATAATTAGCAAAGGTATCAATCCCTACGGAACTTTCTGTAAGTTTGTAAAGCTCATGGTCATTATTGGTGTAGTCTCCATTTCTAGGTACGTTCATAAATTGTTTCTATTTTCGTTTTGTGCTGTTGAATAGGCTGACCTAATCTAAAGCATTCTATAATATTTTTTAACAAGCTCTCGTGTTGATTTTCTCCGTCAACTGCATTCCCTACCATCTGCAACTTTTCTTTACCTATAACATCTCTAAATCGTCGGTATGTCAGAAATCAGTCTTCTTCAATTTCTGACAAAAAAAGCACGCTTAACTTGCCTAAGCATTTGGTGTAATATATGGCATCGAAGACCATGGATACAAACCACAAGCTTTCAAACCATTTTTGATGGTATCGGGATTAAGGTGATTAGTAACTACATTTTTTAGTATGGGAACAAATCTGCAAAACACTTTGCTTAGCTCATAAGTCAAGCGCGTAACATGACCGTCAACAAACATGAAAATGGGGAAAGTTGTATTCATTTTTTTAGACGCTTATATTTGCTATGTGGTAACAAAAAATGTGATTCTTCATCCCTCCGTTAGCATTGTTTGCAACACCTCCCATAGACGGTACATATTTGATAACATCAGAAGGAATCCTCGGGTAAGGATATATCTCCACACGCGGAGTGTTATCACCGTTAACACAAAAAGTGAACATTACTGTTTGGTTCGTTATGAGATGATGTTCGATCTCGTATAAATTCTTAGTTCCTTTAGCTGTAAGCATCTTTTTGATCTTAGGACCCAAATAAAAACATGTTTCTTCCTCAGTAAAAATGTATGAAAGGTCATTTTGTATATTATTTAGATGTATTTCCTTCAGGTATTGTTCAATTTCCGTAAACCATTTTTTCACATCTGTCTTAGCCATTGAGGCAGTAATTCTTGCAAGGTTTTTAAGGTGATGCTTGAGTGTCTTCGCAAAAAAAATCTGTAAACCAGCTTGAGGTTTATTTTGTTTGAACGGGTTTTGTAGGGGGTTGTCGTCTAAAAAGTTCTTAAGGGTTACTGGAACATATTCGAGTCTTATGGGAAAACCTCTCTTATGACAAAATTATCCATTCCTCTAATAATTATTATCTGTCAGTTGAGAAAACAAGTTTCTGGTCCTTGGGTAAATTTTTCATGGAAATTGCTACATCCCAAAATTGTCTATCTAGAAACTTTAAGGTTTAGAAAAGTGGAGCAGTGACCGATACCGCCGTTCAAAGGCTTTAGGGTATCTTGCACATCATGTTTTGTATACTTGATTGTGTACATTTTAAAAATTATTTCACGTGTCCATAGCAACAACCATTCCTATCTTTCTCGAAATAATGGCTAAGGAATTAATTTTCGTCAATTCGATTACGTAAAAAAATAGGGTATGCCATTTAAAAAAATTGAATTTTTTACATTTCTAATTCTGGCTGAAAAGTATAAATTTAGGCAAAAATTTTTATTTAAAAAAATGCATGCGATAATATGCCTTTATTATTAAACTACAAACATAATTGAATTTTAACTTTTTCAATCCAAATAGGAGCTACAGTCCATTTTGTAAACTTCAACCAGCTGTCAAGATTTCGGAAAATAATTTTTATCTCAAACACCGTAATAGATGGGAATGATATAGCTTCAACAAAGAGGTTCGAAATTATGGTTCCCATCCAAACATACAAAAATATATAGGGGGTTCCATTGAAAAGAACAAAGTAGATGGCAACTTTCGGTATAACCGGAAGCGCTAGAAGTCTGAAAATATTTTAGTGAAAGAGATCGCAATCAATTATACCCGATTCTAAGTTTTCAATGTTTTATTTTGGCCACAGCCCCATAGACTTCTAATTATCAAAATGTGTTATACAGTTAAGTCTAATTTATTGAATTCTGTACAAAGTATTGAGGTTATGTACACCCGACGTCAATGAAAAAGCCCACCCCCCGATAAACCCTTATAAAAAGAAGAATTATATTTTTTATATCTTCAATGAATATGAACATATGTGTATTTATAAAACCAAACAAATGAACTTATTTTTATTGCATTATAATGGAATTAGATAATTAATTTAAATGTCATTATGGTTTACTTTAATGATTGTAAAACAGGTACAAGTCAGTTGTTTTTCTTCACGTACAGGAATTGCTAATAGGAGTAATATATTTTTAATATGAATTAACTTCAATAAAATTGTTGCACAAAAATAAAATTCAATTAATCTGCGATATAATTAGACTGATTAGAAAAACTACAAGTAACAATGCAATTCCAAACTGTTTTGATTTCATTATTTTCCTGATAACAGCGTGCTTCTTTTTTTTCCCTTTTAATTCAAAACACTACTAGCAAAAGAGGAATATTTATGAAATTGAATTAAAAAGGATCCTAATTGATAAAATAAAAACGTTATTTGGCATATAATTCCCCATTAATTGTGATTTAAATATAAAAAAAACCTTTAACTCTATAGATCATTGATAGGTACCGCTAAAAATCGAATTAATATAAAAGTGGCAGTTTTTCAATCAAAAATTCGTTTTCTTTTTCCAACGATAAAAATGGAAATTAAATTTAAAAAATCTATTTCTTTCTACCTTTTATATTTATTATTTATTATTATTAGCATTACAACAGAGTTAACGATTTATCTAAAAGGTTTCCAAAACAAAAACTTTTCCAAATCCTACGAATATGTACCATTAAAGCTTCAACAGTTCTTTCGCGAATGCCATTGAGCTATGATCATTCCCTTACCATATCGGCCTAAAGATTCTCGATTGAATTTAGATCTGGAGATTTACTGGGTCAACGCAGCAATTCTATATTGCCAGCATTATTTGCAAACCAATGCATAACCCGTCGTGCAGTATGGATACTGCAATTGTCTTGGACAAAAGTGATCGGTCCATCACGTTTTTCTTCCGTGTATAAAACATTAATTGACAGTAAAAAGCACATCTTCCAATACTTCTTTATATCGAATGGAGTTAAACTCTGTCGGTGATACATGCATCAATTCTCCAGGTTCAGCGCTGCTCATCCATCCCCATACACCTATGTACCTGTGATTATACCTTTGGTGATCGAGGCGCCCTAAAGTGATTGGAGCATCTTGTGACGATGAGAACGTCGTTTCATCAAAGAAAATCACCGTCGATCAATCTCTGTCCAAATTATTATGACATAAATTCAAACGCACTGCAGCATGCTCTGGAGAAAGTATAATCTTCCTAACCGATTTTCTTGAATGAATTCCATTTCCATGTAAACGTCTCAATATTGTCTTTTCACTGTAATAGATTTGCAATCGCTCCTTAATTTGAACGCAGTTAGTGAAAGGCGCATAATTTATTAAGTTTACTATTTCTTGATGCTCTTGTATGGTGGTCACACGTGCCCTTCCAGGACAGTGAGTCAACAGTGATCTTTCGCCGCCTTCTTCAGATCGATCTCGCCATCTTCTTACTTGTCTTCTCTAAAATTACAAATAAAATTAGTTTTACACAAATCCAGTTGATGTGCAAAAATTCAAGCAGAAATAAAATGATCAAACTATGTGGTATACATACGTAACAAAATTACTTACCGATAGGTTATATCGGTGGGACGCACTATTCAATAAAGCAAAAATAATTCCTCTTTGATGTAACGAATTATCCGTTTGCCTTAAGCGACGAGGCATTTTTCTTGTTAAAATAAAGCTTCGCAATACAGTTACGACAAAGTCAAGACAGGTTATAACTGAATATGTAATAATCATATGTTCTCCTATTTATACCCTATTTTCACAAAGCAATTTTAAATTCTATTATTACTTGTACTAATTACTTAAATGAAATAAATAAATTAATTAAAAATAAAATATACCAGAGTAATAGGAAAACACATTCTTATACTTTCTGCATTGCTTGATTTCTTTTACTTCCTAGATAATTTGATTAGATAAATATTTGAATTGAATTGAAAAACGTTATAATTGCTAAAATTAAAAAAATGATTATTTGGCATAGAATTTCCCATAGAAAGGGTGGAATTATTTAATTTACACGCATTTTAAATGATTTTCTAAGAAAATCGGAAATATAATGCCCACTTATGGGATATTGAATCCTAAAGCTTTTATAACGAAACTAATTTTTTGTATTGTAATTTTAGCGAATTCTATTCAATTTATTGGCTCTATATCGCGCCCTGAGGGGGTTTCGATCTGCTTTGTGCAACAAAACAATAGAAAATCTACTTGACCAGTTCTGCATTTAAAGGGATGTACAAAATTTATGTACTACTTCGAGGATGGGCTTTTTCATTGACGCCGAGTGTACTTAAATTTATTTGTGTAGAAAGTTGTTGAAAAATCAATACAAAATTCCACCTATAACACTGCTAGAGGTAGTTTAGCGGGAGGAATGGAATTTTTGTCTGTTGGCCTTGGCAACGGACAGGGATCTATTTTGCATCTACTCTCCATGGCAGCTGACTCATAACTACATTGTGGTTTCTGTAAGGGATGCAAAATGTAATTTTGAAGACGGTTGCATACAATTTGTTACTGGCAAGGCACCCACTAGAACATCAGCCCGTAGAGGTAAAGTGCATGTTACCGACGTAGCTCAGTGGTTCTTACTCGTCAATTCAAAATGTCACTCAACATAACTGAACAAAATCAAAATAAGGAAAAATATGTCTCCTGTTAAATTTAAATTAAAAAAAATGAAAACTGGTCAACACGGTCATTAATTGTTCAATTCAAAATGAATATTCGTTATTACAAAAATATACAAAACTCGATCGGACATATAAAGTTCTTATAATTTATTAGAACGTCATTTAATGCTCACTAAAAAAAAAAAAATAAAAAAAGCTTACTTTACATTTCTAAACGTTAATAGCTTTGCTTCCGGCAACTTTAAAATTTGTCGAAATAAACTCAACAACTTTTAATTTGGTGAAGGTAAAGTAAATAAAAATATAGCTACGTCACATATTCAGCAGCAGCCGCTATTGTTAAGGAGAAGTAATATCAATTACTTCTTCTTGCGTAAGCAACACCAATACAAATATTCAAATAAAATATTAAAAAATTTCGATTTTTATCAAAGTTAATTTAAATCCAACTGTCTTTATTACTACAAAAAACGTTAAGACTGCAATTACATCGGAATTTCTAATGTAACTTTGATTAATTAAACTTTTAATTACACCGATCATTATTTAAACAAGCATATTAATATACAAAGAAAGTATAACACAAAAAAACAACGGCGGGACATAACGCACCCCTTAAGATTTATTGCTCACTATTTCAAAAGGATATATGCAGTAAACCTGTGAATATGTTTATTTACAAGGTGTATTGTTCTTTTATCGATTAGAATATGAAATACACTCAAAAAATAAAAGGGAAAGAAGTTATGACAACTAAAATAAAAATATTCTATGCCGCGTTATGGGACAAAATGAGCATAATGAAGCAGATTCCGAATCACTGGAAGATTACATCTTGCATATTACGTTAGAATCTATATATTGTTTTAAATGCGACCATTTCTCGAACTTCTTGAAGCAAGCCAGTAAGAGTTCTTTGGTTATCCATCCCCTTTTGTTACATTCGGCCCTTGAATTTGGCAATGGACCCTTCACAAACTCGATTTTAATTCACTTCCGTGGAAATATAAAGGGGGGCTAGGACAGACCCATCAACCCCCATGCACACTTAAATAGTGAGTAGTTACACTCTCTCTACAGTGAATGGATCTCCGTGAACTGTAGAGGGTATTCTCCCCTAACCGACAAAAATTTTGCCTAAGTACTTAGCAACCGTTGGTATGCCAGTCTCATCTATATTAGATATTATTTTGATCCTCTAGCAAATCAGAGAATTCTCCCACAGAAATACGGTAGAAAAATTGAGCTCGAGACCTGACGTAACTTCCGGTTTTCTTAGTGACACCGTGGAGTTTCTTTTTAACCCGCGACGAAAAAAGAGGGGTCTTATAAGTTTAACGTGTTTGTCTATGTATCTGTGTATTTGTCTGTGACGTCGTTGTTCCCAGACGAAGTAATCGATTTTGACTTAGTTTTCTTTTTGTTTGAAAGGCGAGTGAAAGTGTGAGGGAGATGATGCCAGAAAATGTGTTTACTTTTTAGAGATTTTAAAAGTAGAACTTTGTGTGTCGGGGGTTTTTAAAAATTTTATTTCAATATTACTAAAAAATAATTCAACCAGTCCTCTCTTGGCAAGTTTATTCTCTTGGTCTAGACAGAAACTGGTTTTATTATTTCAGCTGGATTATCAAGAGTTGTTTGAATGAATATTTGCAGAGTAGACCGAGGAAAATCAGATCTTACATCTACAGTGGCTTCCTTTAGTGGTCCTTGAGACCATTCCTGTCGTGTATTTACGTACCATCTGAAAAAGCGAGACTTCTCGTAAATATATAAATTAAATGTATGATTATCTTTCTATAAATGTATTAAGTCAGTTAAATTTCGCTTTTTGCAATGCAACACATCCTAAATACTACACCCATAACAACTATAAGATGTAAATAAGACATTTGAAATTCAGCATAGACAGTTTCTACAAAATTAATCAAATATACAACAAAAAATACGGTGCATAATTGGCAAGCGCTGTATATCCCGCTCATTATGCCCCAAGAGTCACTTTTCAGATCATATGTTAAAACAGAACCCAACGTAAGAATTCAATTGTATCACAATAGTATGCTGATGATAAATCTGTTTACTTACCTCCATTTTTTAATTTACCATCACATACAGCAGAACAAGTTATGACTGCCCTAAGATTTGGTAAAATAAGATCAGATTGTACAATAACACGTATTTCGAATTTGTGCAGTATAGAGGTGTCTCCTCTCTTACAATTAAAGTTCGTTGACTTCAGCGGTAGAACGCTCTGAGAAGAGATTTCATTTCATCTCATTTCATTTGCAGGACGTATTATGTGTGTGAAATTAAGCTAGTTTCGTCAAATGAACAGATGATCTGAACGCCACCATTTTCGAGATACAGGGTGTTGAAGTTTCGAAAAAACGGACGTTTTATTTTGATTTCTTTTTTGTACACACAGACTATCTGAAACTATGTACATTACCCACATTCTACACGAGTTATACATTGATGCTCTCGATACTCAATTACAGGCCAGGTACAAAAAGTTCTTCAGATTGAACTTCTACACCACTGGATGTACTAGAATTTTGTTTCCGTTCCGTATTTGTCAACTCAATATACACGAATAAGTTTAAAATTATTATTATTATTATTATTTAAAATGCTCAAAATGTCCCCCGTTCTCTTGAATAGATAAATTTATTCATTTGTTTAAATTGAACAATGGCCAATGAATTGGTGCATCAATTAGCTCAATTTCATACACATAATACGTTTTAGTAATTGTGACAGACATTTCTTAAACACTATATATATATATATATATATATATATATATATATATATATATATATATAGTGTTGTTTAGGAGCCTACTCCCTCTTCAGCGCGTGGAATGCTTGGTTGATGGGTACCGTGGTATTGCATTGTGCGTGTTGACATCATTGAGTTTAGTATTGTGGGTATTCAAAAAAAAGACGTGGAGTTGGTAGTAGTTAATGCAGTTTTTCGGTTGAATGGCAGGTTCTGCAGTTGCTCGGTTGGTGCAGTTGCTGCTGCTACTGATGCCCTACATATCCGAGATAAAAGGAAAAAGTATCAGTTGTGTGAACAATTAGTCGATACTAACAAAGAATGAATAATTAATTAAAAATCGGTACTGTACACTTAGACTGGGACACCAGTCTTCGCGTAGGATTTTTGTATGATTATCCAAAAGAGCAACCACCTTTGAACCATGCGTGAGGATCACCCCCACAGGTCCATCGCAGTTTTAGCCTGACGGAGAGCCTCTGCCATCTTTCGAATGACAAGCAGGACTTTCTCCATGTGAGATCTCTGAGGAGGTCCAATACAGAGTCGAACCTTAAGGTGGGTTGAGAAAGCGGGATAAGGACAGCGGCCGAAGCCGTTTTCGGTAATTCCGCCTTCTCGACTTTGCTTGAAATCGGTCGGGCGTAACTGACGCCGGGCCGAGCTCAACAAGGTGCCGAAGTCGGCGGTATCTTCTTCAGTCGCTATAGAGCTTCAGTTTTTATCCGCTGTAGAGTTTCAGGGAACTTCAGAAATCCTCTGTTGCTAGCGGGGTGGTCCCCACCGCAGTTGGCACCGTCGGTTTGGGGTTTCGTGCATTGACTGAAGTGATGATATTCGGCGCATTTGAACAGCATACCGCCGCCCTGCAGCAATGGTATGCGTGGCAGAAATCCTAACACCAGTGGCACTGCCCAATGTCAGTTTTCCGCCGCAACTCTTCTACGGCCACTCGGAGACGGGCGAGGTACTCCACCTTTTGGATCCTCTTGTGCTCTTTTGCTGGTAGCTCTACCACCACAAATGGGATAGGCCTTCGAGATGCTCCATCCCCAAAGCAGAAAGAACTTGTAGTGTCAGATCTCAGCTATCGTCGACCTCGGAGAGTTCTACGGGCACGCCACATATCACTACCTTAGCCAAGCTGAGGCAGGTTGTATGTGGATTCCCTCGTAGATTGCCTTGACCCTCGTGGAAGTGATTCGTTATCGGTTGAGTACTCAGGAGGAATCGACCCTTCTGTAATAATTACCGGCATACTTTCTTCCTGGTATCTTCTCAAGTCGTCGTCTTCTCCATTAGTGCAATTCTGTCCGTGAACTACTCTGGAACACGTTGTCGGTGGGCGGCGGCGTAGGTGGGCCAACCTTGGGTGTCTTCATTGGCTTCTTCTTCGGCGTCTTAATGTCGTCCTCGTCGGTGGATCCTTCTCTGAAGTCTTCACGTTGGGTTGAGGCGAGGGCAGCGTCGGACGTCGACGGAGCCATTTGTGGGGCCTGCACTAACGGTGTAATAAAAAATTAATAATTGGGTGTGCGGTTGTTATTAATAATTCCACCCCTAATATTAATTAAACTCCTAACAATAAATAGAAGATTTTGTGCCTTCAGCTTAGTCAGCGATTAACAGGCTATCTCCTTAAAATTTGGTTTGCTTTAATTAAAAAATGTGCCTGTGATTAGATGTGTTCGCTTTACAAAAAAATCTGTAAATAAATGTTAAAATACCTCGGATGCCAACTTATTTTACGGAAAACAAGTAAATCGTAAATGTAATAAATGTAAAATTGAAAACAATAACAAGGCTTATTATAAAAATATTTAACTCAAGTAGCAATTCTTAATACTAATGATTAGAAATGAAATACCTGTTGTACTTTAAAATTTCGGTTGTCACTGGTATACTGTTACGGATAAGAAACCTGCTGACGAAGCCACGCTTTCAAATTTGGTTGTGCAATTGATCTTGAAATGGAAATATAATAGTGTTTTGATATTCTTTGATCCCAAACAAGTAAACTCTTTTACAAACAGCCAAACTCGGTTGATCTAAACGGGTTAATGTACCATTTATTTATAATTTTATGCATAGAAACAACCTTCTATTGCGTCATCCTCGTTAAATTGAAACGTAACAGTACAATGAAATTACGTAAAAGAAAAATTTAATGTTATAAAAGTAAAAATAAAAGTAAAAATAAGAGTGCCTAAAAATGATAAATATATCAAAAAATGAAAATAGCTTTAATTAGCTCTTATCGTAAAATATACGACACTTTTGATGAAAATAATCAAGAGCACATATGGACGTTTTTTGCTTTCATTATCGTTACAACAACGACCTCAAAATCATGTCTGCGCACTAAATCAATGTGCAAAACGAAATGCGCGTACTACCCCACTTTAAAATATCTAAACGCATACTTTTCAGCCACTAAGGTATGCAATTCCCATGACACAAAAATGAACGAAGTTGCCTAAATTATTGCATATTTTAACACAACTCAAAAAGGTTTGTTACAACGGGGCGACGTTTGAGGCAGCGACTTATTCGGTCTTCTCTTCTTTTGTCGCTCGGATGCTGGTGCCAGCAGGCTGCTTGGCTCTGCGAAGAAAAAGGAAAGGTGTCTATTATACCCCGGAGGTCCGGTATGCCCCGGCTTGCCGGTGACATTCTATAGCTCCTTCAATATTAGCCCATTAATACAACACTCTGGCCATATCACGTGAACAGCTTATCGCACAAAATTTTGCTAGTAAGGGTGGATGTGGAAAATTCGTAGAAATAATTTTTAACTTAGTGAGGCGGCTGCTAAGGGAGACACCCGAGATAAAAAGGGAAACATTCGAATTCTCTCCCACATTTATCGAAAATTTAGAAATAATTTACTGAACTCTATATACCATTAATAAGGTCTTTCGTGTATCTGATCTTTTCACGTAAGGCATGGTGGGGATAAGGAGATGTACAAACTCGTTTGTATGTGGTTTCTTCGCAGCTACAGGGATACCAAAACTTATAGTATTTTCACATTTTATGCAAAATTCCATGAAATCGTATAACTTCTGCGATATAATTGGGCATTTATATCATTATTTGTTTCGAGATATACGAAATAAACTAAATAAATGTCATCTACGAGAAGGATGTTTTTAAACGGTGCTGAATTTTCTTTCACTTTAACCAATGTAAAAATAATGACAATCTGAACAGCTTAGATTGTAGGGACCAGTCAATAATATAACTGGTACAAACCAACATGGATTTCAAGTTAATGTGATTTGAGATAGAAATATTTATATTTGCCGTTTTAAAGATATTAAATGTAAGGAAGGAAGGTAGAATACATATTTTGCGTAAGTAAGCTGCTTTATTTTTAATTTTAATTTACTTTTATGTTTAGCTTTCGTTCTAACAGCAAATCGCCGTACACATGCCTTCAATGCTTAGCAGTCAATGTTTTGCATTTTTTGTGGATATAATCATATCGAAAAAAAAGCAATATCTTACGCAGGGTGTTTCATTGGGAAATATGCATACGTTAGCGGGGATAGAAACCACCAGGTGGTTCCAAGGTACATAAATTTAATGGGCCGCGGATTGTTACGGCCAAGATATTTTACATTTATTCTTCCTTTAAATTTTGAAAATTTGTTTTTATATTTGAAAATTGCAAAAAAAATAAGTCACTTTATTATTAATTTGAGTCAAATCTAATGTTTTTTTTATTAGTCACAAATTCGATAACATTATATCTTATACATCCTCTCTAGACAGAGTGCGGCTGCAACCTCATTGAATAATAAAATGGTTAAGGAAATCGAAATTGACCAATAGATATTAGGCATTTCTGCAGTTGATTGGAATTAATTTTGGCTTTCTCATTACTTGATTGGTGTGGACCTCAATGGAGAACATGTGTTAACAATGCAAGGCGCTATTCACGCAGTATACAGTGTTATGACGTCAGGGACAAACTTCACAAGATGATTCCTATTAGTAATCTAAACTATAAACTTCACATAAACATATGTCCGAAAAAGCTTTCTAACGGAATTGTAGCCGTTCAAAGTTTATTACATTTTCAACACCTACAACTTGAAAACAATAATTAAGCTACTAATTTAAAGCAATAACGTCTGGGATTAAACTCAAAGCGACCGTTTGGCTCTAATACAAGCATGCCAACATGAGACGAGTGAATCACTTCCTCGATCCAGAACATCAGGGTCATTTCTTATTTCATTTGCGGCCTTGTGTGTTCGTTCCACCAAGTGCTCCCGGGTTGCTATCGGCATCTTACAAACACGTTCCTTCATATGTCCCCACCGATAAAAGCCCAGTCGGTAAAAATATGGGGACTTTAGCAGCCAGGCAACCGGACTTCTGTAGCCAACCCATTTCCTGCTCGTACAAATTCCAATTTAAACGATCTTCCATTACATGCAGATTAATTAGGACATTGTTGTATATTCCACCGCAAACATTAACTGATTCGTTGCTGGAAAGTACGCTCCCTAGTGGTACGTGAATTCTCTAAAGACCAGTAATATTTAATCTGTTTATTGTTGATGCAATCTTTTGTAAAGGTGGCTTCGTCTGACAATAACACATTTTAAATGAAATAGATATTGACAATGGTTTGATGTAATAACCACCGGCAAAATAATATCCGCCTTTGAGTATATCCCGGATTAATTTAATGTTGCTCTCAGAGAAAATTATTGTGACAGACAGATTTTTTGTTTTCTTGGTAACACATGTTTTTGTTAATAATTGTTTTGAGTAATTGATTTATGTTATATGTAATGAACTTTTAACGGTTACAGTTCCATTAGAAACCATTTTCCGACGTATTTAATTTGAAGCTCTTCGTTTAGATACTCAGGAATCATTCGATAAAGATAAACACTAAGGAAAGCTAATTGAAAAAGTTTTAAAAATATGTATCGCACTAGACAACCTTCCTAATATAATTTTTGAGCTTGACCTCCTTCCGCCAGCTGCTAGTACCATAAAACATTGCATACTCCATTATAAACTTGGGTTTTTAAAATAACATTGCAAATTACACAAATTCTATACGTTTAGAAAACAACTACCAAGAACTGTGAATGACACCACTAAAAGATTAATTAAAAAGTGTCGGAGCAACTCATAAAATATGAATACGGCTGCAATAAAATTAGGTCCATGTTTGAACGCCTACTATATAATGCTATGTGGTATTAGTAACACGAAACAGCTAGATCTTTAATAGATTACATATCGTTAAACCGTCTTATGATATTTAAGAACACCTTCTACGGACTAAAGTTAACAAGCATACTAGTTAAAGATCGAATATACGTATATATATATATATATATATATATATATATATATATATATATATATATATATATATATATATATATATATATGTACAATTACAAATATAGTTGTCAGTAGGAATTACACATTTAAAAAAATTAGCTTAAGCGTGAATAAAGTTTATGTTAACTAAAAATGCAAAAGATTAGCCTGCATTACAATTATGTGCATATATTTAAAATTCCACTATTGAATGTTATTTTATTCTAGTAACAATAAATAGCTGCATATATAATCGATTGAATCTTATTAAGGTGTCTTGAAATTGACATCCCAGAATACTCTAACAGGCAATAGCTCCCAATAAAAATTCTACAAAAACCAAATTATACAAAACTTAATCTCATTACAACATCGGCACAAACCTGTTTTCGAATTCCGATGATTCGATTCGAACTGATCGGTTCGGTTCGAATCGCCAGAAGTCGAGCAGGCAGCACTTGAAAATGGCTTGTGCAATCCAGATGAAACGTCGTGATGGAGGAGATGGTTCTTTAATGAGTAAACAGACAACGTGGAAAGAAACCCGGAAGAACACCTACATGTATATATATATATATATATATATATATATATATATATATATATATATATATATATATATATATATATATATATATATATATATCATCATCAGCAATAAAATATTAAAATCACGATCTAAACGCTGCACAAAGGAAAATGGACTAGATTTAAAATTTCATTTGCCATTTCATAACGATAGCAACAAGTGTTTAAGGCCTATTTACCATTTATATTATTACCTATGCAGTGATAACAAGTTTGAAATTTCTGAATAGATTTTTACCATATGAACTTTCCACCTCACTCTTCACTCTTCATAGCCTTCTATTTGTAAACATAAAAAAAAGGTAGCCAAATTTCATCACGTTCTATACGGCTTAAACCAAGTTTGTGTGTGTGTGTGTGTGCGTGTGTGCGTGTGCGTGTGCGTGTGCGTGTGGTGTGCGTGTGCGTGTGCGTGTGCGTGAACGTGTGCGTGTGCGTGTGCGTGTGCGCGTGCGCGTGCGCGTGCGCGTGTGCGTGTGCGTGTGCGTGCGCGTGTGCGTGCGCGTGTGCGTGTGCGTGTGCGTGCGCGTGCGGCGTGCGTGGTGCGTGTGCGTGTGCGTGCGTGTGCGTGTGCGTGCGTGTGCGTGCGTGTGTGCGTACGTCGTGCGTGCGTGCGTGCGTGTCGCGTGCGTGCGTGTGTGCGTGCGTGCGTGCGTGCGTGTGCGTGCGTGCGTGCTGTGCGTGCGTGCTGTGCGTGCGTGTGCGTGTGCGTGTGCGTGTGCGTGTGCGTGTGCGTGTGCGTGTGCGTGTGCGTGTGTGTGCGTACGTACGTGCGTGCGTGCGTGCGTGGGTGCGCGCGTGCGTGCGTGTGTGCTTGCGTGCGTGCGTGCGTGCGTGAGTGCGTGCGTGCGTGCGTGCGTGCTCGCGTGCGTGCGTGCTTGCGTGCGTGCGTGAGTGCGTGTGTGGGTGCGTGCGTGCGTGCGTGCGTGCGTGCGCGTGTATTTGTGTACGTGCATGCGTGCGTGTGTGTAGACGTGTGTGCGCGAGCGTGCGTGTGCACGAATGTATACGCGTGTGTGTAGTTCGTGCGCGTGTGTGTACGTCTGTATGCGTGTGTGCGCGTGTGTGCGTGTGTATGAGTGTGCATGTGTGTGCGTGTGTGCGTGTGTGCGAGTGCGAGTGCGTGTGCGTGCGCGCGATCGTGTGTGCGTGTGGATGTATTCTAGGATTCACGGTAACTTCAGAACCGTAATGTACGTATTTGTATTTAAGGCCCATTTGATTTCCCCTGGGGTTGTTTAGGTTTTGGGAGAAATATAGCGGTGGCGTTTATTAGGGGCAGTTTTTGGTTTCATAAAATATTATGTGTTTTTTTTTCAATATCGGAATAATATAATAATGAGGAAAAGTATAGACGTATTTTTTAAACAAAATTTGATTTTACATAATATTCGTTTATAAAGTTTCTTGTTATAACGCAAAGCAGGTCTAAAAATGAATTAAACATGCATGAAGATGATTAAACTATATTACTGATATTGCATAGAAGCGCGCATCTTTGGAATTTTTTTTAACTTAATTTCTATCTATGTCTATTAATCTCTATTTGACATGAAGTTTTAAACGTCATTATCACATAGATGATTGTTTTTGTTTTACAATGCTGCCTGTTTTCGTTATAAACGTATAGAGGTTGCACAATTATCTTAAAAAATATCTGGTGTTGAATATACCATACGACCTTCCATCCCACAAAATGGAAATTAAAAGGAATGAAATAAATTTAATAACATTTTTTTTAGGGTAGTTATGCAACCTCTTTTATAATAGGTTTATTATGAAAATAGGCATCATTTTAAAAACAAAAACAATAAGACCTCATTGGACTCGAGGAACGAAAGCAGCTGGTGGTTGACGGATTTTTCCATGATTTTTGACATAATGGAAGTGATAGCTATTGGTCGATACTTTGAGGGATCGGTTTTGTCGCCCTTTTTAGGAATAGGTTGGACATTTGCCAACTTCCACGCTGAGGGAATCTCTCCAGATGACATGGAGGTCGAAAAGGGTTTGGACAATACAGCTACTAGCTCGGAGTAGAATCTTTAAGGACGATAGCTGGAATACAGTCAGGGTCGGTCACCTTGGTCAAGTTTATTGATAATTGATTCTAGGAGCTTGCAACGAAAGTGGATTGGTTTAATAGCGTATGGGGTAGATTTGGGCGACAGCACAGGTTTACCAGGATCATTGACACATGAATTTGCTCCAAAGTAATTGAGAAAGAGGTTGGATTTTTCAGCAGAATCAGCTACTACAGCTCCGTCGTGAGACGTCATGGGAGGAAAGTTTTTGCTGACTGCTTTAGCTAATGACCAAAATTTACGACCACCCAAAGGACGTACTTCTAACACCTTTTTGGCCTTGGTGTTGATGCTTTTGCAACTATTCTTTGCTGCAATACAGTTGGCGTGATTTTCAATAGATTTATTTGATTTCCAAACAGATGTTTAAAACTTCATGCCAGACAGAGGTTAACATACGTCTAGATCCTTACTTAAAAACTTAAAAGGGACGAAAAAATTTTAATTATAATTTTTTATCGAAAATTTAAATTTACATAACTTTTCTTTATAAAGTTTCTTTATATAATGTAAGGTAAGCCTAAAAATTAATTAAACATGACTGGAATTTTTTTTTAAGTTAGCATGTATTTATGTCTATTAATCTCTATATGACATGAAGTTTTAAAGGTCATTCTGACCTAGATTATTGTTTTTGTTTTTGCAATGGTGCCTATTTTCGTAATGAACTTATAAAAGAGGTTGCATAGTTATCCTAAAAAAATGTTATTAATGTTTTTTGTTAACTTTTAAAAAAAATTCCAAAGCCACCCGTATCAGCCCATTTTCATTAATATTTAATTAATTTTTAAATTTACCTTGCTTTGTATTAAGTAATTTTAGCAAGAAAAGTTATGCACAATGAAATTGTTTTTAAAAAATATGTCTACTCTCTAACATATATCTACACGGACACTCACACAGACACATCCAGACATCATGGCCGATCTTGGCGGTACTGGGGCAAAAGTTGTAAAAAATTATGATTAAAATTATTTGATGTATTTTATTTTCCACTTTGTAGGTTGGAAATTCTTGTTTGTTTCACACCAGATATTTTTAATATTTTTTATGCTGAAATTGTTGTGTATTGCAAGAACTGATATTATTCAGGGTTTGAACTTACAGTTTAAAGGCAGTGGAAGAATATGAAAGTATAATGTTTAATCCAATATAAATATTAATTTTAAATCCATAATTATTGTCAGAAATGCATATTAATGCAGCAATCAAACCAAGCTTAATTCCTTGTACCTGTATTTGATGCCTATGCGATTTATTTTAAAATATGGAAATTTAGTCAATTGTCTTCTTGATTGTTGGATTTCCTTGAATACTAAATCGTAAAGATGATGATTTGCAAATCAAATAACGTTTCTTGTTTTATACAAATGGGAAATTAGAAAATGGTTATGTTTACAATAACTTTAATTTTACCACAAACGTAGTATTTTGCAACCCTCTTCAGATTTATAAAAGTGTTTTGCTACATTGTAGTATTAAAATATTGTTACTTCAGAAATGCGCAAGAATTTCTGTTGATATAATATATGCGAATTGCAAAACTTTTTATTAAGAAAAAAAGCCTTAAAATGGGGGGGGACAGTCAAATGCGCTTAGGTGCTTCATAAGTATACGTATTCGAAAATGATATAACTTTAGCAATTATCAACGTTAATGTGTTATGTTGCAGGCCAAAACCATCTTACAGAAGATATAATTGTACTAGAAATGTAGAGGTAGTTGACAAATAATCAATGAAGAAACAAAAGCGAGCAAACAAAATGAGTGAAATTTACATTTTCTTTCAAGTAGCATCCGCGTTATAACCAATCTTTGTAGTACATACAGCGTGTTTGGGACCTAAATGAATAGGCAACAATAGTTACAGACTTGAAAGACCGTCACGTTAGTTAAATAAATGATAATTAAAAAATTATAGTTTCGTATTGAAATCCGTTAAAACGGTTATAATGCGTCGTTAAAGATATTAGTGGGAATTCCATGCATAGTTCAGAAGTTAAGATCGAATCATACTTGACATGTAATAGACTAACAGCGGCAAGTCATAGCAAGCCTGAACACCCACTGGGTGTTTATATTTTTTCATTTTTGTTAATTTGGTTAGTAAACTAACAAAATTGTTCAAAATTATTGGGTTTTAGTAATACATCCATAGAATTTCAAAATACGATTCGTAGGATGAATAGTCCCGACCTCACACCATGAAATTTTTTTTTCTGAGACCAAGTGAAAAATGTTGTTTAGGCATTCCCTTGTTACTGCATTCATGAATTAGAAATTCGCATTAGAGATGACATACGTCAGGTGAAAAATAATAGACAAGTTTTATCAAAGATTAAATAACATATTGTTAAACGGTATACAATGTGCGTTTGTAATAAAAAATGGTGTGACGTGTATAGGTATGTGAAATTTTAAATAATAAAAAGTAAGTTAAGATAATTAAATAATAAATTCTTCAAAAAATACTAACCTTACACCACTTATAATTGTGCCTTAGACTCAAGCCGGTAGATTAATAGGGTGGATTCACTAAAATGATTTGCTTAATTACCACTTACCATGAATAATAAAGAATGTAAAAAATGAATGAAATTATCTCGAGCGCCAAATTGTTTTTAAACATCGGAACAATTAAACCGACTTTACAAAAATGTAAAAAAATAACAATATACAGACTATGTTTATTAAATATTAAATGTAATGATGAAATAATGAAGGTCTTAAAATTATGCTTAAAATACTAAATACAACACTACATAAATACCTTAGAAATTTTTGTACACAAACTTTTCTTTTTGACAACCTCTGGTATTTAAATATGATTACGGAGAGGTTAACAGGATGAAGTCATTTTTACGTCATCATGATGTAATCTTGACATAATATTATCAGCCGCACCCCAAACTGAATTTAAAAAACCCGTATAACTTTCTTCTTAAAACTGTTAAATCCACTTCTTATTGCATTATATGGAAGTATCCATTCAAAAAATTGCAATCATAAAATCAAATATGTACTTAAAATTCAATTACGTTGTAAATTGAATTAATGATAAACGTACAATTAAAGTAATAATTGGTAAAAAATACGTAAAGAAAATGTAAAGAAAAAAACCATCAAGAAAACCCAAAGAAAACGCTTAAAAAGAACAAAATGCTTTAATTTAATGTAAATGTATTAAAAATATATCTTACCACCAAATTGATGGCGCTTTCACATAAATTTAGATAAAATCAAAAAGAAGCAGCTTCATGCTTCGACATTCAACAGGAAGTCAAAATGGAGGATTTCGAAGTAGATGAAGCGGTCCTGCGCACAAGATAGAAACAGAATAAATTAAGGCTGTATTAAAGCTGCGTAATTACAGTGATTTTAAATAATTTGCATTATACAAATTGTGGCGTTATTATTTGCAACAGGAATATCAATTTGTTGTGGTGTATTTGCAGAACTTTCATCTAGGGAGTATACCCATCAGATTGTTAAAAGCATGATTTTTGCACATAAATAAATATTCTATTAAAGCGCTAATTTAAGAAAAATGTGTGTAGTTTATAGCCATGTAAAACATAGAAACCATCTGTAATCTTAAATCAAATTGGGTACCCCCTAGAGAATACTTTTTCCTATTTATAAAAAAAAATTGAAGAAAATTCTTTTAATTGTTTCATAGAAAAATGGATAAATGTATCACCCTGGAAAGTAACAAATTAGGTCAGTTGCAAGCAGCATTCTCGCGTCCGAGGCGGTGTTACTACGTGCATTGTTCTCCCTGGATGGGGAATGAATCCACCAATCCCGAGGCGATAAGTCCAAGTCCAAGAGGTGTCAATCTTAACGTGATTTAAGATTTAATATTGTCAATTATTAGTTACGTGCTATACATACCTGATAACAGTTGATCTGTGATCTGTGTTTTTGTTCGGTGCAGTGAATAAAATGGCAAAAAACAATAGAGACAAAGTTAGAAAACCATATTTGAGTTATTGTCGGAAAAGACGAGGGAAACAAATCTGGTGAGGATCATTTACAATAGGCTCTATGCACAAAAATTATTTGCAATTTTTGGAATCTTTAAAGTATTGAAAACTTCAAATTGAAATTAAAACCACTTGTACACAAGACTAGTCTTTCACGTGCTATTCCCACTTTTTGATTTTATTATACTGTGTGTTAGTAATTAGCGACCACGGTACTTTATGTGAACTTCTTTAAAGTCAAATTTTTCAATCGGAAAATTAGTAACTTGGCAACGCTGCATGTTGTTAAAAAATAAAACAAGTGCATAGAGGCTATTGGAGGAGAAACTATGATAGTTTCGTGCTCACAATGATTAAATGCTGTTCCAAAAGGATGGAATAAATTCATTTAAACTGAAACAAGTAATTTTCTGGAAAAATTATGTTAACTGAGATTGAATTGTTCCAGTTTTTCACAAAAATATTTTTTTCATTTTAAATTAATTTATTCCGTATTCTTTTGAAAACCTATACAAAATTGTGACTAAAATGAAGCAACTTTGTAGGTCAAATATGCAACATTCAAAACGAGCAAAGTTTGATGTGCAAAATTCAAATCTGTTAGAAGAAAGTCAATCAAGCTAGATATATTAGATAAATGGCGACATATTAAATTGTCATAAGAGAAATAATTATTTGCAGCAGCCAGTCAGTCAATATGGATCAGGCAGCTTCATCAGAAATGGGTTGTAGTCGCTTATCCATACCGGATTTAAATGTAAGCTCAGTTTTTGGTTCTTCTGACAACATTGGGCAGTTAGTAGACTTATCATCAAAAATAGGAGGTTGTTGTGGCTCAGATTCGCAGGACTACAGTATTAGCCCCGTTCTAAGTTCTTCCGTTGCCAATGTTAGTACTGACGAAAAACCTAAAAATAAAGAGTTTGTCTTGCGTGGTCGAAGAATTGTTGATATAAAACTGTTCTTTGACGGAATTATCAATTTTAAACACAATAACTTATTTTCCTGTAGTGCAGAATATCTGGCAATAACAGGTGAACAGCAAATTGGACTTTGCAGTAAATTTTTCATGGAGTGCCGTGTATGCAAAGAACGCTCAGTCATTTACACAGACGAAAAGAAATCTGGTACAAAAATTGCAATAAATGAAGCCGCGGTACTTGGGACTCTCTCGACTGGTAGCGGTTATTCACAACTCGATGAATTTCTGGCATTTTTTGATATTCCTTCCCTGAGTTTTCCAACATTCAGTGCTTTACAAAATGAAATAGCTCCTTACATTCACAACACAGCCTACACCCTTATGGAAGAAGCTGGACAAGAAGAAGCGCAACTTGCTAGGGAACTTGGCGAAGTAGATGTAGACGGCATTCCCAAGATCACCGTGATAGCCGACGGTGCCTGGTGTAAACGTTCTTATAACTCTAATTACAACGCATCATCAGGTGTAGTAAGTAGACGCTAATGACTGTACTGTCATGCTATACGTACATTGTTTAACACTTTTATAGGGTGTTATTATTGGACAGAGGACGAAAAAGATATTACACTTGGGTATCAAAAACAAATATTGTTTTATCTGCACGAAAGCAGAAAATAGAAAAGAAGAAGCTGCATCTCATACATGCTTCAAAAACTGGAATAAAGCATCCACTGCCATGGAATCTGAAATAATTTTAGAAGGTTTCAAGAGAAGCATCGAAATGCACGGTGTCAAATATGCGTATCTTATTGGAGATGGAGATAGTAGCGTCACCCGAAAACTTGCGGAAATGCAACCATATGGCAATAATTTATTGGTGCACAAAATCGAGTGCAGGAATCATCTTCTCCGTGATTTCTGCACAGGCCTAAAAGAATTAACAACGAAACGAGTTAGTTCTAAAAGACAAATCGTTAGTTATCAACAACGCGAAATGTTAAAAAATAATATTAAGAGGTTTCGTATAGCAGTCCAATGTGCTGCACAGGCCTAAAAGAATTAACAACGAAACGAGTTAGTTCTAAAAGACAAATCGTTAGTTATCAACAACGCGAAATGTTAAAAAATAATATTAAGAGGTTTCGTATAGCAGTCCAATGTGCTGTGAACTACTGGTTGAAGCAAGATATCTCTCACGAAGAAAAGGTGCCACAATTACGAAAAGATATCCTAAACTGCGTGAAACATATTTTTGGTGAACACTTGGAATGTTCAGAATATTTCTGCAGTAAAAAAGGCAGCACGGAACATAACTACATTGGCGACATAACAGAAAGCGGACTGCTGCAGGATATTCTAGTACTTCTCAATCGACTAAGTCGAAATGCTGATAGTCTCCTTCTTGATATGGACAATAATGCTGCAGAGTGTTATAATTCGATTGTTGCTAAATTTGTAGGAGGCAAAAGAATCAATTTTTTGGCTCGAAATCCATATGAGCTGCGGTGTGAAGCTGCAAGCGTAAGCTGCAATGTAGGTGCTCCAGAATATCCCGGCATTTTGCACAAGGCAATAAAACAATGTAGTCCGGGACAATATACCAAAAAGTATAGTCAAAAAAAGTGTAAGGCCGACAAGTGGAGAAAGGCACAACGTATACTTTTTCCCCAGAAGTTCAAAAAACCGACGAAAAAAACAGCCAACGTTGACTCTGATTATGGGCCCGACGCTGAAAATATATCAGATCATTTGCCGGAAGAGTACGAAGAAAGAAAGAGGTGTTTTCTAAAGACTCTAGCCAAAAATAATGAAGAAATCGATGTTTTACAAAAGAACACAATTGGTCAGAGCAGTAATCGTTTATGGAAAGAAGAACCCCTAAAACGATTGACAGCTTCAAAGTTTGGAAATGTGTGTAAAATGAAATCTTCTACCCATTGCTCGAATGCTGTCAAAAATATGTTATATAGTACGTTCCGAGGAAATGCCGACACGGCTTGGGGTAATGATCACGAACTGTTGGCCATTGCAGATTTTGAAAAAAAAATGGAAATGGAAGTTGCTCCTTGCGGTCTTTTCATTGATGCAGATTATCCATTTTTGGCAGCATCTCCCGACGGTCTAATAGGAAGTGATGCGATTTTGGAAATAAAGTGTCCTCACAAATGTGCAAGAATATCACCAACTGAAGGAATTGAGAATAAAAAGATTACCTTCGCAAAATTGGAAAATGGATCACTTTCTCTGAAAACAAATAATAATTACTACTACCAAGTTCAAGGGCAATTGCATATAACGAAACGAACATATTGCTATTTTGTAGTATGGAGTCCGCTAGGGATTGAAGTAGAAAAGGTAGTGTTATAGAATTTCTGTAGATAACAGCGAAGAACATCTTATAAAAATATTTTGATATATACAGTGTGTCCCATTTTTGACCACTATACTAAACTTGTCTTTTTTTAATGGACCGGCCTACATATTTTTATGTATTTCAATTGTCTGTTAAATGATGAGCAAAATGGTATAAGGTAGTATGGGTCTACGACTAACGGTTCCTAAGTTATTGACATTTTTACGTAAAAAAAATTACTCAATTAAGTAGGCACCTGTTTCGCTATCTTGAATGATATCAGACTGAAATTTTGGGACTTGTTTTTCTAATGTGTCCTGTTCTATATTCAGATTGCAGTCACTTTTCTCTACATATAGAGGGTTTCGCACAATATTACTTTTCTCATTTTTTTTTAATGGCACACCCTGCATTTTATTACAGATTTGAATAGCATTTTTTACGGGCTTTGAATAGATTCTGACTTTATACTACCTATTCCTAAGTGTTTCTGAATTATTTAGTGATAAAGTGGAAACAATATAGGTCGTTCCATTAAAAAAAACACACAAGTTCAGTGTAGTGCTCAAAAATATATTATAAGATGCTCCTCGTTGTTTACTACAATAATCTATTATAAGATTTTTTATTAAATCAACAGTATAGGCGTAATCTTCCACCCCAAAAATCGTTGGGACAGCCTGTACAGATATTTTGTTTTAGATTTATAGAGACGATGATTTTTGGAAAAATAAAATGGAAACCCCGCTAATTGAGTTTTTCCATGAATGTTTATTACCGGAAATTATAGATCCCAGGTTACCGAAAGGGCTTCCAATTAGGGATTTAAGAGGAAGAAAGAATAAGACCGCTACTACAAGAAGGAATAAAAAATAGATTTTTGATTTGTTTTTAATCATTGTCTTGTTTCTGTTATGTATTGATATATTTAATTTTTATTTTATTTTTGAATACGAGTAATTGTTTATTTTCATTTTTACATAGTAAGTTTGGGAACCACTGTAATAGACGAATAATAAACAAATTAACAGTAAGTAGGTGCATTATTATTAATTTTCATTAAAAAATTAATATATACCTAACCTGCCTAATTAACAGTAGGCTAGTATATAGGTGCCTGAGCAATTGTGAGAATTATGCTAACAAAAATAAATAGAATTACTGCAGGATGAAGGTTTTATTTCCGCATGAAAGCGGTTGAGATATCAACAGGAGTACCAGTCGACCGCAAAACTAATAGATATCCGAAATATTGGAATATTAGCTGTCATTGATGTGGCTGCGCTGGTCTACTATACCATCCACCACGCCTGCTGTTTCGTCTGTCCGGTTGTGATGAATGTCAGAACAAGACGGACAGCGTAATTTCAGAGTGTAGCAAACAAAGATGTAAAACAATAACGCGACACACACTATTGTTCTGAATAGTTTAATTCCACCTCACATTCTAGCTTTAATTCAGCCTTAACGCCGACGCGTTATATATCAGATAAGAAATGAATAAAAATTGAAAGCAGGATTATAAATCTTTACGAAAGAATGCACTATGAAGATATGCAAATTAAGTTGCCTACCTCATACCAATATTGTAAAATAATCAACATTTTTTTGTATTTAAAACTAAATGAAGGAAAGATCCTAAATTGAGGTATATTTTATACAACACAAATAAGAGTTGTTACACGTTTAGAAGCAAGGTGGAGATATAGAGCAATAGTTCTAACTTAATTTTTTATTTGTGTTCTTAATAATGTACTTTGTCTTAATTTATTGTTGGTTTTCGATGCAATAATTTAATTTATGCCAATTACAGCAAAAGAATTAAAGATAACTGGCTCATATGATATACCGGGTGTAAATCAAACAGGGACCACCCCTGTAACTTTTGAACAGGTCGTTAGGTTTTGTTCAAATTTTGGTGAGTTATATTGGAACCCGTTTGGGATTTTTGCCATAAAAAACAATATGACCGACTTCCGGTTTCAGCGGAAATGATACAAAAGTTGAAAATTAAAATGGAACACCCTGTGTATTTTTACATACTTGGATTCTACGGATTCAAATACATACGGTTCATCTGCCAAATGTCAACTCAAACGCCATTTTACTTTGACAGAGTGGGCTTCAGGAGCAAAATTAGAAAATTAAAAATTACTGGTTTATTTAGGAACTAAGGAAATTACTGTCTATATCGCTTTACTGGTACTTGAAAGAGCTATGTAATATACAGGGTGGTCCATGTATGTTTCTATTGGGGAAAGTGAGTTTCAGTTAGAAAGAACCGCAATTTTTAAATTTAATCGTTAGAAAACTTCACAAAAATTAATTATTAGGAAAAATAATATTGTGGGGGTAATTCTGCGTCAATTATCTATAATATAGATGACATCATAGTGATCTAAAATTAAAAAAAAATATTAAAAAAAATTAAATTAAAATGGCACCTGAGTTAACATTTGACAGATGAACTGTATGTGTTTGAAGCCCTAGAATCCAAATATGTAAAAATATACGGGGTGTTCCGTTTAAATTTTCAGCTTTTGTGTCATTTCCAGTGAAACCGGAAGTCTAACATATTGTTTTTTTATGTAAAAAAAATCCCAAGCTGGCACTAATATAACCCACCAAAATTTGAACAAAATCTAACGACCCGTTTAAAAGTTACACCCTGTATATTTGGAATCAGAAAAAAATTATTTATCAGCAAAATATACATTGAAAAAAGTAAGGTTGAAATAGAAATAGAAAAAGATAGAAAAAATCTAAAGGTACCATGTCAAACTTTGGGGACAGCCATTTTTCATGACACCTCTATCTAAAAAAAAAAATATTTTACATTTGTTTAAAACATACTGTATATAAAATTAAAGTATTTCAAAAGACGACAAATTTAAAATACCTTTTGACCTCTTCGAGCGTTTTTTTAAAAAAAAAACGTATTTTGCGAGATATTTTAGGTGCTCCGGTTTTTTTCCACACTTTATAATATAAAACGTATTTAAAGGTTAACTATGGAAACTAACTGTTGTTATACTAACGATTAGCTAGAACTTTAATAAACTAAATATTATTAAACTACCTTGAAAGCGCCAAATCAAAACATTCTAACAAACGATAATTGTACCTGTTATCAAAACGTACAAATTTGTCTTAACATACATAATTTAAACCCTTAATAATATGTATTTATGACTACGGGTTCAAATCGAGATAGTCACATACTATAACTAATTATAAATATGCACATTTGTTTAGATTTAGGTAAAATGCACTATTTAGGTATGTTTATTATACAAGGTTATAAATCATTAAGGCGATTTCACAGCTTTGCTATGTCTGTAATATTAGACATGTTGCCACAAGGCTTTGTACACATAGAAAATCTGCAAGTTTTTTTTTACAAATACCCCCTTGCTGGAGATATCAAGTTTTTTGCCACGTTCCGTACAGCATGTCCCTATCAATCTGTTCAGAAGCTCTGTTGACGTGATTTCGCAGTTATGGTAGGTTTATTGGTAGAGGAGGTGTAAATACTGAATCTTTCACATAACCTCACACAAAAAATCGCATGGAGTTCGGTCGGGAGAGCGTGGATGCCAGAACATGAATTGCTGATCATCAACCCCATCACGACCGTTCCTTCGTTTTCTCAATTGTAAGAATTCACGAACATGGCGATGGAAGCGGGGTGGTGCATCATCCTATTGGAGGATGTTTACACTGTCGGTTGTGGACTGAGCCAATTTTCTATTATGTCCAGATATGCGTGTGATGTAACGGCCCTTTTGCATTAGAAAAGGGACCATAAACTTTAATACCGTGAGAGTAATTATTACAGATTTTTTTTCGAAGGTTCAGATAAGTGCAACGTTATTAATTGTTGTTTATAGTGATAATAAGTATAACCTCACATTCATCGGTAAGTAAACAAACCATAGACGTAACATTAATTATTTGCAAAGACCCCTAGTAAGCAAAAATTATGAAATTCATATTTTGTCTGGTTATTAACCTGAAGCACAAGTACTGTTTCACATTTTATTACAACTTTACATGATATAATCGTTGTTTTTAATTTTTTATTTTTGTTGTTACATTGACGTTATTAATAACCGTAATCCTTCCAGAAATGTACGCCTATGTCGCTGCCAGAAAGCTATGTTATGTTGGAGCAAAGCAATTTCTTACAAAATGATAAGGAATGCTGGGTCCATTCTTGGTTAATTGTCATTGGTTACGACAGTCTGATATGAATGCATTTCAAGCACAACATACGCTTTCCCGGTCACCTTGCCTAACTGCTCACTGCTGCGATTTTGTGCTAGAAATCTTGAGTGCGGCTTCTGTAACAATACAAAAGTTTTTTTTTCCTATATCACTGTTGAGTTTTGTTACAATATCTCAATCAATCCAGCTATAGTGAATTTATGAAATGACTTCAATCATTTATAATAACCCTGTAAATGTGTTGGTTAATACACTATGTAATTTATGAACGGTATGGGATGTTTCTTATTAACACGTTGAAGGACAGTGACGCTGTACGGCGTCGATTGAAGTATTCACATTGTGACAGAATGTCGTATCGCGTCCATCTATATTGTGTCTATTATTGACAACGCCGCACAGCGTTTGATTTTCTATATGCAGCATGTTAATTTTGTTGTAACTGTCGCATTTGGCAGGAGTGATGCCTTACCAGTGTAATTTCTTAAGGAGATAGACCGCCAAAAATCCCACCACTGCACTTGCTTTACTTACCCCACCCAAAGAAGGCAGAACGCTGTACGGCGTCGGTAAAGTCAGTACGACCTTTAGTATCAACTAGTGAGTGTCGAATTTGTAGTACTGAAATTTTACGCGCGAAAACCAAGAATTGCCAAGCCACTTGTAATGAGGTAAGTTTGATTATAGATAAACAAATAATGCATATATTATAATAAGGGCAATGGTTAAAAGTTTAATGTAAAATATTGGTAACTAAACGCATTTGATATTTCTCGTGAACTCTGACCTTCACGAAGTCACGTACGTTATGGTTTCATATTTTTACAATTTTTTATTGCTTCAGATGGCTGATAAAAATATAAAATATTCTTACGAATGTGAACAACAACAGCTCAGGCTCTCGCAGCGGAGTTACCTTCTAGTTCAAGTGAAGAAGATCCGTACAATGACACTGAAGGTGAATACGAATCTGACATAGATTAAGAACCAAATAATTCTGAATTGGATGAATTAAATAGTAGTGCTGCAAGTTCTTCAGAAGCAGAAGAAGAACTGCAATGTGAATCAGAGGTACCCATGCCACCTACTGGCTCAGAAGAAACTTCGGTTGGCTGGGAAACTTCAACGGTTCCTATTCCCAATTTTAATTTTGATGACAGTAGTTCTGGACACAAAATCAATTTGGAACCCGACACGACACCCATGCAAATGTTTGAATTTTTATTTACGCCGGATATCTTACGGTTTGTAGTCTATTGTACAAATAATTATAACCAAATTTGTTGCAACACAAATAGACCAAAAACAAAAGAAAGCCGGTCAGCCAATTTTCGATCTATAACTGTTGAGGAGATGAAAGCTTTCTTTGGACACTGTCTTCTTCAGGGACAAGTTGCAACCAGCAATATACGTAAATACTTTTCTTACACGGATCCACTTTACTATCACCCTATATTTCCTCACGTGATGTCCGCCAGAAGGTTCGAACAAATTTTGCGCTTTTTATGCTGTTCTGAGCCAAATGCTAAAAGAGGAGAAAAAAGTGCAACCACTTATAGATAAATTAATAAATCAATATCAAGCAATTTACACGCCTTCAAAGGAACTATCCACAGACGAATCTTTGTTACACTACCGTGGTAGGCTCGTCTTTAGGGTATACATAAAAAATAAAAAAGATAGATATGGGATAAAATTCTATGAGTTAACGACATCAGACGGATAGTTGTTGAATTTGGAAATGTACACTGGTAATAAGCAACAGTCGAAACAAAACAATAAAAAAACAGAAGAATTAGTGATGCGACTGTTGAGACCTTACCTAAACAAAGGTCATGAAATATTTATGTATAATTTCTACAATATTATTGAACTTTCCGAAAAACTGCTTGATAATAAAACACACACAAATAGCAGTTTAAAGTCTAATAGAAGAGGCAATCCCAAATATCTAATCAGCCAGAAAATTAAACCAGGAGAGCATTACTGGGCTCGATATAAACGAGCATATGTATTAAAGTGGAAGGACAAAAGGGACGTCTTAGTTTTGACCACACGAAATCATCCCCGTATGATAACAGTCAAAAATAGGTTTGGAATGGAAAAAAGAAGAAAAACTATTCGGTGGCACAAAAAAGTGATACTGTACCTTTTAGATGTCACCACTTGGAATGCATTCTTTATTTACAAGAAATATTGCAAACTTGGTTCTTCCAAGTACCACTTAATTCATTTTAGAGATGGACTGATCAGATCTCTTCTCAATTTACCTTCTAATTTAGAAGGAAAGGATTTAATACGGCGACAAGTACATGATAGCAGACAAGTAGAACCTAAAACCTTTCTATCAAATGAAATGCCAAATTCGATTATAGGACATTGGCCGGAAAAAATTCCGGGTAATCCGGGACCTAACTCCAAAAAAAAATCAGTTTTTCAAAAATGTAGATTGTGTACCAAAAAACAACAACGTAGAGAAACGAGTTTTCACTCTAAAGGCTGTGTGTTAAAACCACCTCTTTGTCCCGGATGTTTTGAAGAATAGCATCAACCGAATGCAAATTGAAACTTTTATGTGTCATTTATATACTTGTTTTTTATTTTTTTTATTTATTTTGTTATTTGTTATTACATATTTATTATTAGCATGTGCAATAAATTATGTTTTCTTTTGTAAACATATATTTTTTATACGAAACTGCAACTATTATATACATAGCGTACATGACGCAGATCGGCGTCCTGTCAATTCTTACAATACAGAATACCAAAAAATGACAGGACGTCTATCGGCGTCATTTTAATTTTTTTAAAAAACATGTAGTAGGGGTTCTTTTTTTGTATTTTATACCCACTACATAAAATACATAGACCTTATCTGTCTAAAAATACAAAATAATACTACTGTCATACTACAAGCGGTAGTCCAGTTCCGTACTGTCCTTCAACGTGTTAATAGGTATAATACTATATATTATTAATCTGTAATCTGTGGAATATAACGGAATGTTCAAATATATGGGTAATGCTTTTGTAAGTTTTGTGGCTTTATAGAATATAAAAATGTTCAATCAAATTTATTATTTCTTGAAATAGTTATCAATTAATAATGTGTCTTTTCGAAAATTAATTAGATTTAATGGATGAAATTAACTGTGTTGGGTTGTACGATTTTGTGACTGCGAGTGGTAACTAAAGGGCGTATTTTATCTAATTAAAGGTCCCTATATCCGTCTTACCAGTTCAGTAAGTAAATGTGTGATAACAGAAACAGATGTTTATGTGTGATCGAGAGAAGTCTAGAGTAAAAACAGGATCAGCCCGATTTTATCTGATTTTAATTAAGGAAAAGGAGATGAAAGGTGACGTGTAATGATTATGATGGCTGGGCTGGTGGTACCACGCCCAGGAAAAGGATGGATGGTAGACACTGATTCTGATTTCATTAATTAGGTCTTGGGTGTATCTGGCTGGATCTGAAGGGAATCTAGAATCAGAAGGTGGTTATCAATACGGGGTAGGTAGAACAAGTGAAAGTGGTGAGGAATGTGAGATTCTACTTTAAAAGCCAATAGCACGCCTTTCCTATACTATTAATATTTAACATGCAATATTTCAATGTATTGAATTAAATTAAATTGCCTTTTTGCACTTACTGGTATTTTTCGCATCGTTATAATTTTTTTATAGCTAAAAGCGAATACGAATACGATCACTAAGTACAAAGTAGCACAGTGAATGGCTTTTATAGTGGATTGTTTTCAGAAATTATATTTGCAAATTACACGTGAAAATTGTTTTTATTTCTGTAACATTTGCAGTACACCGTTCACTGATATACAATTTTTGTGATTTGTATTATCATCGCACATTTGCGACATCGAGACAACTCACATCGTCTCCCATTTTAAATTCTAAAAACCAACAGATTTAAGTACTGGCTACTTAGTATTTACTAAACACATACAGCAAAGGCAACAAAGCAAAAAATAATGTATAACTTTTGAGGTCATACAGAATCTATACGTTTCGATAACAAGTATTATCGAGGTTAATACTGGTGGTTGAATTAAAAAAAATTTATTATACTGTTCAAGCAAGCTCATAAAATATGAAAATACAATGAAAAGGTCTGCCAAGGTTGTAAAACATGTTTGAAGGCCAACTATGGAAACTAAATTTTGTTATACTAAAGATTATTTAGAACTTTAATAAACTAAGCTATAATGTTGTAACCACTATTCGTGCATTACTAATAAACCGAGATAACTTACATCATCCCCCATTTGAAATTTATAACATTATTGTGTATATTTCTTTGTGTAGCATGGTGTTATCACACCGAACACGTGTATATTTATTTACAATATATGCATGGGTTCGTGAATTGGAAGTATCTTAAGTTGTTGTTTAACGAACTGTGACCACATTTGCAGTATTATTTATGTTAGGGTAGGTTTAATAAGTAACCAAACATAACTATAAAATACATTAGATCATTATCCAACCACTAGCTGTCTTTGTAGTACGTAATTATTTAGCCAATACGTGCCGATATTATTTTGTAGCCTTGCAGGTATTATTGAATCACCTGCAGATCCCTGGATCTACCTGTAATTACGATAAAAGGTAAGCAAGCTTTTTAGGCATTTAAACGAGCTGTGATCCTTCGTGATTAGGCATTACAGCCCGTACTTTGTTAATTTCCAAATACCCTGGCGCCCATTCAGTTTATGACAACCCCTATTGTGACTTGTATGACAAGCTATTTTACAATTAAAAAAAAGGATATAATAGACCTACCCCTAACACCACTAAGGTTCCACCATCCCTTGTTTTATCTGTTACCTTATTCTACTGCCATTTTCGACCGTAACAAATTGCTACTTTACAGAACTGCTTACTAATTTATCATACCATAACGTAATAATTTGATTCAGGAAATTACATATTTTATACTAAGTTCTGAAAATCGGTACTGAAATGTATGTAATCTGGTAATAGGTTATTGCCGCTATGAATGTCCAGCATTGCTAATTTAGTGTATCCATTGTAGCATATAGTCTGCAATAATGTGTCTCACGGTTTACGCTTTCCTTTACTTACACTTTAGAAAATACACGAACGTATGTATCACCTTTCTCCGTCATTATCATTTTCTCGAAACTATAACTCGCTTCAATACGGTGTCGAGTTACGAGAAAAAACTCCGCACGGTTTTTCTACATTGTCAAAATATTTTTGTATAACATATTTTAATATAAATTGAGTAAGGATAACGAGCGGTTGAGTTATCCTCTAATATGCATCGGTAAATGTCCCATAATATAAATGCAGTTGATTTGGTGTACGTTATTCAGAAAAACACATGTATTGGCTCTCTCATCCACGATAATATATTTACCTTTTGGCGAAACTCATAACTATAAATAATGCTTTGGGTCTTTTACGCTCTTTAGGCCAATCTTAATATGATCGTAACCGTAACACAGACAGAACATAAAAACGAGTTTTTATAGTAAAAAACCTTTTACAGTGGTGATAGTTAACGTAAAGTGCGTGGTTTGAGTACCATCAAGTTTAATACGAGACAAAAATTTAAAAACCATGCAAATATTTGGTGAGAATTAGAAAATTTTATTGAAAAATAAAAGTTCTAAAATAATAATCATGTCATTGGAAATCGACAAACAGTTCTCCACACAGAAGATCGTGTTTTGGCTATGATAACAGTATGACACAAATTTCCCTTGAAACTGGTTTATACAAGTCGCGGCTATGGAAGATATTAAAGAAATATAAATACCATCTCTATAAACCGCCATGTTATCAAAAAATTTGTGATGTTGACGAAGAAAGCAGGAGTGCATTTTGTTATAATATACCAGATCACCGCTTTCTATGGTCCATATGCTTCACGGACAAGATCCTAAATAATGAACTCAATGTTCAAAACACGGGTTCAGGAAAACACTAGGCTTAATAGTTCAACCTGAACTCAGTCTCCTCAAAAAATTAATATCTGGGCTGGGATTTTAATCATAATTTAATCGGTCCATGTCAAATTTAGATCTTTTAAGTAGGACACGCATTGCAAGACGTTGCAAGAGAAAATTAGATATGCTATCTAGCGCATTTTGGTTTAGATGTTAAATATTTTTTAAATAATTTATTTCCAAATCATTGGATTGGTAGAGCTGTGCTACATATTGGCCATCCAGATCTCTACATTTGGCACCTTGCGACTTCTTCTTGTGGGGACATCTTATAAGCAAAATTTACAAAAGACGCCATCTAGATATTAATTCCTTGAGGAAGCGCGGTAATTACTGACAGGCAGTTTGATAATGTACGAAATAGGTTTTAAAACAAACCAGGGCATTGCTTAGCTCAAAACGGGGGGTTATTTGAATATTTACTATAATTTTTTTCTGCATTTTTATTATTATTAATTTATATTATTTATCTCACAAAGCTCCAGTTGCATTATGTACCACTGACTAAATATAGATTTATCGATAATTTTACTATAAAAGATCACTGTATGCCACCAACATATGTCCAGTAATGGAAAATGTATGTGGTCGGTATCGGGATGATATCCTTTAAACCTTTAAACTAACATTGTTTCTAAAACGTTAAACTAATATTTTTCCGCTATTGTAAGTTTCACTTTCCCTTTTTTCCCGAGTTAGTGTTGACTTTTCCTTTTTAGTAGTTATTGTACTATTTACTTTAATGTTTTGTTTTAATACAGGTTTTCAAGTTGTGGTTAGCCTCGTTGTAGCGCCCCTTGTGTTTAAATTCTTAGGTTGTTTCTTAATTTTTATTGCTTCCGCATTACCCTTTTGTGGTGCCCTGATATTTTCAACAGTTTTGGAGTTCTCTTCTCAATCTCACTCGTCTATTGGTTTGAACGATATATGAACTCTCGCAATTTAGGCATGCTATTTCATACACCCCTTGTCCTTCCAGTTCCACTTTATTTTTAGGGTTTGGTAGGATATTACTGATTTTCTTGTAGGTATTAAACGTAAAGTTAATACTGTGCTGCTTTGCTATTTTGCTGATTTTGTTCGTGACGCCCTTAATTTATGGCAAGTATGCTGTTGCTACTGGTTAGTCCTCCTCTTTATACTCTTGTTTTCGTTTATTGTTCAGACAAGATTTATTGATGTTATTATTAGTTTTGCGTAGTTTTCCCATTTCTTTGTTTCTATTTTCCACATTGGTGAGTCTCTGTAATCTTGTTGCCAAGGTTTTGATGACTAATGTATCCATCTGTATGCCTCTTCTCTCTGTATGGTGTGACCAAATTTTCCATTTGCTCTTTTTGTAACCTGTACGTCCAAAAATGGAAGTACGTTGTTTTCCTCTACTTCCATGATAAATTTGATATTTTGATCTAATCCATATACTAAAGAATCAATTTACCGAAAAATTTAAAATAGAATCGTTAACTTTGATTGTTGCTAGGAAATGTTTTGTTGTTACGAACATGTTTTTGACATTCCATGACAGTTATTTTTCCATTTGCTGTGAAGACCCGGCGACTCTACCAAGACAAGGTGTCCTGATCGTGTCCTTCCAGGTAGAAAAATGACCATAAACATTAATTGTTGTCTGACTGTATCTGGCACCTCCGGGGAGCAATTGGAACTCCGGCAGTTGAGCAGGATGTCCTACATGCAGTTCAAGAGAATTCAGCAACTAGTACGCGAAAAATTGGTAAGGAAATAAATATTTGCTGTAAAATAGTATGAAAAGTTTTAAGAGATTCTTTGTTGTATCCTTACCACGTACAAAGAGCTCAGACACTTCTTCCATGAGATTTTGAACCTTGTACGCAATTGTGTGGGTGGTATCTTCAAAGACTTTGATTTCATCATTAAGTTTACGGACGAAGCGAATTTTTCCAGAAATGCAATCATTAATTTCCACAATAATCATAACTGAGCCCAAGAAAATCCTCATGCTATTACAGAGGCACATTTTCAGGAACGTTTGTATCGGAATCATAGGTGACTACTTAATTGTACCATTTTTGTTACCACGACACCTTAATCATGCAGTAATTTTCTACAAAATGATTTGATTTTGCTTGTTGAAGATGTTCTTCTTAAGTTACGGCAACAAAATTTGTTCATGCTTTATGGTGCTCCAGCCCACTTTAGCATATTGGCTCGTGAGTATTTGAATGGAGCTTACCAAAATCGTTAGATAGGTCGTAGAGGACCACAATTCTGGCCACCTAGATCGGCTAACCTGGATAGCCTAGATTTTGATTTGTGGCGGCACATGAAATCATTAGTTTATACTCCACCAATCGAGACGCTAGAACAACTAAGGGAAAGAATTGTTGACAGATATGAAACCATACGTAACACTCATGGAATTTTCGAAAGAGCCTGCATAGAAGCGAAGTGAATATTTTGTTAAATTGTTAATGCTTTTCATTTGTTAGGTTTAAAAAATGACTTATAAATAAATATTGTGCAACAAGCGAAGTTAAGTTTATTCTATTTTAACAATTTTTCGACATGCAATGAAGTGCTATTGTTTTCTTTTCGTCGAAAATGAAATAATATACGGAAAAATATCGAGAGACCAAAAACTTGTATTTTTAGCTGCATGGTCTGAACAAAAATATAAAATTCTTAAAGACAATGGCGCACATTTTTTTGTCAATATTATTTGTAAATTTTTCCCCGAGACGCCATTGAAACGTATAATTATTATCTAGTTAGTGGCAACTTAGTGTCCTATCACACTAAACAACCGTGCCAAATTTCAACAAAGTCGGCATAAGGATCTTTGAGATCTTAATAAAAAACCGATTTAAAAAAAAATGTTGACACCCTGTATCTTGAAAACCAGCCTTTTTAGAACAAATGTTTATATAAACTGTCCTAGTTAAATTTGGTTCAGCAATGTGCCCTTGGAATTACAGCCTATTATTAAGTCCTGTACATATACCGAGTGACAACTGAACTACGTTACATAGCAACGGTGAGTCAAAAACCTTTCACTCACTCATTTTATCAATACACATAAACTGAACGGTCAAGCAAATTTTATTCGTAACTTTAATACACATCAACAATATTCCTTATAAATATGAATGCTAACATTACCATTTTTAAAATAACGTTGAAATGATTTTTCGTCGCTAATTTTTTTCGCTATCTCGATTTTATTGGTCACCGACCCTTCTACATAGTTCTCATAGCAGTGCCATTCTCCGTGTCTTTCAAGGGTCAGAATATTTACAGAGGAATTCGCCAATAGTGTTGTCGATGTCCTCCGAAAGAAATGTCCTGGACAATAAGTCGATATCCTTTATTTTCAAGTAGCTGGCTACTAATTTTAATATTTAGGATAAAGGGGTATTTATACCCAATGATTGGACTGTACATTTCTCTGATTGATAATTCAAGAAAAATCTTCCATCGCTAAGAGTTAGGACGCAATGCTGCCTATTTTTGACATATGGCTAAAGAATTAAAACTATTTCCTCCAGCAACAGTCACAATAAAAGAGAACGCGGTTTATTATACTAATTATACTAATACAGATTCTTTATCTTCAGTATCAGTGGTATTAAGATCCACTAAGTCACACCTACAGGCGCCTATAATTTCCATCACAAGAACCATTTTTATCAGCAATTAAATCTCGTCGGGATCTTGATTTATAAACTTTTTCACTTCGTTCTGGTCAAATGTTTTCGATTTCTTAGGTTGATGGCTTTCCAAATTACTTTTTAATGTTGCGAACAAGGTCGTAAATCCACGAAATTCCATATATGATTAAAACCAGTAAATTAATTATGAAACTCACTTGCTTATGTCTATTTCTTCAGAAACAAATACGTTGGATTGATCGAAAATGAAGACCATTAGGAATGGGCAGCGTACTTGAAATAATCCACAGCAACATTTACGTTTGTGTTCTCCATCCACCACTGAAACTTTTCGAACCCCTTGACGTACCTGTTTTCAGATTATTGCGGGAGCAGACTAATAATGTGGCTATTGAAATTCTCCAAAATGTTATCGGGTACAAATGCACCGTTTTTTCCACGATTTTCTCTAGGGAAAGTCTTGCACACACCAGAAAATTTAAATTATTTTTACTAAATTTTGAATAGCAGGATTGAACAACACACTATACAGCACTCGTGAGAAACTAAATCACTCACTTCGCCTCGTATGTAATCTCGACACACGTCAGTGAAACTTCTAGTGTTTTCACTCGTACACTGATGTACTATTCCATTATGTTCGTTGTATACAAGTGAATTGGTATGCACAACCTAAAACCTGAATTGGAATTCAAACCTCATTTAAACGGTTTATCACTCTTTTTTCTACAGCGTTTTTCAGTAGAGGATTATCAAGTTAATTATCAAATGTATTGGGAACATTTGGCCACCTAAAATGATTTTGTATTTATGTTGGACATAGGAAAAACATAATTGGATATGTTAATATTAGAAATGTGCACTTCGTGGTGCTTTAAGGTATGTGGTCTAAATATGGTCTACATGATAGTATTTCTGAACAAAAATTACATTAACATAATAAATCGTTCGTAACAATACTAAAAGCACATGATAAATTACATTACTTTACTTTACTGCCTAAAATCCCATTTTTATTTACTAAAGTCACAAATATATTCGTCCTTCTCATCATCGGCACATTCAGTGGCATTTAAAGCACACGAGGCATTGTACCCATAACTCCTCTTTACTATCTTCGGAATATATTTGGTCACAGAAAAGACAACTGTCATCGCAGTCTTTATTCGGTTTTTGCACAGGAATATCTTTTTTATCGGAACGGGAATCATCAATTTTCTGATTCAGAGATCCAATTTTCCGTTTTCTTCTTCGTGGTTGTCTTCTTACACCGCTTGGATACCAAACTCTTCTTGAACGACTCGTTTTTTGATTGTGCTTTCTTATTCAATGACGTAGAAAGGTCAGCTTTGTAAGGAGATCCAAGTGATTTGCGTGTTCAGCATTCCTCGTTTCCTGTAACAGGCACAGAGAATATGTCATGAGGCGAAATAAAAGCCTACAGTGGTTGGTATGCAGGAACATTTTCTTGCGAAGAAAATGGAGCAGATGATGGTTCTGGTAGAGCATCAGATGAGGATATAGAAGATCCTGGTAGTATAACAGATGAAGTAAAAGGTCCTGGTAGTGGAGCAAATGAGGAAGGAGATGGTCCTTGTAGCGGAGCAGATGAGGAAATAGATGGTCATGGTAGTGGAGGAGATGACCAAATAGATGACCCTTGAGAATTTGGCGAATCCTGAGAAGCTGAGTTGCATGTTTTGGAAGCTGTTACTTGAGCAGCAATGTAATCTGCTACAGAAGGGTTTATTTAAGGTGTGAATTCCAGTTGTTTGGAAACCATTGAAGGCTATTTGCCCTGTTTTTGCTTTCAAACAGGCCCTTTTGAGCAGCTCTGCAACTTCGTACACAATGGTGGGAATTCCTGTAGTTGTCTCGTACATCCCTCACTGTAGTATGTGTTGAAGGGCTCCATGAAAGTCTTATGCAGGGGCTGTAATTTGTTATGGAGTCAGGAGCAAGTGACAAAATCGTCACGTTGTTCTCTCGAGGCACGTCAATGACATCAATGTTTTCTGTATGGTTGTAGTGTCCATCCAGTATTAGTACCAAGGAGACGTGGTAGATGGTTTGAAATGTTCCAAGAAATGAGGCAACCACTTGGTAGATAGGTAGTTCTGAACCCACCCTGGCGGATGTGCTGCACCAATAGCCTCGACTCATCTACAATGTAGATTCGGTCACGAGTGTAATGATGCCTTTAATCAAGTCCTTATAAAGTTTGAAAAAACTTGTCTCGAGTGTCTTCGTTGAAGCCCAGTGCTGTCGCTAACAATGTGCCACAGGGTCTACGAATTAAAAGATTACTGTCTTTCCAGGACAAGATCAAGCCATGATCTCCCTGCTGCAGATGAAGTAAATGCACGCCGAAGACCATTTCTCGCACTTAACGCATCTGCAGAATATATTTTACTAATAATTTCTCAAGTTCATCCCCAGGAACAGCTTTTCTTCCTAATTTTGTGCGCATGACTTCTTGTGGACCGAAATGAGTTATTTTATACAGCGTTTCCAGCATTGTTCTTGGAACAGAAAATTGTCTTTAAACTTTCAGTTTTTCATTTTTTTCTCTCTTACAGCCACAATAGCCCATTGCATGTCTTCCTTCTTCCATTTTTTTCGTTTCCTTGCGGAAATTTATTTTAGTTTTGATCATGACATCTGAAATACGGAATATATCCAATCTCATTCATTAGAAGTTATTACCGAGCGGTTGTCTAAATATGGGCTACTAGCCTGTATTTGGAACGTTGATAGTAGCCAATATTAGACACATTGAACTAAAAATTTAACGGTTATGTTTCGCATCACTAATGATTAATTTTAATGTTTGTATTATAATTCGTAACTTTAATAATCAATTATAACATCTACTCATTTCAATTCACACCGTCAAAATTATTTTGATTAAAAATAAAATTAATGTGCTTATCTTTGAAAGGTTTTAAAAACACAAATTGCTGATAATCTTCACACAGCCATCATCAAGATGGCAACTGGCGTCTCACGATGTACACTGCGTCCCATTTTGGTTGAAATTGTTTGGTATCTCGTTTGCGAGCAAAGATAGAAAAATGCGGTTTTCGCGGCCCTCTTCTAATTTTTGCACGTTTTAAGCACCCCTCGTAACTGCTATGCCTTGTAATTTATTGAAATGGTGAAAAGAGGGATGTATACAGAATTTTCCGTAGAATCTAGTAGCGTGCATGGTTGTCCCCACAAAAAGTCAGCTTCTTCGCAATAAACCAAAGTGTTGTTTTTTTAAGTGGAACAACCTGTATATTTTGTTATTATATAATAGAGGTTACTCTCAGCTTTCAAAAAATATATATTGTGCGGCACTTCTTTTGCATTATTAACCTCAAAAATTAATCTTACGTTAATTTAACATTTTGATGATATAGTTGGCGATGAAAAAAACAACGTTAAGGGTTAGGAAGTTTTATGCAAAAACAAAAAATTAAAAACTAAACGTTATACCTACAACTTTGCAAGCGTAATATAAACTACTAAAAGAGATGTTCAATCTAATGACCATTCTGTCTTATACATGCTTCACATACCCTTCCAATTCGTTCTAGAGCATTATGCACAATAATAGGGTGATTTTGTAAATGTCTGAAAGCTCTCTAACCGTATTTGTCAAACGTTCAATGTTATCATATCGAGCTTGGTATACTTTATTTTGCAAGTAAAGAAATCTAAGACTGACAAGTCCGGAGACCTAGGAGGCCATCTTATCGACCCATTAGTGCCAATCCATCTATTACCAAACTGATTTCCAAAAACGGGCGTATAATTTGCGCATTGTGAGATGGGACTCCATCGAAAACTGCATCATTCTATCTTTGCTCGAAAAAGAGATACTCTACAAGTTCAACCAAAATGGGACACGGTGTACAGCACACGTCCTAACCCTTAAATTCCCGTGTGAATGAAATCTTGAAATATCTTTTTTATTCGAACATGTTAGCAACAGCGCCTTCAGGTTTTTGTTTCTTAACGGTTGCAGCATATGATTTCAGTATTAAACCAGAGATCGTAAGGTGCGTGTTGAATTAGTAACCAGTTAAGTGAGGTCTCTAAGAGACCCCATAAGGGTGTTTACGGCACAAAATACGTTTAAATTTACATTTATTTTTTTACAATTTTCGATTAAAAATCAGTCATTTTCAACAAAAATGTCCTTTGACACAAAAAAAATCGAGGAAATGGCGCGAAATATGAATATTGACTCTGAGCCCGATTATTTTAGTGATGACAGCTTAGATGAGGAAGAGAACCTTTTGTCACTGAAAACGTTTCTTAATATGAAGATGAAATAGAAATACAGAGCGAGGAAGATCCAGATTCAGAACCTGAACAAATTGATTTGGATGATGACCAGTTAAACTTTTCTGGAAGTAAAAGATTACAAAGAAATATTAAAATGCACGTCCAGGCATTACAAAATTCAGTGGAAATTGCGGTTCAATTTTAGATCTTTAACTTATTTTTTGGGAAAGAACTGAAAGATGTTGTATATCTTCGTACAAATCAAGAAGCTTTTCGATGTTATAATGTATGGAATGAAAAAAACCAACAAATCAGAAGGAATGGGTTGCACTCGCGCAAGACGAGTGAGACTGTTTTTTTAGCAGGTGACTTGAGATGCGCAAGGGAATCGACACGACAGATGTGATCAACAAATTTATCAGTTCGTTGATCATTTTTTACGGCCGCTTTATCTCGAGCAAGATTTGAAATCTTCAGTGTTCTTGCGTTTTGATGAGAAATTGGCTAGAGCTGAGAGAAAGCAAAAATATAAGCTAGCAGCTAAACGAGAGCTTTTGGACTTATTTGTTAATAACTGCACAAAGGCTATTGAACCATATGAACATAGTACGATTGACGAACAATTAGTTTTTTCTGTGCAAAATGCCCCTTCAGGCAACACATAAAATCCAAACCTGATCGCTACCGAATTAAGATTTGGGCAGCGGTGGATGTTAAAACTTAATGTCTATATAATGTATAAGTCTACATCGTAAAGGTTCCTAGTGCAGAAAAAGGACGCAACCAAGGCTTTCGTGTAGTGTCAGATTTAGTGAAACCGTATCATAGCACTTGGCGAGGAATTACAACAGACAATTTTTTTACCAGTGTTCCTTTAGCTAATTACTTGTTAAATACCAAACTTACCTTGCTTGGTACAGTTTGTTCAATTGACAATGTTTGCATTTACGAAGGATTTAGCAATGGTTTCGTATGTCCCAAAAAAAACCGAATGGCACATATGTTGTCGAGTCAACACGTTCATGATGTTATCTCTTCAAAAACTGAAAATAAGCCCTACTTGATATTAGACTACAACAAACCAAGGGCGGCGTAGACAGTGCCAACAAGCTTATTAGAGAAAGAAGAACAGATCTATGGGCTTTCAAATTATTTATGAATATGGTTGACGTTTGTGATTCTAATGCCTTTGTATTATATATGGAAAAAAATTCTGATTGGAAAAACCAGAATTGTTCGCGCAGACGCTTTTTTCTTCTGCAATTGATGATCTTGCTCTAAAAAAATATGAAAACACGTGCAAAATTTAAGCGCCATAAGACACACGTAAAAGATGCTCTAAGGGACCGTGGCATACCTATGGATTCCCAAATTAAACCTGAACAAGCTGATACTACCAAGAAACGTGCAAGGTGTTATCAGTGCTCGCGAAAAATTGATAAAAAAGTGAACACAAAATGCGCCCAGTGCAATAAGTTTGTATGTGAGACACATAGAGAATGTGTTAAAATTGTAGATCAATGGAATAAGCTTATAATTCATTAGTGTAGTAAAGTTTGTTGCAATGGGATACTTTATTTTTGTTCATGTCTTAATAAGTTGTATTTCTGTTCTATTTTACGCCAAATAAAAACCAAATATGGCCGAAAATGGTATAAAGGTCTTTTTTTTTATAAAATTGCAAGTTTTGGCAATAATCTATCCAAAAAGTTCAAAAAATGAAATGGGGTCCAGAGGGACCCCACATGGGTCTTTACGTTGGTTTCGTTTACATGGGTATTGAAAGTTTAAGGAATGCGAAGTAGTTCATGCAGTTTCCGTTAGTTATCGGCACTTACCAGCCCTTATAAATGCCTAACCCGTATTTAGACCACAGCCCGTATTCGGACCATCTATTCCATAATTCCCCTCCAAAAGAATCGCTCCAGAATTTTTCTCATTTTACTGTCAAGATTTTGTTTTCCTTAGCTCGCCTGTTTTTCCAATTCTGTCAGTATCATTGCCAATACACTTTCCGGTGTCCGGTCTCTTTACTATACACGATTCCTATAAGTATTAATTTTCACGTAGTGAGCGGAAGTACTTAATAAACCTACTACAAAAGCTCTCTACTGTTTCATCGCGAAAATAGCAGCAGGTGTTTCACTTCTGTATCTCCAATCACCTCATCCATTTGGCATGGGTACGTCCCCAACGTGAATCTAGAACCATCAGTCTGTACGTACGTACGTGTAATTTTATAGTATGATTCATTTTGCCCAACCCCTTATTTCAAAGTTATTTCTTTACTTAGTAATAGCCATCAACTGAGCACTTGAGACCTGAAATTTAGTGAAACCGGTAATCGTAACTAATAACCCCGAAAAACCGCTTTAATTTTTTAACCCTGGAATACTACAGTATCCTAAATTTTGCGGCCTTCGACATTCTTCGGTCTTCACGCGATTTTTCTTTCAAGGTTCGCTTTCCAGTAGCTTCCTATTTAGTATTGTACTTGATGTGCGTGAGAATTTTTACCTTTTTCGTGCTGTTCCAGAATGTTAGTCGTAAATTCTACGAGTGTGTAGTATTAAAGTACATTTTTATTTGACAATTATTTACGTATGTATACTCATGTGTGTAAAAAATATTTGATGCTTGCAGAAATTGGCGTCAAGTAGTAATTAAGTCTTGACTGATCAACAAATACAAGATGAAATACAGAAGATAATGTATGAAAAAGGTTCAGATTTAGAATTTTCTGAGGATATGGAAAGTGATTGGTATGAACTAGATCGCTTGGAAGTTGAAAATGACTATAGTGAGAATGGCGTAAGCGATTTTGAAGAAAATGAGAGCAGGGAAGGATGATGCTCGGGAAGAAGAAGGTTCAATTACCGGATCAAGTGGCAAACGAAGAGGGAAATTTCTTATCTGATGACAATATACCGTTGTCCGATTTACATGATTCGATAATTAGCAATCGTTCGTAATAACTTCAAAATCAATGAGGTTGAAAGGCAAAATGGACATAAATGGTTTTCCAAAATTTCACAAATGTCGAAAAAAACTGCTAGCCGAAATATTGTTCACTTTATATCAAACCTAAAGTTGGGGCTGAAAATTATATAAATATTATTGATTTCTTCCTAAATTTTATATCAAATGATACTTTGGACACAATTAACCGTTATACCAATGAAGAAATCGCTAGGCAATCCAAGAACTATACAGAAAATACATCGTTCACAGTAGCACTATCAAAGGAGGAACTGTTGGCTCTTTTTGTCGTTCTGGTTATGTCTGCTGTAAGGAAAGATAATCATCTAAACGCAAAACATATGTTTTATTCTACAATATCTGGTTCATTTCACAAGTCATGCATGAGCTGCGAACGATTCATTTTTTTGATGAACACTCAACGATTTGATGATAAATCAACCAGAAGAGGAAGGGTGAAAATTCGTGAAATACGGGATGATTTTATCAAGCAATGTAGGTCGTCATATATTCCTTGGTCATACTTGACCATAGATGAGCAATCTCTAGGGTTTCGGGGAATATGTCCTTTTAGGATGTACATTTCTAACAATATGTCTAAATACGGCGTAAAGATCGTTATTTTGTGCGATTATTCCTCGAAGGACATGATTGACGCCAGTCCATCGTTGGGAAAATCAATAGATACGAACGGATTACCATTATCAGAATATTATGTAAAATAATTGACGAAATCTATACACGGTAGTAATAGGAACATAATAATGAACAACTGGTTCACCTTTGTAACATTAGCTGCTGAACTCTTGCAAAAACCATATAAATTGAGGATTATAAGATGGAAATTCTCCCGGAAATGCTGGAAGTAAAGGGACGAGAACCCAATTCGTTAATGTTTTCTTTCGATAAGAACCAAACAGTAGTTTCTTATGTCCCAAAAAAAAAATAAAGTCCTGCTATTATCTACGATGCATGAAGGAGCTGAAATTTCCAAAGACAATAAAAAAGCGGCAATAATTTTGAACTGTAACGAGACAAAATCAGGAATGGACACTTTCGACCAGTTGTGTTCGAACATGTCTTGCAGCAGAAAAACAAGACGTGAGCCGTTATGCATTTTTTATGGAATGGTTAACGCTGTCTGTATTAATGCTTATGTTTTGTATCGTTGCAATAACATAAAAAATTTAAAAACCCTCAATCATTATCAATTTATGATTGACCTAAGTCACAGCTTGCCAGGCCCTGGATGAAACATAGAATACCTTATGTAGAAAGTAAACGAACCATGTGTTTTTACTGTACAAGCTGATTAAGAAGCACGACAACTACCTACTGCCCACAATGCAAACACGCTATTTGCGGAGAACATCGTGCTAAATGGTGCACCGAATGTTCAAAGGATTAATATATTTTTTTGTGTAATATACTAAAATATGTTCCAAATGGACCAAAGAATAAACGTTTATATTTGTAATAATAAATATAACAGTTAAATAAAGTCTTTTTTGCTTTTTATGAAAAATCGTAAAAACGAAACAAGGTAAGGTACAATGAAAACATTGTAGTATACCAGGGTTAATATCACGTAGATTTGGAAACCCTTATATTACAGAAATTCTGGCTGAATCCATTCCAATCCTTTCTGGCGATTAATTATGGTCAATGAATTTGATTTCTGGTACCTAGAATCAGATTCCTTCTCTGACTTAAATTTTTCCACCATATGTTTCAATAGCATTTACGGCTATTGTACCAAGTAATGTTAAATATTAATGCTAACATATGAATAATATTACCAGTATAATAACTATATTAATTAAAACCTACTACTAAACGTGACTTATAATAATGATTAATAACTAAATCAGTAATAACTAAATATTATTAAATAAAAACATTTCAGAATTCTGTCTACGAACGAAAACTAACAAACAAAAGCTATAGCAAACAAAGAATTATTTTATTGCATTCCTACGGTACTGTGCTTATTTGCTTTCTACCAAACGAGAAATCAAGCCAACGATTTTGATGTAATATGAACTTGATACGGACATTTTAATTTGATTGTAAACTAACTTTTCAGAATGTTTTCTGATTCATTACTAATTCAAAACAGTAATTTGTAAACTACAAACTACCCTACTCCTATGTTATTTATATTTTAATTTTTAACTACGTGCGCGCACAGCTGGAAATGGAATTAAAAATTAAAAATTAACCCTTTTGCAATAGTTACTAAAGCAGTTACTCCCAGATTGTAACCAATACTTTTATACGTGTACGCGGCTGGATTTTTAACTCGTGTCAGCTCTCAGTTTTAATTTCTTTATCTGCATATTTAATTGGTAACATACTTTTCAGCACTATTTTCGTACCTAAACAGAACATTTTATTTTTAATATTCTGTAAACTTACTTTGTAGATTTTCGCCAACTTGATATTTATTAAGCAATATTAAAACATAGTGTTAAATTTGGGAAAACTTTTCTTTATTTATCATGTATGAAAAATTTTATTAGTACTGCTTAACATAAATACAAATCTACAATCCCGATTAGAACGACGTCAAATATCACTATAACCTTTTGGATGCAGAACAAGAACTATAGGGTAACTTAGGGAGAGATGATACACCAGATGACATGGCAATTTTCGCGCCAACAGTTGAGCTTGACAATTTCCAATTTTACTTGGTGCCTAAGATCAAGATGGTCGTGGGGGTTGTTGAGGTTATAAACTAGTTGGAGGAGTTGCCAGATTTGTATTGTATTTAAGGAAAATTCCCTCTCCCATCTTTCCCATAAATTTGTGTGAGAGATTGTTCGTGTTCCATAGAACAGACAGATATTCTCAAAAAAGTATAATCTTTTTAATCAAATGTCGACTTAATAACGGTGTGACGATACGTTGAATGCAACGATATGTGTGTGTTGTGTAATTGCATTTAACAGTGTTTTAAATCATAAATTTGTAAATAATTCATAACTGTAATAAAAATGAGTAAAGTACGAACAAGGAGCAAAAAAAATTATTAAATCTGAGTTTGATACGTTAGTATCTGAATCACGGTGCATAATACCGTGATTTGAATATGATAACCACATTTCAGAACTAAACAATATAATTGAAGGACAACGTATTAATAGATAAAATTAAATGTTTACAATCACAAATTGATAATAATTTTGAAGAAACATTGCTATGCAGCGAGAAATCATATGTAGAAAGGGAATACGAGCAAAATGTTTTACTTAAAAATACTAAAATTAAAATTGAATCTTTAAATTGCAACGATACTAAAATTAAAAACTGCGGAGATCACGGAATCCTCTAGAACAGTAAAAAATATTGTTTCTAAAGTTTTCGCTTAACAAATTTACTGAAGTCTACACTGAAACTATTGATGCCAAGGAAGTCTTTGCATGTAAAATTAATGAATAAAAAGAAAAGGGACACAGAAGTAGGAGCTCCTTTGAGGATGTGACGTCATAGTGGTAGGGGTCAGAGTGGGAGATGTGGGTGAGGCTAGAGGTGGGGTCGGCTTCTTTTCGGGGAGTTTTTTAACACCTGGGCGCGGTTTAGCCCCTAATTAAGGTCCTTTTGGAAATATTGAGAGCCTTTTTGGCGGTCTAACCCCTGGTCAGGGGTGTTGGATGCATCTAGGGTGTGGTCCAGCGCACATTTTGGCTGAGTTAAGAGGTGGGTTAACACTAGAACTGCCGCGGCGGTCAATTTTACCGCGTGTCTTCTTTAAAACGTTGTTTCTTCGTTGTGCTTGGAGTTACGGTGTTGAAATATTATGACTTTTCTAGATCTATATGTACTTTTAGAATACAAAGAAAAAAGTATATTAAGAATATTAAGCCGTTTGTAGTATTTGTATAGCTGCTGGAACCGTCATTTTGACCGTTCATGTATTCATAATCAGTTTCGAGGTTGTATAACATATAATTACAACATTGAGATAGAACAATGTATTTTACTATTATTGTGGTAACTTTTAGTTTACTGCAAGTTACAACTTGTTTCTATAGAGATCTATATATTCAAGTACATTGAGATTTCAAATTCGTTACAAGTGAACGTTCTTGTGAGGTACTTCTGTACTTATTACGGGGTTAACTTCGTAGTAAAAAAAATGTGGTCATCTCGCGGTTTTACACAATAATAGGCTTTAGATTATCTTATGGAGTTGTAAAACTTATCTGAATGCGAATCCGAAAAAGTAAATAACCACTCCGAAAATGGTGAAAGTAATGAAGCTGTTTCTGTTGATGACGAAAGTAGTGAACAAAGTGAAGAATCAGATGTCAGCGTAAATAATGTCACTTCTGATCCTTGTACATCTAATGAAATTAGTGATGACATTCAACACCATCCAAAACGAAAAAATTACATGCATTTACCTGTGGGGAGTAAACAATCATCCAAATCTAATGATATATTTTTCGTGGTACCATGTCACGCAATCGATTTCGTGAAATCATGAGATTATTAAGATTTGATATTCGATCAACACGAAAAGAACGTCTAGTTAGTGATAAGTTTGATTTGGCATCCGAAATATGGGATAAATTTATTAGTAACTGTAAATCTTGCTGTTCCAGGAGCAAACATTACAGTAGACGAACAACTGTTTCCTACTAAAGCTAGATGCATATTTACACAGTATATGGCGAATAAGCCTGATAAATTTGGTGTAAAATTTTGGCTAGCTGTTAAGAATCCTAAATATCTCCTGAATGGTTTTCCTTATTTAGGAAAAGATGACATGGGTCCCAACAACCAACACCGTCCAGAATAAGTCGTTTTAAAATTAATGGAACCTTTACTAAATATGGGTAGAATGGTTACTACCAACAACTTTATTACCAGCCAAAAGTTAGCAACAATGCTGGCAAAAAGGACACTGTTATTATGGTTGTCTAATGACAATGATGAGCGTGGCTAGAATAAAACAGCGTCCTATGGTTGCCTTACAAAATTAAATCGTTGCTAGTTGAAAAACGCTTGTGCATTATCAAAATTGTAAATGAAAGCCAGCTTGTTTATTTACTCCCCGGGTATTTCTCCGTTTTTAAAAACAAAATAGTGCGTTTAAGCTTGTTTATAAATCTAGGGCCTTTTTTATCATTAGTACTTCCGGATTTGAGTGATATTATTATTATGGCTCCTACAGCTGCTTTACGTGTTAGTTTCAATTCCCACATTGTATTATTAAAATTGAAAATGAAAGTCAGCTTGTTTATTTATACCCACGGCAATTATCCATTTTCAAAAGCGTAATAGTGCGTTCTGACATGTTTATAAATCTAGAGACCCTTTTGTCAGAGGCATCTCCGCCAGGACTTTCCTTATGTGTAAAATAATACAGTGGCCTGATTTCGGGTTTGGTTATACATTTGTTGCTGTATAGGCATTTTAAACTAATTTAAATGTAAAACGTATTTTTATCACTGTACGCAAACCCTGCAATAGTGTTACAAACTAATTTGATGCCTGTATATTGGCAGTAATGCCTAAGTGTATTTCATGTATTTTTGAAATGTAGTTGCTCTTAGTAAGCTGTAAGTTAAGCAAAACCAGAATTTTTGAATTGTAAGCTGTTTTTTGTAAGCTGCAAGTTATGATTTGATTGATTGAGATTGATTTGCGAATGATCGCCTGCTTTCCTACACCGATGCCCTCACGTTTAGGGAGTGTACCAGCTCTGAGTGTTGGTTATCCTTATTTGCAAAGTTAGCAGTCGTTTATAGGAGTTAGGTATATACAATGGGAGAATCGTTACCTGAAGGTTATGAAGAATTGTTAGCTCAGCTTCTTGTTTGGTTTGATTGAGGTTGATTGATTTGACTGATTTGGTTAATTGCTTTGATTGATTGATTGTGATTGATCTGATTGTTTGATTTGATTTGATCGAGAGTCCTTTCTTTGGGATTGATTTGCTTAATTGATTTGTTTCATTTGATCGACGTTGATTGATTTGGTTTAATATGCTTCGGTTGATTTTATTGGTCAATCGATTGATTTGATTATTTTTTGTCTTTTGACAAAAAATTTCCCGCCAAACAAAATGGCTGTCAAAACTTAATTAAGACTAATAATTAAAAACAGATTAATAACGACGTTCATTCTTCCTGATAAATCTAAGGCCCATTTTGACAGAGGTGTTTCTTCTAAGGCAGATCTTGTATGTAAAGTAGTTTAATTATCATTTTTCCATTTCCAATAACGCCAGCCCCTATTACAGAAACATTCATTAGCTTTAAATCTCAAAACAGTATCATAAGAAATGATTAAAGCTCTTTATCTTTTTTATTTATAAATTTAATTATGACTCATAATTAAAAGCAAAATACATTGCGCGTAACAGTGGACTAAGCCCTAGAAACAGGTTTATACCTCTTATACTTATCTCACATGTTATAACTAGGGTCTCTTATTTCAAATTTCCTCCCATAACCATTACGGCGATTTGTATGTAGTTTTAAAATATACAGTAGCCACTTCTATTACAGAAAACATTCATTATTCTATACACAAGTAGATGATGCCACAGACAAATCCAATTTTGGTACAAGGGGGGCCATGACACTGGGATAAGACCCGAAAGCAAGTTCCGAAGAACTATACCTGTCTTACAAGTTAGAATTAGGGCCTCTTATTAGAATACAAATTCAAATTCTCCGCCATAACCAAACCGAAAACAATCATTATTCCATACACTACTACATGGGGTCACAAACAAATTTGAATTTTAGGGCAAGGGGGCTAAGACCCAAAATCAAGTTGCGAAGCCCTATACTTGTTTTATAAGTTAGCATTAGGCCCCGCATTAGAATACAAGTTTAAATTTCTGTCAATAAACAATCAGAAACACAAAAATACAAATTAAAATTTCCCTTCAAGGGGCAAGTTGTTAGACAAATTGCCCGCCAAAACAAAATGGCTGAGGGTCTTGATTATGATACTTAATTAAAAGGGTTGTGATGATACAATTTAATTATAACAAAATGACCGAGGATCTTGATTATAACACTTAATTAAAAGGGTTACGATGATGCAATTTAAATATGTCCCATAATTAAAATAATAATTATACAGTTGAAACCCATGTTGCAAAATGTACGATTGTAATTGCGAGCCATAACCCAGTACAATGCAGCTAATAACCTAACAGTTAGTGAGTAAACAAGACCGCATGGTTACATGCCAGAAGATTTAAGATCTTAAGATTTAATTAAAATCTACGGAGTATTAGGGAATTAGGGAAGCTGGAAAGGAAATTTAGCACTCATACACACACACTCACACACACACGCACGCACGCACGCACGCACGCACGCACGCACGCACGCACGCACGCACGCACGCACGCACGCACGGACGCGCACGCGCGCACGCACACACGCACACACGCACACACGCACACACGCACACACGCACACACGCACACACGCACACACGCACACACGCACACACGCACACACGCACACACGCACACACGCACACACGCACACACGCACACACGCACACACGCACACACGCACACACACACCCGCTCTCGCACACACAACCACGCACGCACGCACGTACGCACGTACGCACGGATGAACGTACGCACGCACACGCACACGCACACGCACACGTACGCGCACACGCACACGCACACGCACACGCACACGCACACGCACACGCACACGCACACGCACAGGCACACGCACACGCGCGCACACACGCACACACAAATATAATAAATAAATACAATAAATATTAATACTAGTAATAATACTGTAGATTAGTGTATGTCCAAAGTTCACAGTATAGATTGACTACCGTATTACGTATTATACAAAGAAAGAAATACTAAACCGGAAGATGAAATATAATTAAAATAATGATATATGATATATTATTACGTTCCTGGCTGCTATTCTCCTCAGCAGTAGTCTGTTAATTACCAAGAAACACCGTCTTAAGTTATTCGGCAATTAATAAGGGTAAAAAATCTAAACAGGCACTGTCCTGTTTCTAAGGCAGGAGGTGCGTTAATAGCATCAGAAGTACCATGAATAATAATTACACTTAGAGGGAGGGGACCATACGACTCCAATGTGTAACATGTAGTCGTGAGGAAGGTCATACAGAAATTTCTAAAGCAGATAGGTATGTAATCGGTGCCTATGTAAAACAAACCTTAGGACGATACTGACCACGTTGAAGAAAAGTATAGTTTCTAAAATGTTATATCCAAGGTTCACCTCAAGGAGCAGAAAAATTATCAAAAGTTCTTACTTCAAGATAACATCTTTGTTCAATGCAACTAAAAATTCATTGGTTACGTTTAATTAATATGAAATGCAGGAGGATTTAATACGTATACTGTCCATCATTTAAGCTGCTAGGCAATAAGAATTTAACTGAGATGTATTTAATTAATTATAAATGGGGCCAAACTTTAGCTTAAATGAAAATACAACTTTCGGAAATACATGAGCAATAAGGAAACAATATAAAACATGAATTAAACTTTACTTTAACACATTAACGAAATTGAGCTTGAAAATCCTTCATGAGCACGTGTTCTGGATAGGATGCACTAAAACGGGAAGACCTCTTAGTTACTAAGGTCGGATTGGGCTGACCGTGATTAGAAAGTTATCGTTTGTATCATTTGTGTTCGTGAGAGCAAACTAATCAAGTTCTGGGTATTAGTAAATTTGATATACGAGACGAGCAAGGTTTATTTATAGTTTTGGAGTGTAGTCCTTTTCAACAAAAACAAACATGACACTTTAGTTGGATTAAATAAATAGGTTGGATGGATATTTAACTTTTCAGACAACGGAGAAAATTACTTTACCTAAATATGCAGGAGTCACTTTAGAACTGGCGGTTACAATAACTCGGCAATAAATGTATTTATGTAATCAAACGAAAGATTACTTTAAGCAAACGCTTTTAGAATTTGAGGTATCGGTTAGGATGAACTCGATTTAATAAATCTATTGTTTGACCATTGAATTAACCCTCCTATTGTGTTCGGGTCAATATGACCCAATCGCGTTCTTCTAATGTGCATAATTCTTTAATTTACTTAAATATTTCGTTGCCACTGTATTACTTTTATTTCATTACTTTAATAACGGTGTACCTTGATATTAGAAAATTACAATTTTTTTAAATGCATTTGTTGCACACACTGTGTTTGGGTCTATATGACTCGGTGATTTGTGTGGTTCAAATTAGAAGAACGAGAAACAGATTATTATCACAGACGAATGTATTTTAAAGTTTTGTTTTATTTTCGGGGATAATATAGCTAGTGTTATGATTATCATCGATGATAACTCGAGTTAAAACCGGTTTTAACGAGTGGTATCATCGATTATTAATCATAACACGTGTTATATTTGGTAAGAGAATATAACGAACGTTAATAGAAAAAATATTTTTTTAAAGTCTACAATTTTCTATAGGTTTTAACAAGTGGTATCATCGATTATTAATCGCGAATAATTGATATAAAATCCGCGTACTTCTTATATTTCACACCCAAAATTGTAAACCTAATTTTGAAAATGGCAAATTTAGAAGGCAAAAGACTTTGTGGCGACACGTTTCAATAACTAACATTAGTTGAACTAGAGGCATATTTTGGCCAACTGTTTTTAGCTGGAGGGTATAAATCTCATGGAGAGGCAACAACTAGTCTGTGGTATGGAAATGTAGGTCGTCCAATATTCAGAGCAACGATTTCATGTAATTTCACGAATAATTCGCTTTGACGATAAAAAAACTTCACCACAACGACGCCAAACTGATAAATTAGCTCCCACATGGGACTTGTGGGACGAATGTGTTGCAATTCTACCTAAGCTCTATAATGTTCACGAAAATGTAACAGTAGATGAGCAAATGGTACCTTTTAGAGTCCGTTGTCCTTTTAGACAGTACATCGCTGCTAAATATGGAGTCAAGATATGGACTTCATGCGATTCTGTGACTGCTTATGAATATGACATGCAAGTTTACATCGGAAAAAAAGAAGGTGAACCTCCAGAGAGAGGTCAAGGTAAAAAAGTTGTGGTTGATCTTACTTATCGTCTAAAAGGTAACAACGTAACGTGTGATAATTTTTTTACCTCGTACGATCTCACCAGATGCTATTGAAAAGAAAAATAGCCACGCTTCGCAGTATTCGCAAAAATAAGCCTGAATTGCCAGTCGCATTGGTCTGCAACAGAAAAGAAGTTCTTTCTTCAAAATTTTATTTTACCAAGGACACGTCGATAGTTTCCTATATTCCGAAACGGAATAAAAATGTTACGCTCATGAACACCATATGCACCACGATCACGGAGTGTGTAACCAAGATCATAAAAAACCGTTTATGATTTTATATTACAACAAAACAAAAGGTGCTGTCTACATGTTAGACAAGTTAATAATATACACATGCAGACAGCAAACTAAAAGATGGCTAATGACTATCTTTTACAATATCATGGACGTTTCAGCTTACAACGCGTATGTTCTGTGGTGAAAAGTAACTCCAACCTGGAATACTGGAAAACTTACAAAACGGCGACTAGAAGAACTAGTTAATTCCTTGATCACTCCACTATTGCAAGAAAGAAAAGGTCTCCCTCGAAGTAATCTTGCAGTTGAAATGGTTATAAAGTAACGTTCTTCAACCAGTAATGTCGAAGTAAGGGAACAATCAACTACAACCAAGCGTTATAGATATAATTTTTGTCCCTCTTCAAATGATAATAAAACTAATATGGTAAGTTGTAATTGGTCAAAATATCTATGTAAAGCTCATGTATATTACTACTATCAAGACTATAACAAATAAATGTATATACAGTCCGCGCGGCCAAAGAATGCCTGAATGTTGGATGCGCATTCGTCCAACTTCAAGTCTCCTAAGCGCTGCATGTCAGTGGCGTCGCCACCAAAAGCGCGTTCTGTTTATTATCATGTATTACACTAATTAATAATTTATTTCTGTTATTAATTTACATACGTACTTGTTAATTTAACTTTATTACAATTATTGCAACAAAACGACACTGAACCATTTTGTGTCCTATGTGAATTTTAAAGCTTATAATACTCAATTTATTAGACAAATATGTATAAACAACGAATACTTTCACAATACATAGTAAAATAAATAAGTGGTTTTGCGGCTCATGTAATGCCAATGGCATTTGCTTAAATTCTCATTAAAGAAATCCTAATAGTTGACATTCCTTAGTATCACTAACAACAGATTAGCAAATATTCAAAAATGTTTTAATTAGTTAGTTAGTTTTCAACTGTGATTTAAAAGCGAGTGTAGAAATATGAGTTCTACATTGGGAAAAAGTGGCCAAGTAATAAGTGGTCAAGCGCGTGAGGTGATATATAATGTGTACAGTTATTTGAAAAACCAAGGTCCAACAGAAGAGGAAAACCAAGATTTTAACTCCAGGCAAGAAACGCCCACGTCCGTCTCCTGTGACCGACTTGGAAGATTTCTAAAAGAGCCTTTTCGCAATATAATACATAATTTTCGCAAGACCGAGGGTGCACGGGTGACAATTCCTGCTCTACGCGAGAAACTCCACAATGACTTAGGTTGGCACGGTGGTGTTACATCTTTACGTGTTATATTAAAATACCTGGAATTTAAATGGCATCGAACTGAGAATAATAGAAAACTTCTAATGGAGAAGAACGATATAAGGGCTCTAAGAATTACTTACTTACAAAAGGTTGTAGCCTAATATTTAAATCAGGAGTTAGTAGCGGAGACTATCACGACGAGATGAATGGTAGCAACTACGAAAAATGGTTACGTGAGAAACTTTTACCAAACTTGCCTCCACAATCGGTTTTGGTTATTGATAATGCGCCGTACCATAATGTTCAGGTGGATCGTGCTCCAACAAGTAATTCAAAAGGCAGATATGGTGAAGTGGTTAATAGAGAAAAGATACCCTTCACTCCTTTGATGTACAGACCACAACTTTATGAAATAATTAAGCTACACAAAACGAACATATACCGTACAAGTTTGATTGTATATTAAGTAATGATGGACATACTGTGCTGCGACTACCTCCCTATCACCCGGACTTAAACCTGATTGAGTTGATTTGGGCTGAAGCGAAAAATAATGTTGCAAAGAGAAATACCACCTTTAACTTCAACCACGTTAGAAGATTGTTGGAAGAAGAATTAGCGGCTGTTACTCAAGAAATACTGGCAAAAGTGCTGTAAGAAGGTAATCGACCAGGAAAAAAATTTAGAGAACGAAATACTGATTGACGTGCAAGTCGAAAAACTGGTGATAAATTTGGAGGACGATTCAGAAACTGAAAATGGCTGGTCTAGTGATGAATGACTGTGTATTTAATATTATTGTATTAGGTAATTATCGCCGTTTGAGTAACTTTTCCCCAAAGTGTATGGAAATATGAAAATAGATTACCTAAGAAATATCATAATTTTTTTAAATCCTGAATAAAATACAGCCTATTCGGTTTCTATAATTAAAAATCGAACTTATACTTTTTTGATTTTCGTAAACGATTAAACTGTTGTGTTAATTTGTAATTCAAATATAAAATTTATTACTTGTCAACATGGTTATTTTTGTATTTTATAAATGTTTGAACTATTACTGTTCATGTGTAATTCAAATAAATAAAATATTTTAAAATTTCTTGTGGTTTGGTGACGAATAATTGAAAACGCGACATCGACGCCACTGGTAATGCTTTCAGTCACTATTGCGTTAACGAGTGCGGCCGAATGCACGAACATCCATGCGCGACACGGGGCATTCTTTGGACGCGCGGACTGTACCTAACTTCTACGTTTTTCAGATGTTCTTTACGTAGCATTTATATTATAATAATATGTAATAAAAATAAAATGTAATAATTTATAAATACTTCATCCTATTTCTTATTATTATTTACTGTTGTATCAATTTACCGACAATAAAACGACAACTATAGGCTCCCAGGTCATAATGACCCGAACGTAATAAGTGGAACCAAAATGTTAACACAATAGGAGACTTAATTGTAATAGAATAATTTTACTTTTAATAAAATTTTGACTTATGTGTATCACAATGTCACATTTATGCCATTATGTACAAAAATTAAATTTGGTTTTTTTATATCATAATGAAGCAATTTCAATCATTAAAAGCAAGTAATTTAAAAAATTAAAAGTTGTAATAATTTTAAATAATTTAATTTGTCACTCTTTTAATAACTTTTAAAGTAGTCGACATATAAAATATAGTAAATTTAACTGTTAAGAAGGCAATTTGTTTTAAATAGATGGATCTTCTACACTTTAACCAACAATAAAAAAGTTTCAAAACTCATATTTGATGTTTTACATAATTATTCGTAGTAACGGTAGTAATTATCTCACTTTTAGACTTTCATATCTAAAATAACTAAAGGATATTTACAAAACAGTAACACTAAGAAATCACATAGCATGAATGAACTGAATTTGTAATACGAAGATGATACTGAAACAATAAAATTACCTTAATATCAGTGTCAGATATCAGATTACGGTAAATTGTGAAACTGGTAATAGTTTCAGAAACGGAAACTTCATACTAATGTCATAAAATGATTCGTGAGATAAATGCGAACCTATAGCGAGCTTCTCTGACAATAATGAAGCACTGCAAAATGTGGAACATTGCGTGAAATTATGATAGAGAAACATTTTGATTATTATAACCACGGAAATTAATATGTCATATTTTTACAACGGTGGACATGCTAAGCTGAATGTGACATTTCAAATAATTAATGCCTAGACTGAGTACAACGCTCTCTATTAAAAAGTATACATTAATTTTACGTACACGTCGTTCGCTAAACACTAAAACAGCATAAAGTAACAAAAATTGTACTAAGTTTAGGATTAGGATACATTTTTCAACTAAAACGTTGAGTATATAAATACATAATCACAGGTTAAGAAAAGTTAAACTTTAAATCTACAGAGACTGAATAAACTTCACGGATTTGTACGTGCGTTGTCAAAGGTGAAACAACTGTAAAGCTATTTACATGTTATAATTATTAATTATTATACGTGTCCCAGATAACATTTCTAGCATGGGGATCTCGCTTATTATAAAAGATACAGATTTGGTTAAATTAGATGAATTACTCCTAAGGATTAATGAAATTATAGGACACTCTCCAATTTCCAAATTTCCATGTATGTTAAGACTTATGGCAAGAAAAAGAAAAATGTCAAATTGCTTTTTCTTGTAATATCTTTTTTGTTATATTAGACACATAAATTTTATTTGCACTTTCTTAAGATATTTTTTATGCAGAATTTAAATATCAATTTGGATTTTTTTGCACTTTCTATTTTTTAGTTTCAACCCTTAAATTAAATTTTTCTTATGGAACGACAAGTCGGCTTTGAAATAATTGATCGTGTTTTTTATCCTCTTTACAATGATATAGCACATGTACTATCTATTTTTAAAAACAACAAAGAAAATTTAAAAAAATGTATTTTATTAAAGACTCTAACAATAAGTAGGCCGAGAAACATGAGAAAACGACAAATAATAGATAAGAACAAGAGTTAAGCAGGTAATAGTATTGGAGATAATTATCCAATTGTAAAAGATGTTCAACCAATTGACCATTCCGTTCTAAACATAATTATGCCCTGCGTAGTGTCGACGTAATTGCTCTGCGTAGTTTTTGGCGTTTAATGCTACCAAATGCTGCAAGAACAGCTTCACGAAGATCTTCGGCATTCTCAAATGTTTGCACGTACACTCGATTTTTTACGTAGCCCCAAAGGAAAAAGTCCAAGGGCGTTAAGTCTGGAGATCTTGGGGGCCATAAAATCGGCCCTCGATTACCAATCCATGAATTTGGAAACCGATTATTAAGATATTCGCTGATGATGTTTGAATTGTGGGGTGGGGCCCCATCTTGTTGGAAGCAGATATTAATATTCTCAATCAGTGGTAAATCATCAAGTTTATTTTCTAAATCAGTTTGTAGTAAATTGAAATACCTTTCACTATTTAATGTTTCGTTAAAAAATATGGGCCCAATAAGTTTAGCGCCTAAAATGCCAGACCAGACGTTAAAACCAAATCTCACTTGATGCCGACTCTCCTGAACAACGTGGGGATTTTCATGGTCCCAAAAGTGAACATTGTGTCGATTGAAAAGGCCATTATTTGTAAATCTGCTTTCGTCAGACCACAAAATCGTAGCTGGAAAATTATCGTTATTCTCACATTGATTAACATACCATTGGCAAAATTGTAATCTTCTCCCCTGATCTCCATTTCTAAGTCCCTGCAGAATGGTGTACTTATACGGATGATACCTGTGACGTTTTAAAATTCTTTGTGATGTAGTTTTCGAAATACCAGTGTTATGTTCAATTTCTCTAACTGATGTTGAAGGATTTTCAATAACTGATTGTAATACATTTAGTTCTGCATCTTCATTCCGTAATTTCGGATTTCTAGTACGCTTTAAAAATGAACCGTATTCTTTTAAATTAATTACCAAATTTCTGTACGTACGAGCACTGGGCTGCCTTCTTTCAGGATACAGCCTCAAGTGCATCCGTTCAGCTTCTATACTGTTTTTATGAGACAAGATGTAACAACTCAACATATCAAACTTTTCAGTACTAGTAAATAAAGCCATGTTTGACACAAAATATTCTGAAACGAATAATTTTAAGTGACATTAAATTCGATTGTGTTTTTATGTTTCACGGCCTACTTATTGTTAGTCTTTAATAAAATACATTTTTTAAATTTTCTTTGTTGTTTCTAAAAATAGATAGTACATGTGCTATATCATCGTAAAGAGGATAAAAAAACACGATCAATTATTTCAAAGCCGACTTGTCGTTCCATAAGAAAAATTTAATTTAGGGGTTGAAACTAAAAAATAGAAAGTGCAAAAAAAATCCAAATTGATATTTAAATTCTGCATAAAAGATATCTTAAGAAAGTGCAAATAAAATGCTGGAAAAGTGATCTGGGACACGTTGTACATGTATACAACACTCCTAAATAAATAAATTGTGATTGATAATAAGGATTAATGATAAATGACAAGGTTTGACTAAATTAATTAAAAAGAAGTATAGAACGTGGTAATTTATAAAATCAAAAAATATTCTAAAAACTTTTTAAATTATATAATAATTTGTTGCTCTTGAACAACTTAAGGTGCGTATACACTAGGCGATCGCAAACAAACGCATACGGCCGAATAGATGCGGTCGAATCTGTGCGGCAACGTTTGTTGCAAAATTTCTGCTTATTGTCTAGGTTACAACCAAATAATGCGTTCTTTATCATATTTATAAGTTAGAGGGGTTTTGCGGTCCAATAGTATATTAACACACAAGTTTCATAAGACCAGACTTGAAACACGAATTTAAGTTTAAAGAATAAGTGCTTCAAGGTCTTATGAAACACGTTTTCTTTTTGTAACTTGGCCTTTTTTACCGTTTTTAAAAAAAATTTTACTTCAATTGATTTAAGGATTTTTTAGTGGTTGGTAATGTAATACTAAAGGTGAAAATTTGATCTAAACATCTTTTGTTTTATCCAAATACTGTCAAAAACACGAAAATGGAAGATAATTAAGATAATATCGCATGTACGCCTCCTGAGATACGTGAAATTGCCGAAAATACGGTCGCGAATTTACTCAAATCAAAGTTTTCCACTGGACGCATCCTGCTTTTGACACACTTTGTAAGAGTGACATGTACGACATAATTCTGAATCAAGCTTTGCCAACCTAAAAATTTTCGTAAAATGTTCCGTGAATTAATGATTATAATGCTATCGGAACTGATGACGTCGCGTTTCTTAATATGTTTATTAAAGAATCAAAATGGAAGTAAATTACAAAATAGTACATTAAAAAAGAAGTTTCATAAGGGCAGTCTTGAAACACGAATTAAGTTTAAAAAAAGAGCGAGTTTTTAAAAAGATGAGTGCTTCAAGGCCTTATGAAACACGTTTTCTTATGCTATTTTGCGAAATTTGCCCTTTTTATGCTGTTTTTAAACAATTTCTTTTAGTTTAGTTGATTTAGGATTTTTGCGGCTGTTGGTAACGTCTTAACTTTAAACGTAAAAATTCGATCTAGTCGCCTATAGTTTTATACAAATTCTGTCACAAAACACGAAAATGGAATATAATCATATATAATACGATAAGTACTCAAAGTTATGTCGACAATTTTGTGGTGGTACCACGAATGATTAATGCACTTGACGCACTCGTTCTATTTCTAAGTGTATCAAGCATGAGTGATAAACCACCACAAAAATTTTCTACAGATCTTAGAGTACGCATCATATTCCGAGGACTATTGTACGAACACAACCATTTTACACAAAAATTCGGGATTTATTAATGAAATACCTCAAGATGATTTGTGAAGTAGATTGGTACCTTTAATTTAACTAATCTTACAATTAAGTAGTTTTCTATGTGGTACCTGAAAAATATAATAAACAGTCCAATAGTCGATGGAATGTGATACTAGTACAATATGTCACATAATTCGATTTGGTTGGCTGTGCAACAGAAAATCTGACACATTCATTGGCCAACATTTGACGTATGTCGTGTAAGTACAATAGTCAAGATAATTTTGACACATTTTGTAAGAGTGACATGCAAGACAGAATGCCAACCTAAAAATTTTCATAAATTTTTCCGTGAATTAATGACATCGGAGATGATAGCGTCGCGTTTCCTAATATGTCTATTATAGAATTAAAATGGAAGCAAATTACAAAAATATTTTTAAACTATTTCATTTACACCACTTATTTCAAAAAATGGGGTGAGAAGATGACTTAATCATCGCTAGCGTGTAGTGCATTATTAGTTATGTAAGTAATAAAACACAAAGACGAAGACGACAGTGGTGGATGATTTCCGTGTTCAAAAATAGAAACCAGTAACCTTGATAGAGGACTTTGAAACATTATTGCAGAAGATTGGTCCGAAGATTTTAAAACAAGATAAAACATTCAGAGAAGCGATACCGGTAGTAGAAAGGTTAATGGTGACTTTACCATACCTGGCTACAGCAGATTCATTCACAAGTTTGATGTGTATATTCAGAATTTCAAAACAGCTTACCATGAGGTATGAAGTATGTTCTGAAATTAATGAATACCTTATGGAATATGCAGAGGTAAGTAAAAAATTAAGTAATTTATTGAACCAAAAACAAATACTATACACCGTATCCGATACTGTAATGAACAACATGGAGATATCTGTAACGGTAAGAGATAGATCGGTTAAATGGGACAAAAGTTGTCTAATAAGGAAATCATATTTATGGTGTTTACAAATTCCAAATACCTTTAACAGTTTTGATTAACTAGGTGATGTCAACTAAAATTGTATACGACGTTTCGTTGGTTTTTTTTATATTTTTAGATGCCAAAAAAAAAAATCAAAATTTTGTATGTCATTTTCCATTACGAATTAATCCATATAACTATGCCTACGTTTTTTGTATATTTTTCAAAAAAACAAAACATTTTAGTTTTATTCCATAGCTTTTTGTCAAGTAGCTGTTGAAAACATTATTTTATGACAAAATTAGCTATAAAAAATCTCCCAAAGGTCAAATTTACAATAAATGTTTAAACATGTAGCGTCACTTCCCAAACATAAATAAGCCCTTCTTACTGATGAATGCAAAAAAGATGATAGCGTATGTGGAGTAATTGTGTTTGTAATGATCCTAAAAATCATCACAAATTAATTATCCAATCCTAGAACAGTAATTCCTACCAAAACTTCTTTCCTATTTGTTTCCTTAAATTGAATGTAGTACTGTTTATAAATCCTATCAGTTTCCCTCTCCCTTTCCTTCACCTAGAAAATCTACTATAGCTAACCACGCTCACCTTCACTCATCCTACAGGGCAGTCCGATCCTCGGTATCGTACGTAAGCGTCTTCCTAGCGTAAGAGCTCTGTGATTTTTATTGCAAACTCTTAACTCCAAAAAAAGAACTTAGCGTTTTTACCGTAATCGTTCCGGCGTCGAGATCTTCGCCGCTACGGAGTTAGATCTGTCACTGCTTGCATACAGATAATATGAAAAAGCGGTCATCAGTAGAGGAGCCACAGACTAGCAGCAAGCACGAGCCGCCGGAATATAGCGGCATCCAGGATACCGCCAACTGCAGGATCGACGTCGGGTAAAAGGTACCGGTTACGAAAAAAATATTTTTTAATTAATTTTAATTTGTTAACACTTGTTTTCCCCCTTTTTCTGTTTAGGTCTCTGATTTCCATGTCTTTTTTTCTCGAGGTGTGAGACTGCACCTAGACGGAGATCCGGTCTTTCTTTATAAACCATTCTTTTCTTTTTACTCTCAAACCTTACTAAGAACCTCAATGGTTAAGCACGGTCGTCACCGTGCTACCGTAACGGTTGTATCCACAATCCCCGACGACGCCCGTCCACCTACACCTACACACACAGCACACACAACGCACACATACGCACACACCCTCGCCTCGCCGCCACCATCCTCAAGTACACGCTCCCATTCAAACGCCTCATCCATTTCCAACTCATCTACACACTCCTACATCTCTACACGTACCATCGCCTCCACAAAACCACACAAACCCGCACAAACACGAACCCACCGTCTTACCTACACCAACCCATCCGCCTGTACCTGTCGTGATTCCTACACCCGCTTTCCCCAATCCTAAACCCAACTGCTCTCAATCCTCGACGTATTGCATCCACAATATCCCGAAATGCATAACCACCAAAGAATCCTTATTCAACTCCATTAAATCCCTTAACATTCTCTGGTTGAACTTAACGTTCAACCAAAACCACATCTGTCTCTTACCGACCTCTCCCTTGCCGGATGCTACACAGCTTAGGCTGCAACACCACTTCGGCGATCCCACCGTCACCCTAACCCAACTCTCTGGTCCCCGTCCCTCCAACTCCACTCCTAGACCACCTTCATTTCCTGCGTGTGTCATCATGTTCGGGCAACAGTACCGTTTGTAACCTTCCCTTATCCCTCAACCTCTCCCCAAGTATTGTTTCACCTGCACGTAGGTGGGGCATACCGCGGAGGAGTGTCCTACCCGTGCTATCCGTTGTCCCAACTGTGTCCTCCTGCAAATCGTCGGCTAGCCCAAGGTGTAACAACTGCGGGAACTCACCCCTCCTATTCCTTCAAGTGCCAGAAGCGGCGGGAACCTGCCAGTTCTCCGTCAAAGATGGCATTCCTCGAACTTATCCTGTCTTCCAAAAAGTCCGACGCGGTAGGCACAGCCCACTTTAAACCCTCTCCCGACACCTATTCTCCATAGATCAAGGACTTCCTATGTCTTCCCCCACTCCCTCTTCCAAATGTTCCCCCGACCGGCGAGATAGGACCCGCACCCTTAACTCAGTATCCCGAAACTACTTCCAACGGAATATCAACATCTGCGTATCCGGTACGCGGATGAACGTCGCCGTAATCCACCAACCTAATCCTTAACTCCGTCCAAATGGATATCTTAGGAGGGACCGTTAATGCTAGGGGCGTTCATCGGAAACGCCCCTTACTTAAACACTTTTTAGATACACACACACACAAATGTACACATCCTTTCCATCACAGAAACAAAACTCACACCAAGATGCACACTTAACTTCAACAAATTTCACACCTATGTAAACAATAGCCAACATTCATTAAACATTGCTTTCCATCCACTCCTTTTCAACTTCTTGCGCACTGACAGCATCTCGTATGCGTTGCTGCGACGGTGCACTTTCCCATCTCTATAGTACGTATTACATACTACAACCCGACCGGCCACAACTCCCTACCCGATGATCTCTTAATCTACTCCTCTAGGTGCTTTCAGTGCCCGCCACATCCAATTCGGTGACACCGCAAGTAATGGCAATGGTAACAGGCTATCATCCGCTCTGTTTCAGTTGGCGCTCTTGCGAATCGCCAACACACAGCCAACATACTTCGAACATTAGGTGCCTCAATAGATCATATCATAGTTTTACAACCCATGGCTCACTCTTCGAGCGTGAGTGCCTTCTAAGCACCACGATCACATCAGATCACATACGACTACTGGTCAAAACTTGATTTTGCCCAAATCCCTGCACCTCCTCAACACACAGTTATTAAGATTTTCAAAGCAGACTGGAGTGTATTTTCCGAACACATCTCCAACAACCTTCCTACATCCTATCTTTAAGCAACCCAAAATCTCGATAGGGCCATTAGAGACCTAACTTCCGTAATTACGGAAGCGGTCGATATCTCTGTACCATTAAAAAAGATCGACATTTCCCGCAAACCGCTCCACATCACATTGTGAACTGGATCAAAGAGAAAGGACGAATCTATCGTTAATTCTTGCGATCCAGGGATCTGGCTCTCAATACCGAATATAATCGTCTTAACGCCTTAATCAGGCGTGAAGTAAACAAACACGCCGAAGTTCCCTGGCCCAAAGCCACCTCCCAGTTAGATTATAAAAATAGTAAACTCTTCTAGCAACAGTTCGATAGACCTTCAGGGCAACCTAATCTCCTCCGACCAAGGAAAGGTCGATTTCTTTGGTCATCACCTCCAATCTATTTTCCGATCCCTAGATGTTCTCCAATTCGATAACCGGTTCAAGGCACTACTTGAGGGTCGCCTTGAAGAATTCCGCAACCTTAACCTTCCAGAAATCCAACTAGATAACGAGAATCCCGTTTATGCCCCCATCACACCCGACCAGGTCCACACTTATTTCAAAAAAGGGAAAAATTCTGCCCCAGGTCATGACGCCTAAATCGCAAAATCCTCCATCACTAACCCGATCCAGCCCTCCTATTACTCTCCTACACACATATACATATATAACCAATGTCTAATCCTCTCTCATTTCCAGACGGACTGGAAATCAGCCTCAACCGTCTTGACACCTAAACGCCACGACGACCTAACCTCACCCTTCTCCTGCAGACCAATCTCCTCAAATGCTTTAAGCAGATTCTAGCCAGGCGACTCAGGGACCACCTATAATTCAACGACCTCCTTCCTAATAGCCAATTCGGCTTCCGTCCCAACCGAACGTGTCATGATCTCAAGCTGCTTACAGAGACCACCAGAGCATTCAATCACAAGCAATGCAATCTGGCTGTGATTCTGGACATTAAGCAAGCACACAATCTGCACCAAATCCGAAACCTCAGCATTCCCTACCCCTTCTCTAAACTCCTTCTATCGTACCTGCACAATCGGTCAGTTCGGGTAAAAGTAGAGAAAACCTCCAATCTTCTTCAACCTTCAGCAGGCGTACCGCAAGGTTCTAGCTTTACACCATCTTTGCATCAGACATTCCCGAAGTTTACGGATGACGCCGCCTTCTTGACGGTAAATCGGAACAGCGAAACGGCCTTTCGCCTCATATTCAAAACCCTACGGAACTTTGCAACTGGGCGAACCGGTGGAGAGTCTCCGTTAATCCCTCCAAAATCCAAACAATCCTCTTCCGACATCGTAACTACACCGAAGATAAGTTCCCAAAGCTTGCCTCTAGAAATGTTTCCCTCACCCTAAACCAAGATAGGCTCACACTCTAAGTTGAGGTCAACTACCTAGCAATGCTCTTCACTAGAACCCTCAATTGGTTCCCTGATGTAAAAAAAACACTCAATAGGGGTAGTATCAGAGGTTGCCACTCTAAAACACTACAAGACACCTACGAAACATACATCCGCCCTGTTATGGATTTCCGAGCACCCATGTAAACCTACATAAATGCCAATCACCTTTCCTATATCGCCTCCTGTGAACGTTGAATTTTTAGACGCATACACAGGTTACCCCTCAGGTACCCAAGCGACCTCAAAACACAACATGCAAACATACCACCAATCGCACACAGGATCCAAAAACTTCAGAAAAACTTCGCGCATAAAAGAATTTTCGGCGAGACTCTCCCAACCAAAGAAACCCTTACCACTCCATACAATTATCGTTTTCCCCAATTTCCACGAAGAAAACCTAAATTAAAATCAAAGCAACCCCCCCCTCCCGAGATCCTTACACAACTCCTTGACGACTTCCCCGATAGAACAGTCCCTAGATAACATCCCATATGCTCTCCGCATCCCCCGTCTATTCGATGACGACTTAGCATGGTACCTGACAACGAATCGGATGAACCACACTAAGCACGCTACAGCCCACTAAACAACACGCAAACAAACGAATTAACACATTATTCAATATTCAAATAGACTTAAATCTTTTTTTTCTTTTTGTTACACCACAAATAACCACACATCATGATTGTAACTATACAATAACACAAAACATCGCAACACCAACAAGAACGGATTGACCAGGGCTGAAGGGGAGAAGGACTCCTGAACAGTCTACGCCAAGAATGCTAATAATAAGTAAAATAGGTACTAACCTTAAGCATGAGCATACTAACAAAAAAAAATTACTCATCCCATTCTATTTCAATTCGATTAATTTTCACTTGATCTAGCGCTACCTATCCTGACCAGTGAAAATTTAACTCATTACCTGCCTTTTTGTTTTAACCTGCTTGTCATTAATTCCATTCTAACTGTCTTACTTATTTCCTGATCTCTCACCAACCTAGTTCCAGTTATCAAAATAATTATGCAGAAACTTGAGTATTTATTTACACTTTCTTGGTGTTTTTACCACTAGGAGTAGCAAGCAGTTACCCAGTAACGTGGTTCTACTACTGGGGGCTGCGGCCCCAAGAAGTAAGGCTACTTTACGGAGCTCCTTTTTCCTCTAACCCTAGCATCCAAGAAACAGTCTCAAATCTGCCCTATCGGTGTACGTACCTCGAAGGATAGATAAAGATCGTTAATAGTATTGGTTTATTAATGGTGGTTTCGACCCCAATTATGGGATAATCCTATAATGTGACATCCCTATAGTTCTCCCTATTACCCTTGTATAAATCTTGCCCCTATCTACCATTCATTAGGAGGTAACACCTCGAAGAGTGTATGTAAATCATTAGTTACCTACCTAATCCCGATTCACAAAATAAAACTCATACCGTTTCCGATATAGTATATTTCTCATCCCTATAATATTCCCTTATCTAATGTTGTAAACCTTATCCCTATCTACCGTTCATTCTGAGGTAACACCCCGGAAGGTGTGTAGAAATCATTAATTAAATACCTGATCCTGATTGACCAATATAAAACACATGCCGTTACCAGTATCTTCTAAATATATCACTTACCCCTGTATAATTTCTTTGTCACACACCCTCTTGAACCCTTATCCGAACTCCTGCTACTTAGTACCTCACATTATCCTGAAATTTCAATATAACACCACCAGAATGAAATTCAATAAATTTTATTTTATCTAACCTTAATATTAATTATCAAATCTGTCTTAGTACATCCTGCTTCCAGTTCACATTTTTTAACACTTGATATTAAAAATGTTCCACTATTTAATTTCCAGAGTAATCATTTTACACCAGAAACTTTAATTAAATCATACATAATATTATAATTATACATACATTTCACAATTATACATACTCATTTTATTCAATTACCTTCGACCCGATATTACTACGTTTAATTTAATTGAATAATATTCGTTAAAATTAAAATCTAATCCACATTCACAAAAGCACACATTTCATAAGGCAAGTAATCAGCTGATTGAGTCTTATAGAAATTGCTGGTTTAGGCCAAGGCCAATCCCAACCTGTTGAAATAAATCAACTTTACATTCAACTGTGTACAACTATATTCATTTAATTTAATCTCCTCCACATCACAAAGGTTTCATCCCTATGTATCGAGTGCTTAATTACTCGCTAATTCATTATTTCAAACACAAGTGATAAAAGAATTACGTACCTGAGTGAAATTGTAGTCGTTTCTCGAAGAAACTATTAAGCGGAAAATACACTACCGATTGATACACTCATTGTATACCAGCAACGTAAACAAACCACCTTATTAACTTTTAATCAACACTATCAAAAACACAAACCGCGAAAATTGGAGAAACGCATTTAGGTTTAACAAAATTTGTTATAGATCACGCCGAAACCCGAACGACCACAACCGATCCCGTTCCCTAGATTGGAAATAGGACCCCGTTATTTTGAATCTACAGGGATACCAGAAATACAGTTAATTATTATATTTTGTTTAAGGCAACATCATATTTTAATTTCTTTTTTATATTGTATTGATAAATATATTTCCTAAATATTTAATGTGTTAATCTGTTCTGACTACACGCAACCTAAGGTACATGTAAATGTTGAAAATTGTCAAATGAGCCCTCATGAGAAAAACTGAGCTAGCAAATCAAGTCAATTAACAAAACAACTATAGTACACTCGCTTAGAGTGACCAACGTGAACGAGGCCTCGAAAACTACAAAGGTAAAATCACCCAGGAATTAATTCTCAATTTCAGAGATCCAGACCAGTTGGACAGGTACAAAAACAACACCAGACCCGATTTATATTTGAGACAGTAAAATAATAATAATAACAAGTTTATTTCTAGAACCAGCCAGGACTAACTTTAACATAAAAATTCTTTCCAGGACCCAGTTGGAAGCAGTGTTTAAACAATTAATATTTTCCTATAGTAATAATTTAAAGGCTTAGTTCCAGAATTAAACTTGTATCAAATAATCTTTGTTTCGAGAACTAATTAAAAGTTATTTGCAGCATCAAATTTGCAAACATAGTAACAATTTCTTTTCAGACCTAATTTAAAATTGAGTTACAGATTTAAAAGTGCTTTATAGTTAATAGTTTTCTTCCAGCAATTATGTAATATTTTATTTCCAGAAATTAACAATAAACAATTACTTCCAGCATAAAAATTACAGTGCTAAACAAAGTAGTGAATCATAAACCTTACCCCTATCTACTATTTATTTGGAGGTAACACCCCGAAGAGTGTATATAAATCATTAATCCGCATTCACAAAATAAGACTCATACTGTTTCCAATATAGTATAAATCACATCCCTATAATACTCCTTTATCTAATCTTTTAAACCTTATCCCTATCTACCATTCATTCGGAGGTAACACCCCGATGAGTGTATACAAATCATTAATTAAATATCTGACCCTGAGTCACCAATATGAAACTTATACCGTCACCAGTGTCTTGTAAGTATATCACTTACCCCTGTGTAAATCCTTTGTCACACACCCTGTGAACTCATGTCCGAACTTCTGCTACTTAGTACCGAACGTATCCCATCACATTGTCGTGTAATTTCAATATAACACCACCAGAATAAAATATTTTTAACATGGTTTATATGCATAATATTTTGAAGAAAAGTAAACTTGCTAGAAATATATACACTCATCATGGTAATGAAGGAGAAATAATTTCCGGAACTTGGCGACAGGAAATAGGAAACAATTCACAATCTTCTTGTGCAATTCCCAGGATCCGACGGAAAAGCGCTGCTAGTTGTAAAGCAGTAAGAAATTAATTTCCTGAATATTTTATGTGCATAAAATACAATTATTGTCACATAGCAAATAGCTATTAGTATTGTCATTACGACACGTTTATAGAAAACAATAGAAATAAACGTTTGGCTTACCCAAGAATTTCTTGTTTTCATTGGTGCAAATTTATCTAGTAAAAATAACATGTCTTTAAAAGCAAAGCATGTTGACTCAGATATAATAGCAGCTCCAGAGCCTATTTTCCATGAATACTCTTGTTTTTGACGGTCCCGTATGAAGGATCCCAAGATAAATTCCATTTAATTTTTCGTCTCCTTTGATTCACTTTATAATATCATTAATTGCGTTCCAGGCATCACGTCCCCTTAATTTATTTTTATATCCGTTATGAGTAGGGTTCCATAAACACTCGTGTTGTCTATATAACTCTATTAATTTAAAGAAATCGGGGTTAACCCAACTCCATGTTAACAACTAAACAACAAAGGTGTTCTTTTTCACGTACACACTGTAACTGAATCTGAACCGTGTGGTCTGCATTTTGCTTTGATGTACCGCATTCCGAGCGAACACGATCGCAGGCAAACGAATGCGTTTGGAAGCGTTGATTCAACTCCGTTTTGACTCGCGTGCCTAGTGTATACGATATTTTAGACAGTGCTTGGTTTCATTCGTAACTGTCGAGCTCCCTTAGGGTAGTTTGCTATGGTGTAAGTCAAAAAAATGTGCAGACACCGTGAGATCATGATTATTCGGTTATAGAGGTACATCTTCATTTACATATGACTTGTCCTTTTTAACAAGTCTGTGTTACAAATGTATGTTACAGGAATTACTAGTATGACAATACAGTATGCAGTAAATACTAAAAGATCACTGATAATGTTCGAAGAAAAAAAATGTAATTCTTTCATAAAACGTAACATAACTCTAAACTCGGATTACAATATTATTATAAGTTTTTGTTATGAACGAATAAGTTCAAGGTAAACATGTAATTAAAATTATTATTAATTAATAATTTTCTAATTACAATAAATTAAAGATTTACAAGATTCAATCCAATTCAAAACTGAACCTTTCTATATTATTATGCTGAAAGTCCTTAATCTGCTCACTTCAACCTAATACCTTTGTTCAGAATTTATGGCCAAGATTGAAAGATAAGTTAATTTGTCGTTCTGCTTGTTGTTCTGTACCTATTCTCAATACACGTCATCCAGGAAAAAGCTCGTCCTGCTTCACAAGATCAAAAATATTTTCAAAATTGTAACAATTTTCGCCCTTGGACACAAGAACAACGTCCGCAAGGGCGAAACTGAAAGATCAAGAATCGCTGAACATGTCTGGAACGAAGACCACCGCATCCAATGGGATAACATACAGATAGTGGCAAAGGACGAGAATACAACTCGTCGGAAACTCAAAGAAGCCACATTCATCGCACTAGCAGAAAATCCAATAAGCCAAGCTAGTGTAGAAATGAAACCCATATGGATTCCAATAATGCGCGAAGAGCTTAAGCGCAATACACCTGCGCAAGAGGTTACGGCGCAACATGCGCAATAAACTTCTGCGCAACCACGAAAAATAGTTTAATATATATATAAGTTCTAACAAATATATATTGGATTACTCAGTGGCTCAGCGGTAAAGGTGTCAGACTAGTAAGTGAAAGGTACCAAGTTCGAATCTGAGAGTAGTCAAGTGCTTGAGAAAATTAGATATAACAAATGAATTCGACTCAAGTGCGAAAACAGTCCTTCTCAGGACTAAGCCTGATGACGGAAGCAGAGTCCGCTTCCGAAACGTCGCGCTCAAAAAGCATAAACTGTGGAAATAGGCCGATCAACTCCACCCATAGTATTTTGTTTCATTTCATAGACAAGATATTAGTTGGATGCATTCATTAATTAAGTCAAAATTCTCTGAATAATAGGCGACAATTTCTCTAGCGCTTTCCACATCAATAGTATTCACTGGATAATCTTGCAAGTTCATCAAAATTAAAATTTTTCAGTACTTTTCGTAAATTTCACTTTTCTTACTCAAGTCTGAAATTTATTCCAATGCAATGTGAACGGTAAAAAACCGAAATACTGTCTAGCACAAGATACAAAGGCAAACCAGACGTTGAGCTTGCAGAGAAAGGCACAAAAGAAGAATTGTCTCTAACGGAACCCTAAAGAAAAAACTACAAGAACTAATCTGAAGTATACGCATATCTTAGTTGGTCGGAATTATACAACGACCCTCTACTTGAGGATTTGATTCGCCATGTAGACGACTGTGACACGAATCATGCACAGCCTACAATTTCATTTGTGACTTTTGCAAGTAAAATGTGAAAAGTTTATCTATGTAGGAATTTTGCTTCACACGTTTCGGATTTTGGTCTCACTGGTGGGGTAAGATTTAATGCTGTAACTTATTTGTAGTAGGATGTTTTATGTATATGGTCCATTTTTTATATACAGATGGCTACACGAAATATCGGAAGTCGTTCGAAACAAGAATCGTAGATCTTCTCGAAATTTTCTTAAATGGAACACCCTATGCTTTTCATCGGCATGGAATAGCTTATTTGCTACTCTTTAGTTTCATTAATCATTCATTATACCCAAACCTACTCGTTTTTAGTTAAATTCGTCTTTTCCGAAACCACCCTTATTAATCAAAACTAGGCGAGAAAGTTATACTAGTATAGGAACTTTATATATATATATATATATATATATATATATATATATATATATATATATATTTCTAAAAGAAAAGTTCCTATAAACATATGTCGTAGAAGGCTTCGTTTCGAGATACAGGGTGTTGAATATAATTTTTTTCTCAAATTTTCATTATTACTCATAAACGAATGCTTAGATTTTTTCATGTTGCGGGGATGATGTCTATTAATTAAGGGGCATAAAACAAGCGATAAGAATGTTCACAAACTTGCACAGTGGCGGAGTGGAGGGTGCTCAACCCTTTCATAAACAGAACTTCTACGCCAATGACTATTTTTAAAAAACTGTTATTTTATTATCTGCATACAGTTTAACAAAATAATGTACCTTCCTCTGTTTCGAAATTCCTGTGCGTTTCCGAGTTATTTTGATTTTTAGTGTTTGATGTGGTACTAAGTTAAGTAATGTGCTTTATGTGAATAATTGAATATAAAGTTTTGAATAAAAGATATAATAAAACATTTAGAGCCATTTTAGTACCTAACGATCGTTTCTCTTAAAATTTCAAATACATTTTCATTTATAAATAGGAGGTTATCGGTTTTTTTAGTATCCATTGTTATTATCCTCGTATAAAAGAAATGCATAATTATTATTGTTATGCGGTCAATACTTCTGTATAATTATGTACGTATCAATTTCGCCATAAACATGTATGTAGTTTTTAAGTGAAATTCTAATAAGTTATAGACCGCTGCTCACTTGCTCTCATTAAAGAGCCGCCATTGTATCAAGCCATACTCAAATACAGACTTTTGTAAATTGAAATCTGTTTAGTACACTAATTTTAACAATCCTTATTTATTATTGTAACAATACTCAATTAATAATTGTGAAATTAATAAGAATTCTTAGCAATAACGATTTATAAATAAATAACAATAACACTAGTATAATAAAATTAGACACTTTGTTCAAAATGTAAACAGTTCTTTTCAATACACATTTCACAGCGACGTACAATAGAACGTCTTAAGTTAATTAAATGATGCACCCTTATTTCATTGCAAGCATCTCTGATGCGATTGTGAAGTTCTTCAAGTGTATTAACCGGAGTGGTATACACTTTTTCCTTCATAAATCCCATACAAAAGTCAAGTGGCCACGCCACTGGACTTCCACGACCTATCCACCTCCCGGTAGTTATTGTTTAGCCAATTTCTTACATTTCTGCCATAATGGGCCGGACATCCATCAAGCTGAAACCAAGAATGTCCTCTTAAATTCAAAGGAATGGATAAGAAATCTCTATTATTTTGAATGGAGTTAAGAACCCACCTACAATAATTAAGTCTTCGTTCGGCGTCACCTGGACATAAACCATGAACAGGTTGAAAATGATATGGGCGTCTGTGATCCCGTTTTAAAACCCGGGAAACTTTACTTTGGGAAATACCAAGAGCAACATCAGTACGTCGAGTACTTGTCGTGGGGTTATTATTAAATTCACGCAATATACCCTCTCCAATTCTATCTCGTCGACGGCTGTTCTGTCGGCCCCCATGTTCATTTTTCAAACCCTGGTCAACAAATCGACGATGGATACTCACAAAAACGGAATGATGAGGTTGTCGTCTATACTCCCTAGCTGCGTACCTTGAATTCCAATTTGCGAACCCATAAATAAAATGAATGTCGGCTTGTTCGCTATTTGTAAATGTAAACGGCATGTTACACTAATTAAAAGCTGGCAAATCACATGAAATAACTTTTGAACTTAAAACAATAATTAATAACAGTGAAATTATTCAAGATGAAGCAAGTGTTTGTAAAAGTCAACTGTCGTTTCAAAGTATAAAATTTAATACTTACTTGTTTTCCAAGGAGTATCATATTTTGTTGCAATGAAATAAGGGTGCATCATTTAGTTAACTTAAGACGTTCTATTGTACGTCGCTGTGAAATGTGTATTGAAAAGAACGGTTTACATTTTGAACAAAGTGTCTAATTTTATTATACTAGTGTTATTGTTTTTTATTTATAAATCGTTATTGCTAAGAATTCTTATTAATTTCACAATTATTAATTAAGTATTGTTACAATAATAAATAAGGATTGTTAAAATTAGTGTACTAAACAGATTTCAATTTACAAAAGTCTTGTATTTGAGTATGGCTTGATACAGTGGCGGCTCTTTAGACACCGTGAGATCATGATCATTCGGTTATAGAGGCACATCTTCATTTACATATGAATTGTCCTTTTAACAAGTCTGTGTTACAAATGTATGTTATAAGAATTACAAGTATGACAATACAGTATGCAGTAAATACTAAAAGATCACTGATAATGTTCGAAGAAAAAAAATGTAATTCTTTCATAAACTCTAATTACAATAAATGATTTATACGTTTCAATCCAATTCAAAACTGAACCTTTCTATATTATTATGCTGAAAGTCCTTAATCTGCTCACTTCAACCTAATACCTTTGTTCAGAATTTATGGCCAAGATTGAAAGATAAGTTAATTTGTCGTTCTGCTTGTTGTTCTGTACCTATTCTCAATACACGTCATCCAGGAAAAAGCTCGTCCTGCTTCACAAGATCAAAAATATTTTCTAAATTGTATAACAATTTGAGAATACATCGGCAAGCTGCTTCTTATAGAGGGTATGGAATATATCAAGGCACAAGCCATAGTATTTTATTTCATTTCATAGACAAGATATTAGTTGGATGCATTCATTAATTAAGAATAATAGGCGACAATTTCTCGAGCGCTTTCCACACCGATAGTATCCACTGGATAATCTTGCAAGTCCATCATAAATTTTAATTTTTTTCAGTACTTTTCGTAAATTTCACTTTTCTTACTCAAGTCTGAAATTTATTCCAATGCAATGTGAACCGAAATACTGTCTAGCACGAGATACAAAGGCAAACTAGACGTTGAGCTTGCAGAGAAAGGCACAAAAAGGAGAATTGTCTCTAACGGAACTCTAAAGACAAACTACAAGAACTAATCTGAAGTATACGCAGGTCTTAGTTGCTTGGAATTATACAATGACTCTCCACTTAAAGATTTGATTCGCCATGTAGACGATGGTGACACGAATCATGCATAGCCTACAATTTCATTTGTGACTTTTGCAAGTAAAATGAGAAAAGTTTATCCATGTAGGAATTTTGCCTCACACGTTTCGGATTTTGGTCTCACTGGTGAGGTAAGATTCTAATATTGTAACTTATTTGTAGTAGGATGTTTTATGTATATGGTCCATTTTTTATATACAGATGGCTACACGAAATATCGGAAGTCGTTCGAAACAAGAATCGTAGATCTTCTCGAAATTTTCTTAAATGGAACACCCTGTGCTTTTCATCGGCATGGAATAGCTTATTTGCTACTCTTCAGTTTCATTTATCATTCATTTTACCCAAACCGACTCGTTTTTTAGTTAAATTCGTCTTTTTCCGAAACCACCCCTTATCAATCAAAACTAGGTGAGAAAGTTATATCTTTTCATGGGAGCACGTGTATATTTTATTGTTATTAGGTGCGGAATAAATTACGCAACATTTTTTATATTTGCAATTATATATCTGTTTCAAAGGTTCAGAGATATTCATCAAAAGCTGTTATTAGACATAGAATTCTAATACGAATAATACCATTTACAACAAATTTTTATAATTCTTATAACCAGACTAGTATCTTTTTTTTAATACGCCTTTCTACTGCGTTAAAAGGTGTCCAGACAATCGAAACCTGAAAAATGTATTACAAAGATTTATATAAGCGGGACACGTGGACTATACAAAACCAGTTAAGAGTAGACTAGTTCGAATTGAAGAAAAGGAATTTTCCGCAGTGTTATCTGCTACCTAAAATCCTTCAGTTAGTCAAGAAGCAATAAGTTCTGCTATGGGTGTTAGTGAACGAAACGTTCAAAGGATTTTGATGGATAACCGTTTTCATGCGCATCATATCTAGCTTCATCAACAACTATTTGATATAGATTTGGAGCGACGCGTCGTATTTTACAATTGGGTTCAACGTGAAATTGATATAACTTACCACTTTTCTGTTTTGTTCTCAGATGAAGCCATATTCCACAAAAATGGATTTGTGAATCGCCATAACTAACACTATTCAAATCAGAATCTGAGGATTTTCCTGCAGGTTGACTATCAAGTATCAACACAAATGGTCAATAATCTTGTGACGAAATTATTGGTGAATATGTTATAGGATCTTATTTTTAACGGGCATATGAATCGAGCTATGTACCTTGATTATTTGCAAAATCTATGTGCAAATTTGCGAATAACCGTGAGGAACGAAATGTGGCTGCAACACGATGGCCCATTATTCCGTTTACGTCAGGGACCATTTTAATGTATTCTTATCGTTAGATTGGCAGAGGAGGGGTGTGCAGTTGGTCACCTCGATCCCCGGATTTAACTAAACTGGATTTCTTTTTGTGGGGATATGTTAAGCAAATTGTTTACCAAGAGCCGCCAACTATGCAAGAAAATATGCAACAAAGAATAAGCAACGCGATTGAGGGTATTACACCCGATATGTTAAGAAGAGTAGCAAGGTATTTTCAAAACCGCCTTCAGTTGTTTATGCATACGTTAACGATGTCACAATAATTTTGAAACAAAGCTATTCATAAGTTTGCTATGTCTAGGAACAGCTTTTGATAAATATCTCTGAAACTTTGAAATATATCAGTATAATTACAAATATAAAAGATAATAATATATAATCGAGTGGATTTGGTTATAGCGAATACTTAATGAAATTGACAGGGTAGCAAAGGAGTTATCCCGTGCCGACGAAAATATTTTGAAAATTTCGAGAAAATCTACGATTCTCGTTTTCGTCCATACGCTATACTATCTGTATAAAAATAAAATAGACCATATACATAAAATATCCTACAACAAATGATAATTAATTTTGTTTGTTCTTGAAAGATACAGAGAGATCAACACATGTCTATTCAGACAAAGAAACTGTTATATCTTTGAAAGCACTCGGTACAAGATGCTGAAATTTTGTTGAGGTAATGTACAAAGCGAGGAGAATTCAAATCTAGAATAATATATAGGGTGTTGCATTAAAAAATATATAAGTTTGTGTCATGGACTTATGGGCCACTCTGTATTTGTGAAAATATTTTTATGTGCTGTCTAGCAAGCATTTTATTGCTCCACTTTAATATTTTTTCTAATACAAATCATTTAGATGTAGTACATAGAAGACGGGAGCTAAGATGCAGGACCCTGTATAGAAATATAACACTATTTTTCTCCAGTGCAAATAAAAGCTTTTTGCCTAACTTCTTAGTCATCATTTGACTCCTATAATATGTGGTTTGGTGCTGAACTTGTTATTCTAGGACAACCTGTATATATGAAATAAAAATAAACTCCACTAAAGGATTTAAGAGTAGATTTTTTTTACAAACACGCACATTTTTACTTAACGATAATGAAGGCTTATCTTTTTTCATTTAAAAAGACTAAATTTAAAATTCAATACACAGTGTACATGAATAACTGTACTTTATTATTGTTATTAACGTCCTACAATCCATTTTTTTCCTCTTAAATAAGCCACAGGATAGAATTTTAATGCTTCATATCGAACCATAATCATAAAGAATCAATTTTTTAAGGAGATAAAAACTCCATTAAGACAGCTTCATTGTCTATAAAACCATACACACAGTATTTATCTACCGAGTAATGTGAAGGAAAAGAATAAGGAATGCGTAAGCGTATAAATAGAATTACTTGAAATATTAAAACAAATTTATGAAATATGAAAAATATGAAAACACAAGTATTTTTTATGTTTCATATATTTTTTTTAACTTCTGAAGTAATTCTTAAAGATATTACCATTTGCTGAGGACGATAATTGTAATTGTTATCGAAACGTACAGATTGATGTAAAATATAAATAAAGAAATTACACTATTTAATTACTCAAAAGATAAATATTTTAATTATGTGTGATATCGCTACGAAAACTTTCTTAACATAAAGGCTGAAGATTATCACAACACTTCTTAATTTGAATCAACAGCAAATACTTCATGAATAGGCTATAGCACTGAAGAATTCTATAGTGTACAAACAAAATGCAAATTTTTTTGAAAAATAAAAACATTTTATTTTTCAATAGTCTCCTTTACGGCCAACACACATATTTAAATGATATTCCAAATTTGAGATGCCTTTATTGAATTCATTGAATCCAATTCCTCGAAATAGCTATTTACTGTAGCGATTGTATCAAAACTATCTCTTACCGACGACTCCATTTGTTTAGGTTTGAAAGCAGATGATAATCACTGGGAGCCAAACCTGACGAATAGGACCGATGAGGCACTAGTTCAAATCCTAATTCATGAATTTTGGCCATTGGAACCGTAGACTTTCGGGAGTAGGTGCTTTATCCTGATGAAGATTCACTTTCCTCTTTGCCAAGTAAGGCTGTTTCTCTTTGATCTTGTCACTATGTTGTTGCTGAAATTGGTATAATATGTCGCCATTCATTGTTTTCCTCTTGTCTAAGTAGTCAACCAAGATAATTCCTTGAGCATATCAGTTGCCACAATGTTTCTTGCTGACAAAACCGTTCTTCAATACTTCAGTTACGGGAGAATCTCTTTGAATCCATCGTTTGGACTATTCTTTGGTTTCGGGAGTGTAATGATGGAGCTAGATTTCATCGTAGGCTACGAAACGGTGCAAAAGGTCGTTGGTATTGTTCAAAAACGCGCCAAAAGGACGCGAGAAACTCTAAAACATTCAGTTTTTACAACGTTGTGAGCAACCACGGCACCCAATCACCCACAGTCATTTGAGATACCCGCTGTGTCTATTATCTAGTGTCTTTATAATCGACGGTCACCCGATACAATACGGTTTACTTTTAGCAGTTTTTGGATGTTCACTGGGGGATTCATCACTTGTGCTAACACGACCGCGACCCAGTTTTGATTCATTCAAAACAAAGGTTCACATTCCTATAGTGTTGAATCTAGCTCTGCTTTAATATTGGTTGGTGTTAAGCCTTTCAAAATCACACTTTGGCGTACTGTCAATAACGGACTCGTTAAGAGATTGCTTGGCATTGCCATATTTAACTTTTTAAAATATGTGATTCTATACTCTTGTAGTTATTTAAGTCAAAATACGAATAACTATGTTCCTGAAATGACAAATTATATTCAAATCAAAAATAGACGTTCTTTTCTGTAGAAATAAACTAAAATTCTAAACTTTCTACTAAAATGTAATTTTGATATGATAATTAAAAAGTTCAAAAAACCCAGTTATTGACCAGAAATATTTAGCTAATGACCAAAATTTATCCAATGAATGACCAGATACTATGCAGTAATTTTTGGGATGAAGAAATAAAGACCTAGTGAACAACAGTTTGATTCAAAAACGTATTTAGACATATTTCCTCTACTGCTCACTAATTCTAGTGCCTCAATTTTTTCTATGATATCGGTATTCTTGCACCATATCTGATCCAACTTTTCTGGCCATATCCAACTTTGTGGGCCACTCTTGTGCATAACTCGGACTTCGACTTCATTCCTTTTCTTATAGATGACAACACCAGGAAAATAATTACCTTCATATCTTACTATTACAAAGTCTGGTACTGTTACTGCCTGGCCAGCATGACTTGAAGTGTTTGTATAGGAGTCCGATTTAAATGAATCCGAGTCTGACTTATTTCTTTTACTAGTTGATCGAATTCCTGTAACTATCTCTGCATTATTTCCTTGTTCATTATTTTCTTTCAAGTCAAAATCTGAATCAGAAACATTTGCCATATCATCGGAACTATCAGATTCTGCAATTTTCTTTTTCTGCCCAACTACTTCTTTTCTATTGTCTCGATCAAGTCTTCTCTGTTCTTTAGCATCTCTATGGATTTCTTCTCAGTTTCTTTTGTTTCGTGAAATTCGAGAAGTTTCTACTCTTGAAAATGCAAATGTTTGTTCCAGACGTTATCAACATTGATGTTTGTTGGTAACTGCAATGGTAGGCGTTTAACCATATCTTTTATGTTGCTTGTATACTCGGTGATTTCTATATCACAGCTATATTGTTTCTTAGTAAACCTGGTCACATACATTAATTTTGTCAATGGACTTATGTTAGTACTACCATTAATTTCGTTATTTTGCGTGTACGTATTTTGCGTGTACGTATTTTGAGTAATTGTATCAACCCTACAGTTAGCATCATTACCAACAACATGGAAACTGTCTTCATCAATAGTTATGTTTCAATTTTCTGTATCGATTTCATTGATTTCATTTGGAAAATTTTCTTTTCTATTATGATATTAGGATTTTGATTTTCATCTTCTTTTCTTTCCATATCAGCATACTTATCCCATATCTTGAATAACTTGTCGTTTTTCAATTATTTTCTCAATGTTCTTACCTGCCTGTATTGATCAAGTGTAGTAGGTGAAATTTCTTTTTCCAGTGTTAATAAGAACTGATTATTCGAATTGTCCATAATGTTATCATCACCTGTTTCAGTACACCGTCTTTTTTCGTCTTTCTTTATACGTATGGTAAAATCCACGTTGTTAACATTAAAGGGAAACAGACCACACGCTTTGAATGATGTTGGCACACTTTTCACCAAGCACATTTAAGTGGTCTAAATACGCCTACGTCACACGGTTGTAAAATGTCAGTAGCATTTGGTAATAAACAATACAATACAATATTTATGACCGTCTAATAAAAAGAGAATTGGGAATTTAATGTTACTTTCTAATAACCAATTATAAAATCTGTTTGCAAAATAGTGAAAAAATGTTGGTCCCACCATCCAACTGGTATCATTCCTTGCCACAGAACAACTATCTGGGATTGAAAGCGCAAGATCTCTCGGTATTCGTTTATATGGTACACTATACAGGGCGGAGCAATTTTCCTGACTAAATGCGATCGCCATCTTCAAAAATGTCGGAAGAATTTTCTTCTTTAAGATAATCCTCTAAATTTTGAAACCATTCCCTAATGTTTTGTTCGGTCTTTTCGAAATCATATCTGCATTTCTCTTAGAAATAGATGACTTTCTTCGTAAAAAAAGTTGCAGCCATTTTTCTACAAGTCTCTCATTTTTGAAGGGATTCTCTCTGTTAGTTTCTGTCATTATTTTGTGAACTGCATCGCGTACTTCATCTGCATTGGAAAACCAATTTTAGCCTTGTCTATAATCCACTTTTCTAATTTTCCTTCTTTGTCTGGCGTAAGAATGGCGGATGGTCCCATCTTTCTTATGTTGGGATCACTCTTTCCATGCAGCTTATTAATAAGGGTGCCCTTTGGAATATTAAATTGATTGCTTGCCTTAATAGAACTTAATCTCCCATCCTGTACCTCTTTAATCGCAGATTTCAAATAGTCAAGAGAATATTTGAATCGTTGATATCCTCTTTTAGGTGTTTCTGCCATCTAAAACGGAACATCAATCTTTAATTCTGAGTTGTACATACCAATAATTAAAATAGAAAAAGGTATAATGGGAATGAATACAGAATAAACAACAAATTTCTGGTTAACTACCATTTTTTGATTAGTGGTCATTTACTGGATAACCACATATAATCCTGTAATTGGCCGCATTTCATAAAATGATTTCTGATTAAGATAAACATGGTCACATACTAGAGGTTAAAAACCAGAGCAGAAATATGGTTGAAATAATGCTATTGAATGACCATTTTATTCAGATATGAGCAGTACATAAGCATATTTTACATTTCCCGCCAAGCCAGTGGATTACCATATCCGGTCATTCATTAGCTTCATACCAATTACACCAACTAGTACGTGAATAAATGTGTTTTTTGTAGTGAAATAGCAGTTTATAGTATATATTTCATCTTTCATGTTATTACATATGGAAATTACTGAACAGAATGGTACTATGTTAATTTTAAGTTATGCCCATACTACTCTTACCTTACTATTTCAATGCAGAAACTCGAAGAAATCGCGCCACTTTTTATACCATTTATAACTACTAGATTACAGCAACAGGGTTGCCAATACAGTTAAATGAAACCTAAACGATCAACAATGGTGATTTAACACTTCAAATTTCGTTTTTGTGTAAAAATGCCTTATAAATAGAAAAAATTACACATTTTGGTCATTTACTGGTCCCTGGTTATTTATTGGATGGTTCACCCTAATAGATTTATTTAATTGTACTGTTGTTTAATCTTTTTATGTACTTGGTGTGTATTTTTCTTATTTTTATTGTATTATTATTGAAACTCCACTTCTCCTATTATAGATATATTTATATTTAATTATATTAAACACATTTTCTCACATTTCTAATTGAATTCTACTTTATTCTTGCTAATCTTAACGGTATACTACAACTCGTGTGTTCAGATATATATATATATATATATATATATATATATATATATATATATATATATATATATATATATATATATATATATATATATATATATATATCATTGAGGTAGGAATAGAAAGGACATGATACCACTTCATCCATACAAAAACGTCCGTGGTAGGTGGACTAAATCTGCTATCAACATGGAGGATGGTCACCTATGAAACGTTATACGTTGTATTTTCTTGTCCACTTTATTATTGCTAGAGCAACTACGCAGAGCACAACAAGCCATCACTATTATTTATAAAATACAAATAATGTCACTTATAAACTTTACACCAGAAAATGACGTAAATCAGGTAACAATATGGCCGACTTGGACGCTTTTCGAGATAACATGTCGTCTTCTATTCCTACCTCAATGATATATATATATATATATATATATATATATATATATATATATATATATATATATATATATACATAAGTGGTGCATTAGTGTGACAAAGTCCCATATCTCCTTTATTTAAAGAGATACAAAAAAATTAAATAAAAAGTTGTAAGATATGTTCTGGTGCATATTCCAAAATATTTTTAATTATACAGGGTAGATCATAAAAGCTTAGAAGTAATTTAAATTTTTTTTAAATAGAAAACCCTATATATTATTACATATTTAGATTCTACATACAATTTATGTATAATGTCCTATACCTAAGTCTAACCGTTTTGACAAATTTCAAATTTTTGTCAAAAATGACGTTTGCAGGCCAAAACATAGGTGGAAATCTTTTCTAAACGAAGCCTTTATCAATTAGTTATGGTTGGTTTCCTTGGAAATGGGACCTACTCTAATGGGCTGTATTGATATTTTTGTAATACATTCATACAGGGTGATCAAAATGGACAATAAAAGTAGATTCAAAAACCTATAAAGTCATTTTTTTAAATGGAAACCCCTATTTTTTAATTCTATCTTATTTAGCATTAAAAATAAGGGTGACTTTGTATAAGAGTGTATATTCCAAAAATTGTAGTTTTGAAATAATGACAATTTAACATTTTTTATTGTAAAAAGGCTATTCGGCTTTTAAGTTTTGTTGTTAGTTAGCCGTGACGGCGAGGCGTGGCATATAAAAATAATAGAGATCATCAGAAACATCATTATTTAGTGTCAGTTGTTAATTTGTGTGATGCGTTAGTGTATTTTATAGCAAATTGATTTAAAACTTGAATTAAAATTGTAAATAACGAATTTTTCGCAAGCCGAGATTTTTGTTTTGGGAGCTAGTGATAAGAATACGCTCTTAGCAAGAAGACTTTATCAACAACGGTTTCCCGAGAGACGGCATTTGAAAAGCTTTTGGAGCGTTTTGAAATAACTGGCAATGTGTTATATGAAAAAAATACTAGGGAAAAACGTGCACAGACTGAGGAAAATCAATTAAATGTACTATTGACAGTTACTGAAAATCCATATATTTGAAAACGACCCATTCCTCAGCAGGTTGGTGTTGAACGACGTACGGTACAGCGGATATTGAAGTCTCAAAAAATGCACCCCTATCACATTCAACTACTTCAAGAGTTGGTTCCTGAAGATTATCAAAGACGACTGGAATTTTGTCAATGGGCTCAAAACAAAATAAACCAACAAAGAAATTTTGATTTTATTTGCAGATGAGGCCACATTTCACAGAAACGAAAATGTAAAGAGACGCAATTTTCATTACTATCGAAAATCCACATTTTGTAAGATATACTTCTCAAACTAGATGGTCTTTAAATGTTTGGGGAGGTGTTGTCGGTAATCATGTAATTGGACCATATTTTTTTGATCAACGAGTAACAGGGCAAGTATACTAAGACTTTCTGCAAAACCATCTACCTAATTTGTTGCGTCAAGTGCCACAAGATACGCAACAAGAAATGTGGTTTCTTCATGATGGGGCCCCAGTACATCATACAGGTCCGATAATAACTTTTTTAAATGCTAGATATCCAGTTGGATTGGCAGGGGAGGGCCTGTTGCTTGGCCTGCTAGATCCCCAGGTCTTACTAAAATGGACTTTATCATATGGGGGTACGTCAAAGTGCAGATTTATAAAATACCGCCTACAACAAAGGAAGACATGAAGATTAGGGTTAGAAACTGTTTTCAAAACATTAGTGTTGAAATGTGTAGAAATTTAAGCAGCGAATTTGAGAGACGTGTTGCATTGTGTATTCAAGAAAGAGGCGGACATTTCGAACAACTTATTAGGTAGTACGTATTTGACGTGTTTCTAGTACTTTTATCTGTATAATTAGTTACAGGTTTAGTTACATTAGAGGTGTTAAGTTTATGATTAGGATTAGGACATAATTTGTTGAATCAAAAAAATATTGTCTTTACTTTAAGTTCGTTTAATAAAATAATTATTTATATGGGGTTCAATAAATTGTAATATTTCGATCTGAAGTGCTCGATTTTTTTTTTCGCCGCGCCCCGCCGTCACGGCCAACTAACAACAAAACTTGAAAGCCGTATAGCCTTTTTACAATAAAAAAATGTTAAATTGTCATTATTTCAAAAACTACAATTTTTTGGAATATACACTCTTATACAAAGTCACCCTTATTTTTAATGCTAAATAAGATAGAATTAAAAAAATAGGGGGTTTCCATTTAAAAAAATGACTTTATAGGTTTTTTGAATCTACTTTTTATTGTCCATTTTTGATCACCCTGTATGAATGTATTACAAAAATATCAATACAGCCCATTAGAGTAGGTCCCCATTTCCAAGGAAACCAACCATAACTAATTGATAAAGGCTTCGTTTAGAAAAGATTTCCACCTATGTTTTGGCCTGCAAAAAAAATTTGAAATTTGTCAAAAACGGTTAGACTTAGGTATAGGACATTATACATAAAATGTGTCTAAAATTGTATGTAGAATCTAAATATGTAATAATATATAGGGTTTTCTATTTAAAAAAATTTAAAATTACTTCTAAGCTTTTATGATCTACCCTGTATAATTAAAAATATTTTTGGAATATGCACCAGAACATATCTTACAACTTTTGTATTTAATTTTTTTGTATCCCTTTAAATAAAGGAGATATGGGACTTTGCCACACTAATGCGCCACCCTGTATATATATATATATATATATATATATATATATATATATATATATATATATATATATATATATATATATATATATATATATATATATATATATATACATATGTATAATTAAAAGGCTATGAAGTTAGCCTCCTCGATGTAACTTATGCAATAACTTATTTCGTATCGGGGCGCAAAAATTTATGCCTAATTATCGCGGTAGAAAGGATTAGTTGATTAGTCTTACCCTTATCCTCTAATCAATGAAATTTTTTCCACAATCCATTTCCAGTAGAGGCGCAAATTTTAATGTTTGAAGCGCACAATTGGCGCCTAATTACAAAATAAACAAAATTATTAATGCAGACGTTCATGGCTGTAAAGTTAGCCGTGTTGATGTAATTTTTGCAATAACTTATTTCCTATGGGGACGTAAAATTTAACTTTAAGGTAAGCATAATAGATGTCTAATTATGGCGCAAAAAAAAATTTATTTATTTACAACGCTACGATGCCTTCTCGATGTAATGTATGCAATAACTCATTTCCTATGGGAGCGCAAAATTTTATTTTAGCGGCGCAAAACAGCGCATGATTGGCACCTAATTACTGCAGAAAAAATGGTTTATGTAAAATCTCGTGACTCAGTGAAGTTAGCCGTGCTTATAGAATTTTCCAGTGAGGTGTAACATTTAATTTTAACGACATAGTGTTAAAATGACCTGGCTCTCTTTACACACCTTGTATATGCATAAGAATAAAATCTCAAACGATCCTTTACGTAAGGTAAAACTAGTGTAACTGTTGAACTCATTCAATTCTAAAGATTAGATATTGAAACCCGACTGTCGTTGAATAAATTAGAGATATACCTAACATGTAAATTAAATATCAGCTTACCGTCGTCCAGCATTGTGGTAAAGGGAAACTTGTATTTTCTATTATATTTTAAATATTTTCCTATTCGTTATCAAACCATGTATTTCGGATCGTAAGCCTTAAAAAGTAGACAGATTTTCTGTAGAATTAATTATAACGATACGGTAAAAAACGTGCAGAACGTATGCGTGCAATAATTAGGTTTTAGAAAACGGTTAAACCTTTGTCAAACTGATTACAACGACACAAAGAAGCACATCTGTCCATGCAATTTTATGGGAAAGTAACATCCAGTTAGCCCAATTTGCGATAATTCCTAGATAAGGGCCAGTCTTACATCCCGTTGATATAATTATAACCGCACAATAAAGTACAAGATAAGAGAAACAAGGGCATACAAAAATAGTACATACTTTTGTGAGAAAAACGCCAAGCCTTATATTAGACCCTTAACGCAAATTCTCAGAAACTGCTACAAAGAGAGTACGTAATTATACGATGAAGTGGGGGAGCCAAGAGTCAGGTTGGCTGCCTTATATTCAAGAAGCAGCATAGATTCAAACTTGGTAAAGCACAATAAAGCACAATATTAGCACAATTTATCCGCGTACCTTTCCAATTTGTCTGCCGTAGCGTCGGGAGATCCTGGATCTGCGTGACGACTAAAATTCTCTTAAAAAATTCATTCATACACTGTTTTCTTGTAGCACGCATGAAAACTTTACTAGTAGATTGCAGCACAAAGCACTTTTATACGAGAACATTATATGGTAACCTTGTTTTAGATGGACTGCGTGTCCACTTGTCTCCTCTGAATAAACACGTTTTAAACGGGTTTTTTTTTTGCAGCAGAATTAAAACCTTTAACAGAACATTGCCGCACACCGTTAAGTTTGATATGTTAAAATGTTTTAGTAATAATAATTCTGAAGTTGCAAGTGAATTATATTTTAATCGTTAACCGGAAGGAAGACAGCCCAATAATTAATTCTATTTTCAAACGATTAAGAGAAAATCTCGTGCATCATGGGACCTTAACAGTAGTACACGGGCACTTGTCCTCATTTTACGGTGCAATGCCACCCACACCCTATTTTATACGCCCACGTGACGGATTTTCCACCCTTATTTTTACTCGCTTACGTGTAGGACGTGTTTTACCCTATTTTTACACACCACGTGTGAGCCACTGCATACCTAATTATTTTACTCGCTTACGCATAGGAGGTGTATTTTCACTATTTTATGACGCATGCAGGACATATTTTATATTTTTCTGATATTAAAAGAAACTAATTAAGGTAAAGATAACGTATACGTTTGATTTTAAAATACACTATAAATTCTATAACGATAACAAACAGTTAATGATATTGCATAAGCAGTTAATTACCCTGTTGTCATACAATGTGAATGTACGGTCTAACGATTATTTAAAATGTGTTTATCAATATTTTATTAGGATTCCGTTTTTGTCAAAAAGATTGCATAATTGTTGTTATTAGGTTCTTTTAATCACCATCTACAGATTGTGGTCCTCTACCTGTTTGACAATTCATTTGAATATATTTTAAAATGAAATTGTTTTAAAAATAAAATGTGTAATTAACTAATTGATTAACCTGCTTACAGCAATAGTAATTATCGAAAATTAAGGAATGTCGCTTTTATTTATTTACCTTTTAATACGTATCATTTACATGCAATATATTTTAGTTTTAAATATGAGTCACAATGTGTCGCAATCCTTTTGCTTTAATTATGGGTCATAATTAAATCTAGTTGTCGCTCAAGGTAATCACTACCAAATTAATCTCATGTACAGCAAGAAACTTAATATCAATAATGTATAACAAAGTATTTTTTATAATGCCATCTTTCGCATAGTTTAATGTCCATGTATGGGTCGTATTTTAGCCTTGGGAGATCGGATTTGGTCTGGGTCAGACTAGGGTTGGTCCAGTATCGGAGATTGTATTCTAAATTGTCTCCTGTGACAGTTAGCTTTACAAAACACAAACACAACGACAAGCACGAGCACGAGCACAAGCATAAACACAAGCACAGGAACATTTACAGGCCCAAGAACCTGCACATGCACAAACACAAGCACAGGAACAAACACAAGCACAAGAACCAGTACGAGCGCAAGCACAAATACAAGCACAGGAACAAGCACAAACACAAGAATCAACACAGCACAATCACAGTACAAGCACAAGCGCAAGCACAGGTACATACAAACAACAAACACGAAAAACGAAAAATCGCAAACACGAAAAACGAAAATGAAATTCGCAAAACGAAAATCGTAAACACGAAAACGAAACGAAAAATGAACGATTCAAAACGAAACGAAAACAGACACGATTCATGCACGAAATGAACAGAAACACGAAAATGAACGAACTGCACACGAAAAATGCACACGAACAATCGCACACGAAAATCGCAAATCACGACGAAATGAAAAATTCAGACACGAAACAACCGAAAATTCAACACGAAAATGAAAATCAACACGAAAAGAAACGAAAATCACGAAAAATTCGAAACACGAAAAATCGTAAACACGAAACGAGAAATTCCAAACACAAACAAATTCGCGCACAAAATGAAAACGATTCGCAAACACGAAAAAAATCAAACACGAAAATGAAAACGAAAATTCGCAAACACGAGAAATGGTAAAATACAAATTCACAAACACGAAAATTCGCAACGAGAAATAACAACACACAAACTGCAAAGCATAACGCAAGCACAATCACAAGCACAAGCACAAATACAATCATAAGTACAAGAACAATCAAAGCACATGCACAAACACAATCACAAGTACAAGCACAAGTACTTACAAATACACAAACACCAAAAACGAAAACGAAAATTCTCAAACACGAAAATCGTAAACACGAAAAACGAAAACGAGAAATTCGCAAACACGAAAATCGTAAACACGAAAATGAAAACGAAAATTTCGCAAACACGAAAATGAAAACGAAAATTCGCAAACACGAAAAACGAAAAATCGCAAACACGAAAAACGAAACGAAAATTCGCAAACACGAAAAATCGTAAACACGAAAACGAAAACGAAAGATTCGCAAACACGAAAAACGAAAAACGAACAAGTACAAACACAAGAATCAACACAAGCACAATCACAAGTACAAGCACAAGCAAGCACAAGTACATACAATACACAAACACGCTAATGCGAAATCATACAAGTACGCACACACGGAAAAACAAGCAAACACGAAAAACCGCAAAACATACAAACACACAAACACGAAAAACGAAAACACACAGAGCTGCAGAATGAATTAAGACAGGATTTAAATAAAATGATTTTCTTTGTTTATCTGTTTTATTATTTGTCCTTATATCCGAATGAGTATCAGTTTCAATTCTCCGTCGCTTAGGTAACTTATTCTATATTGTTTAGATTGAGGTCTACTTAACACATTGTAACACCTGTCTCTCTCTCTCTCTATCTGTCTCTCTCTATCTGTCTCTCTCTCTACGTTCTCTCTCTCTCTCTCTCTCTCTCTCTCTCTCTCTCTCTCTTCTCTTTTTCTCTCCTCTCTCTCTCTCTTCTCTCTTAGTTGAGACAGGTGTTACAATGTGTTAAGTAGACCTCAATCTAAACAACATGTAAGTTACTCTAAGCGACAAATCTGATACTCTTCCATTGACTAAATAATAAAACAGATAAACAAAGAATCATTATTTAAATCTGTCTTAATTCATTCTGCAGCTGTGTGTTTTCGTTTTTCGTGTTTGTGTGTTTTATGTTTCTTTTCGTGTTTCTGTTTGTGTTGCTGCATGTATGATTTCGTCGTGTTGTGTATTTGTACTGTGCTTGCGGATTGTGCTTGTGTTATTCGATTGTGCTGTGTTGTACTTGTTCTGTGTTTGTGCTTGTGTCGTGTGATTCTTTGCTTGTGTTTGTTTCATGCTTGTGTTTGTGCGTGCTTGTGCTTGTGCTTAGTATTTGTGCGTGCTTGTGATTGTCTGTGTTTATGCTTTGCGAGTTTGTGTTGTTATTTTCGTGTTTGAGTTCGTTTGTTTTTGTTCGATTTTTCGTGTTTGCGAATTTTCGTTTTCGTTTTCGTGTTTGCGATTTTCGTTTTCTGTTTGCAATTTTTCGTTTCATTTTCATGTTCGATTTTCGTGTTTGCGAATTTTCGTTTTCATTTTTGTGTGCGAATTTTCGTTTTCGTTTTCGTGTTTGCGAATCTTTCGTTTTCGTTTTCGTGTTTACGATTTTCGTGTTTGCGAATTTTCGTTTTCGTTTTCGTGTTTGATTTTTCGTTTTCGTGTTTGCAAATTTTCGTTTTCATTTCTCGTGTTTGCGAATTTCTCATTTTCGTTTTCGTGTTTACGATTTTCGTGTTTGAAATTTTCGTTTTCGTTTTCGTGTTTGCGTATTTGTACGTACTTGTGCTTGCTTGTGCTTGTAGATTTTGCTTGTCTGATTCTTGTGTTTGTGCTGGTTCCTGTGTTTGTGCTTGTACTCGTGCTGATTCTTGTACTTGTTTGTTCCTGTGCTTGTGTTTGTGCATGTGTTTGTGATGTCTTGCTTGTGCTTGTGCTTGTATTTGTGCTTGTGATTGTGCTTGTGTTTATGCTTTGCGAGTTTGTGATTGTTATTTCTCGTGTTTGAGAATTTTCGTGTTTTGAATTTGTATGTTTACGATTTCTCGTGTTTGCAATTTTCGTTTTCGTTTTCGTGTTTGCGATTTTCGTTTTCGTGTTTGCGAATTTTCGTTTTCAATTTTCATGTTTCCGATATTTTCGTGTTTGCGAATTTTCGGTTTTAATTTTTTGTGTGCGAATTTTCGTTTTCGTTTTCGTGTTTGCGAATCTTTCGTTTTCATTTTTCGTGTTTGCGATGTTTTGTTTTCGTGTTTGCGAATTTTTCGTTTTCATTTTCGTGTTTGCGAAATTTTCGTTTTCATTTTCGTGTTTGCGAATTTCTCATTTCGTTTTCGTGTTTACGATTTTTCGTGTTTGAGAATTTTCGTTTTCGTTTTCGTGTTTGCGTATTTGTACGTACTTGTGCTTGCGCTTGTGCTTTCTTGTGATTGTGCTTGTGCTGATTCTTGTGTTTGTGCTGGTTCCTGTGTTTGTGCTTGTACTCGTGCTGATTCTTGTACTTGTTTGTTCTGTGCTTGTGTTTGTGCATGTGTTTGTGATTGTTCTTGTATGCTTGTGCTTGTATTTAGTGCTTGTGATTGTGCTTGTGTTTATGCTGCAGTTTGTGTGATTATATTTCTCGTGTTTGAGAATTTTCGTGTTTGAATTGTATGTTTACGATTTCTCGTGTTTGCGAATTTTCCTTTTCGTTTTCGTGTTTGCGATTTTCGTTTTCGTGTTTGCGAATTTTCGTTTTCAATTTTTCATGTTTCCGATATTTTCGTGTTTGCGAATTTTCGGTTTTAATTTTTTGTGCAATTATTCGTTTTCGTTTTCGTGTTTGCGAATCTTTCGGTTTCATTTTCGTGTTTGCGATGTTTGTTTTCGTGTTTGTGAATTTTCGTTTCATTTTCGTGTTTGCGAAATTTTCGTTTTTCATTTTCGTGTTTGCGAATTTCTCGTTTTCGTTTTCGTGTTTACGATTTTTCGTGTTTGAGAATTTTCGTTTCGTTTTCGTGTTTGCGTATTGTACGTACTTGTGCTTGCGCTTGTCTTTGATTGTGCTATTGTGCTGATTCTTGTGTTTGTGCTGGTTCCTGTGTTTTGTGCTTGTACTCGTGCTGATTCTTGTCGTTTTTGTTCCTGTGCTGTGTTTGTGCATGTGTTTGTGATTGTTCTTGTACTTGTGTTGTGCTTGTATTTGTGCTTGTGATTGTGCTTGTGTTTATGCTTTGCGAGTTTGTGTGATTGTTATTTCTCGTGTTTGAGAATTTTCGTGTTTGTAATTTGTATGTTTACGATTTCTCGTGTTTGCGAATTTTCGTTTTCGTTTTTCGTGTTTGCGATTTTTCGTTTTTCGTGTTTGCGAATTTTTCGTTTTCATTTTTTCATGTTTCCGATTTTTTCGTGTTTGCGAATTTTCGGTTTAATTTTTTTGTGTGCGAATTTTCGTTTTCGTTTTCGTGTTTCGAATCTTTCGTTTTCATTTTCGTGTTTGCGATGTTTTGTTTTCGTGTTTGCGAATTTTCGTTTTCATTTTTCGTGTTTGCAAATTTTCGTTTTCATTTTCGTGTTTGCGAATTTCTCGTTTTCGTTTTCGTGTTTTACGATTTTTCGTGTTTGAGAATTTTCGTTTTCGTTTTCGTGTTTGTGTTTTGTACGTATTTGTGCTTTGCGCTTGTGCTTGTACTTGTGATTGTGTTTGTGCATGTGCTTGTGTTGTTCTTGTGACTTGATGCTTGTATTTGCTTGTGCTTGTGATTGTGCTTGTTTATGCTTTGCAGTTTGTGTGGTTTGTTATTCCTCGTGTTCGAGAATTTTCGTGTTTTGAATTTGTATGTTTACGATTTCTCGTGTTTGCAATTTTCGTTTTCATTTCCGTGTTTCGATTTTTTCGTGTTTGCGAATTTTCGGTTTTCATTTTTTTTTGAGTGTGCGAATTTTTCGTTTTTCGTTTTTTGTGTTTGTAAATTTTTCGTTTTCGTTTTTTCGTGTTTACGATTTTTCGTGTTTGCGAATTTTCGTTTTCATTTTTCGTGTTTGCGATTTTTTTCGTGTTTGCGAATTTTCGGTTTTCATTTTTTTTTGTGCACGAATATTTCGTTTTTCGTTTTTTGTGTTTGCGAATTTTTCGTTTTCGTTTTTCGTGTTTACGCATTTTCGTGTTTGCGAATTTTCGTTTTCGTTTTCGTGTTTGCGATTTTCGTTTTCGTGTTTGCGAATTCTTCGTTTTCATTTTCGTGTTTGCGAATTTTCGTTTTCATTTTCGTTTTCATTTTTCGTGTTTGCGAAATTTTCGTTTATCATTTTTCGTGTTTTGCGATTTTCGTGTTTGCGAATTTTTCGTTTTCGTTTTTCGTGCTTGCGATTTTCGTTTTCGTGTTTGCAATTTTTGTTTCATTTTCGTGTTTGCGATTTTCGTGTTTGCGATTTTTCGTTTTCGTTTTTCGTGTTTGCGATTTTCATTTTCGTGTTCGCGAATTTTCGTTTTCTTTTTCGTGTTTGCGAATTTTCGTTTTCGTTTTTCGTGTTTGCGAAATTTTCGTTTTTCATTTTTCGTTTTCATTTTTCGTGTTTGCGAAATTTTCGTTTTTCATTTTTCGTGTTTGCGATTTTCGTGTTTGCGAATTTTTCGTTTTCGTTTTTCGTGTTTGCGATTTTTCGTTTTTCGTGTTTGCGAATTTTTGTTTTCATTTTTCGTGTTTGCGATTTTCGTGTTTGCGATTTTTCGTTTTCGTTTTTCGTGTTTGCGATTTTCGTTTTCGTGTTTGCAGTTTTTCGTTTTCATTTTCGTGTTTGCGAAATTTTCGTTTTCATTTCTCGTGTTTGCAATTTCGTGTTTTGCGAATTTTCGTTTTCGTTTTCGTGTTTGCTATTTTCGTATTTGCGAATTTTCATTTTCGTTTTACGTGTTTGATTTTCGTTTTTCGTGTTTGTGTGTTTGTATGTACCTGTGCTTGCGCTTGTGCTTGTACTTGTGATTGTGCTTGTGTTGATTCTTGTGTTTGTGCTTGTTCCTGTGCTTGTGTTTGTGCTTGCGCTCGTACTGGTTCTTGTGCTTGTGTTTGTTCCTGTGCTTGTGTTTGTGCATGTGCTGGTTCTTGGGCCTGTAATTGTTCCTGTGCTTGTATTTATGCTTGTGCTCGTGCTCGTGCTTGTCGTTGTGTTTGTGTTTTTGTAAAGCTAACTTTCACAGGAGACAATTTAGAATACAATCTCCGATACTGGACCAACCTCTAGTCTGACCAGACCAAATCCGATCTCCAGGCTAAAATATGACCCATACATGGACATTAAACTATGCGAAAAATGGCATTAAAAAAATACTTTGTTATACATTATTGATATTAAGTTTCTTGCTGTACATGAGATTAATTTGGTAGTGATTACCTTGAGCGACAACTAGATTTAATTATGACCCATAATTAAAGCAAAAAGGATTCGACACATTGTGACTCATATTTAAAACTAAAATATATTGCATGTAAATGATACGTATTAAAAAGGTAAATAAATAAAAGCGACATTCCTTAATTTTTCGATAATTACTATTGCTGTAAGCAGGTTAATCAATTAGTTAATTACACTTTTATTTTAAAACAATTTCATTTTAAAATATATTCAAATGAATTGTCAAACAGGTAGAGGACCACAATCTGTAGATGGTGATTAAAAGAACCTAATAACAACAATTATGCAATCTCTTTTGACAAAAACGGAATCTAATAAAATATTGATAAACACATTTTAAATAATCGTTAGACCGTACATTCACATTGTATGACAACAGGGTAATTAACTGCTTATGCAATATCATTAACTGTTTGTTATCGTTATAGAATTTAATAGTGTATTTTAAAATCAAACGTATACGTTATCTTTACCTTAATTAGTTTCTTTTAATATCAGAAAAAATATAAAATATGTCCTGCATGCGTCATAAAATAGGTGAAAATACACCTCCTATGCGTAAGCAGTAAAAATAATTAGGTATGCAGTGGCTCACACGTGGTGTGTAAAATAGGGTGTGGGTGGCAGCTTGCACCGTAAAATGAGAGGAGGCAAGTGCCCGTGTACTACTAAACAAACCAACGAAAACATTTTTAATATTGAAGATGCTGAGGAGGTTGCCGTCAACGTTGTCGGAATGGTAGATGCAAATACTTCGATATTAAGCCGTCAAATTGAGGCCGAGTTTGGTATATGCCGAAGTCGAGCATCGTCGGTTCAAAAAAGATACCAATTCTAACCATATAAAATAAGAAAACAACATCTCCAACCAACCGATCCTACACGACGCCTAGAATTTTGTAATTGGTACCTTCAGCAAATAAAACGAAATGCATTATTCTCAACAAATATTGTTTGTACCGAATTGGTATCTTCAGCAAATAAAACGAAATGCATTATTCTCAACAAATATTGTTTGTACCGATGAAGCACGCAATAGTAGTTCCGGGATTTTCAATCGACACAACGAGCACTGGTGGTCCGACATTAATCCGCACTGTCCGTTAGTTTTTTGATACCATAGCCAACTAGGCTTTCCATATAAAAAATACAACTTTATACTATAATTTAAATTTCAAGAATATTTATAACGAATTGATTATACCACTGCTTTATTAAAAAATTGCCTGAAGCAATTATTTTTTTTTATTTTCATGAATAAGCGAGATATAGAAAAAAAATAAAAACTCGAAAGTCTCAATATTTGGTTCTAACTCGAAAACAAAAGACGTTAGCCAAATTTGAAATGCACCATTGAGTTTTTCTCGAAAGAGGTATTGACGATGGAAGGGTCATTTTTTCATACGAACTATAGTTTACGAGATTCCCTATTAAAACGTCGAATTTTGGCCACCCTGTATAGTATCTATTACACCTAGTGACTTGTTGTTTCCCCTTTCCTCTGCTCGATTTTTGAGACAAAATCGATGACGTAGACAAATTTTTAGTTTTAAAGATACAGGCCGAAATTGAATATTGTCCAGTTACGAGGGTGTCGTATCGGGGTTATTATAAAGAATATTTACATTCTGTAAACACATTCTTGAGATACTTTTTTCAGAGGATCAACGTTGCATTGTCCATCAAACATGTATTTTTTCATTTTATTTTTACTACGGTCCTGCATATAATATGAATGAACGAAATTAGAATGTTGCAATGCTATTGGCTAGCACTTTAATTAATTGAGTACCCTAAACCTACTTAAAACTGCTAAAAATATTTACTTCAGTAATTTTCACGAGTCAAAGCAATTGCATCACTCATATTAATACTGCTAGAGGACTCCGATGTTGTCAGAAAATATGTGCCATGTCAAATGTCTAATGCCAGAAATGATATTATGCAAAAGACACTAATTATCACTTAGTACGTAATGTGATCGATTTCCTTCAAGATCGAAATCTATGGGCTATCTTTCACAATGTACTTAAAATTATCAAGGGCCTTTCTTGCACTTGCTTAACTGCTTGTTCTGTCGAATATCTTAAATCATTTATTGTTCTGTCTGGTTGGCTATGGACTTTGTCTGTAAGAAACCTCCAAATAAAAAAATCTAACATAGACAAATGACATAGGAGGCCAATTTATAAATCCATGAGTTCCTATCTATCCCAGAGGAAAATTATTATCTAAAAACGGTCTAACAACTAACGAGTTGTGAGCATGTAATGTTTCCAATTGTCTGATACTACACTTGGAACAATAAATACTGAAAAACAGAAAACGATATGTTAATATATTTATTTGTCGTATGTACAAATTTAATCAGTTTACTATTCAGATGTATGATTTTCTCTAGGAATAAAACATTTTGATTTAGTACAAGTGCAAAAGGTCTTTTCCACTTCTGTATCATTACACCTGCGTGGACGTGGTATAAGTAATTGAGCATACGTGCAGTGTGGTGCGCTTCGGGGATGTTCCTGTAGCGGAGTGTTCGATGGTTGCCATCGGTTAATTCGAACTCCACACATGAAGCATTAAGCCGTATCGTCTGAAGATGTGGAAATGAACCTGGCTGCTGCGGGCGATGAAAGTGAAGAACTCCAGACCATGTTCGATATGTAAGTAAACGTTTATCGAAAGAAATGTAATACTGAGGATAATAAAAGGTTGCTGGCACGTCGCACACCTTCTCACCGTAGAACACAGTAAGATACCACCAGGAAATAATTTATTATATACAATATATACGTTATAAAAAAATTAATTGTCCAAATAGTACACTTCACCGTATAGTATGCATTAATCATCTTCATATACCTCGTGGAACATTGTTAGGGATACTCTACGCGATGAGCACCAGTATTCTTGGTGTAACATGTGATAAATTGCGACCCATCTATCCATGTGTGTATGATGTTCAATAACTCGGTAGCCACTAGGTTGCAATTATTTGTAGCAGCCATAGTATAAATGCATATGACCAGCAAGATGATAACGAGTATGAAGGGCAAATGTGTGTGAATAATATCCCAAATTACCCATGAAGGCGTGATGATGGAAGTAGCGAATTCGTTTATCCAGGTTGGCAAACCATTCAGTATTGCACTGCACACCTTCATATATATTTTTTAGCGCTTCTAATGTGGCAAAATTGCAACCAGTTTGGTTATTAGTTCACATGCTCGCCGTGCACTTACAGTAAAAAGTGATAATGGTTGATAGCACTCCCTATCATCCCAATCACTTTGTACTGGGGTATCAGACGTACTGAGACTGTTGGAAATAACACGATACTATATGTGTAGTTACCCCTACTTTTAAAGCAAGACCTAATGTGAAACATATGTGTAGGTAACCCTGTAAAATAACATGAATGATCTTGGTATTGAGTAACCTTGGAAAGGGGGAAACGTGAGAAGGGGAAGATATTGTAATTGTAGAAACCTTGAGGTTGTGGGAACCTCTAAAATGTGGGGCTGGAGCGGTCCAGGAGACAACCTTCAAGGTGTTGGTGAGATCCCGGCAACCTTGAAGAAACGTCGTGAAGAAAGACCTTGAAACTGTAGGGTTGCTGAAATAGCTTGCAGTGTGGCGACCGAGGTCAAGTAGGTAACCTTGACGGAAGAAATAGTGGGGAAGGTGGGATATAAATGCAGAGGGAGTACATGTGAAAGCAGTATCGTATGTAATGGAGAACATATTACGGCAAGCGGTAGAAAATGCGAAGATTGTGAGTGTTATGGATTCAAATGGATGTCACGATATTTTAATTAACAATGTGCAGTATTTTTTAAATAAAAGTAAATCGAAGTATGTTAGTGTCGGTCTCTCACTCCAGTTCAATTTTGAACCAGTCGTAAAACTTGGTGGATCTAAGAGTAATGGAGTGGTGTTTGATAAGCGGGAATGGCAAATACTTATGGACAATCAAGGGATAATTACAAATTATTTTTACACATCTGAAAGGACATAACTACATCGTATGAAACTATTAATAAGAGGAAAATTATACGCATCTTTGATTGTGAAGAATCAGAAATCTATTTAGGACGGGAGTCAATAGAGCAGTTATGGAGACTCCTTAAGACAGTTAGTTACGATTAGATTTAGTACCTACTATGGAATTTCCATCATTTTATAATAAAATAATACATGCGGTGGCGAAAATGGGTGATGTTGACATACACAGGATAATAGTCCTATTACAAGATATATTTGATCTCAATGTAGCATGTATTATGGAAATTGTAGAATTTGCCAAGGAGAAAATGGATATTGAAGTAGAGGTTGAGAAAGTTGTCAAGTAATAAGTGGGGGTAACGAACATATAGCGAATAGGGATAACAATAAATCTTTCAGTCAATAAGTGGATGTGTTATAGTGCAGAGTCGTGGCCTAAAGCTGTAGATTGTGTTAGTGCAGTGCAAATAATAATATGCCAGTTTCAATCATTACAAGTTGATGCTGAACATGAAAAAGTGTATGGACGGGGCACGTTTAGTGATGACTATTTAGACAATCTAGTTTATATGTATGGTAGTGGAATACGTCTGTGTAAGAAATACTTTCAATCGCATGACAATGGTGTAGAGTGCAATTGTTGTATTAAGCGATTTTTTTACTTATAGTATTCCAGAGCAGGCTAAGATTTGCCTAACATGCTAAAGCACTCAGGAACACTGGGTTTAGGGATATTGTTAGCCTGCCGAGAATGGCTAGGTTAAATTGTCTTAAGTCAAAGTTTGGAGGAAAACAGGAACTGGGTAGTGCATTCCACAATTTGGTCACGGTATGGGAAAATGTAGATTCAACCCGTTTAGTGTGACACGATAGGATTTTGAGTGCGTAACTATGGTGTGAATGGGCAAACCAAGTGTTCCTACTGAAGATGCCCTGCGTAGGTGTTAAGGAGTGTATTGTGGAGGCACACTTACCATGGTAATAGCGATAGAACAAGGAAAAAATCGAAACTAGTCTTCTATGCTCAAAAGGCCGTAGGTCAGAAGTCAGAGACGGATCATTCATAAGCCTTATAGCTCTTTGTCGGATGAGGTTTACCATAGTTTATTAGAAGACCTTAGAGAATGGATCAATTTGTACATGAAATAGAATGTACCGAATTATATTTCAACAGATGACAACACGACAAATGAAGGAGGTCCGCATTAATAAGTTCAAAAACGTTGTTCACGATGTAGTGGAATGGGAGCAAAAAGGAGAATTGGAACAGTTAGCTTTATGAAAAGAATAGAAGAGTGTAGTAAAATAATTTCAGCAGTTCTGGAAAAGTAACATCGTGATTACGTACTTATGAAACGCTTTAGTAGTGTATAGTATTGTATATATTTAACGAAAGACATATTTCCTTGACGTCGTATTACACGTTCAACTGGGCGAATGTCAGGATGTTTCACACTTTGAAGTTATGGCTCATAGAAACGTCCTTGTATCTCTTCATCTCGACTACCACGTAATGTGTATGTAATTGCACTGGAACGTTTCACTGCTGGTATTCTAAAGACTTCGTAACTCCAATTAGGTGTGTAACCCTTAGAGAATATTCTTCTGTATTTGCTAATACGTACATAATCCCCCATTTTAGATTTAGGCGTCTTACGGTCAAGAACTTTATGACATTTTAAATGTTTCGAAATAAATGTAGCATTCTTTTCCGTTGCATCTATAGGTTTGTATCCAGTGGTTGTATACTTTCTTGAAAAATAATCAACAACAATTTGAGGTAATATTGATAGCCATTTATAGGGACCTTGATACTGAATGTTTTCCACATTATTGCTTTAAGAGTGCGATTTACACGTTCAACTATGCTACTCTTCAAGTTGGAATAACTACTGTAATGATTAATATTAAATTTTTGCGTTGCTTTTTTATATTCAGCATTATAAAACTTCGTTCCCATGTCAATTTGAATATGTATAGGCGTCCTTTGTAAACCAGACAAAAGTTTATTCATCACATCTGCGACTAGTTTACCACTCTTGCGTTTGATGGGATAAGCCCAGACACTTAGAAAATGCATTTATTAATACTAAAATGTATCAAAATCATTTATTTACCCGAGCATAAGGTATCATTTCTACTAAGTCAGCTTGAAACAGATCATCTAAACCACACAGCGCCGCGGAGAATTTCTTCTTGCTGGTTTGTGCAGTTCTTCAACAGCATCAGCTTTAGACATTTTATCACTTTTGATTGTACTACGAGCTCTACATGGAACATCATCGCAGTTCCAAACTGTAAACTATTAGTTACTCTCTGGATTATACAAGTTCATTTACCTAACAACTCTAGTAGACCGCTCAACGTTCTCCAATTCCGGAATTCGCCAATACCCCCATGCGAATGTTGAACACGTATCACGTGTTTGTCTTCCTGGGACGTTACATTATTACCGTAATTACTGTGCAAGGTATCGTAAAAAAATCGATACGTTATAATTTTGGAAAGATCTAAAATACTAAATCCCACATACATGGGTTTGTCGTAAGTAACGACCTGTTTCGACAATTCCACTGCAAATAATTTGTCAGTGAATTGATTAAAATTAAAATTCTTAAATTGCCGTTTTGCGACGTACCGTGTTAGACCCACTCGACGACCGTTATTTTCCCAATGCGTTAATAACTTTATTACTCTTCTTTTGTCGACATTCTCCATTGTTTTACCAAATACACCATTGTTCATACATTTAAAGAAATCCTTTTCGGATTTGTTCTTGGCTTGATTTCGAAGAGCTGTATTAAGGCTATGTTGGGTACTATCCAAGGACTTTGACGAAACCGTAAAACCCTATGAATATGAGTAACAATTAACCCATGCTGTATACATTGTTTTAAATATCGGTAATGTATAACATAGTTGTCTTATCACACAAAATTAGGAATTAATATTACTCCATCCGTATAAATTCGTAGCATCCAAATATTGCAAAAATACTTTAGGACGATTAGGGTCATAATTTGGGACAAACATGTTAGCAATACTTCTTCGCTTACCACAAGTACTCACTCCACCACGAATACCTTCCCTAAAAAAGTGATACATATTCATATCAGTGAATAATTCTAATTCTACTTTAGTACATTTCAACAGGTAGGGTTCTAATTCATAGACATACATACAAAAAGTTTTCGAACACGTCAGCCAACAGCAACACGTCTGCTTTTAAAATATGTTTCGGCATAATCCCAGAGTGTATTACACTTAAAGTGATCCTACACCAGTAGAACGCGATAGTATTCTTCAACGGATATGTTTCTGTCATGCATTTTATCGTAGAATTTGTCATAGGGAGATACAGAAATATCGTCTAATTTACGAAAATTGTCAACATACACGGAGAGGAAATTACCTTTCTTTCTAAGTTAAAGTCATTATTATCACCATAATATTTCCTTACCTCTCTACATTGATCAACTGATAAACTCTGAGAGTATCTAAGGATGCAGCCATGAACCTACAACTATCAACAAATCACAAATTTATGTACCTCTTTTCCCTAAGACGACGACCGTTAATGACTTTGTCTGCATAAATTGCTTACCGAACGATATATATTTTCACTATTAACAGAATACGGTAATCTCTTCAATTTCACTCGCTAACTGTTTGACGAACAGGTGGACATCATAACCACTGAGATTATGGAAAAAAATTGGGATAAAGATTAGTACTTAGTAGTTTAAATTGCAATTTGAGTGTACTGCACCACGATATACACCAGTGACGTGACGTGACAGTGATCTCGTACTTTACAATTTGTTAGATTATCCGTAAAACGCTTCTCGCATATATAACAATTTCGATTTTGTTCTTGTATCACCTTTTGTGCATCAGTTAGTGGTAACATTGGAACAACAGTTTTCAAATGTTTATTAGATATCCGTTTTACATCATTTTCTATTCGTGTAATCAATACTTCCGCGGCATTAACCCCCTATAAATTTCGAATTTTGACCAAGTATCGTTTACACCACACTGAATATAATAACTAAATGCGCGTGGTTCATGTTTATACGTTTTTATCGTCAACGGTTGTTCGGAACGGTTCGTTTCCTTATCTACCGGTACTAATACGAAATTGCAGTCATGCGACACGTGGTGGGTTAATTGCTCTTCCGTCTAAAGTAATGAATAGATGAATCACAAAAATATTTTGCGTCTCGTTTGGTTATTTGGTTGCTAAGTGAACGAGACAAATTTTTTATCCATACATAATGCTGATTATCCGTTTGGTTACTGACTAATAGTATTAAATTAACATGAATAGGCTGTTTAGCTCTGGTATAGTAGAGAGGACCTATTACCTTCGTAATACGCTGACTATCACGATATGTATCGTCCAGTCCATAAACATTGATGGAGGTATTGTTGAACCCGAAAGTGGAGATGGTAGTCAGCTCTAACAGGACATTCATTAACTATGGCGTGTTTATGCGCAATTTCGGCCATTCATATAGGATGAACCCGTAGTGGGAGAAAATTTCAACATGTTCACCTCTAAATATACGAAATGCACCAGCGACTACCCTACAAAAAAACATATATTAATAATACGTTGCACTAATACTCATAACTCACACGTACCAGAATCTTTCTGCTCAAATTCGGATTGCTTAGCGTCCAAGATTTCCATTATTCTTTGAACATAATCTTCCAACACCATCCCAACACTCAATATACCATACTTAGTTTGAAAGGACTTTAATTCAGTAATTTCTTTAATGTTCAGAAAGTATAAACCAAACAACTCGACATTACATTTCAAGGAGAAGTGTTTCTACAACTGAATCTGTATTAGTTTCTAAACATTCATTTTAACGTCACCCATAAACATTTGCACATCAGTATGGGTATTGCATGGTGATAGTCCATACGAAACAATGCGTTGTTTAAAAGTATTTCGAATTACTTCAACCCCAGTATCAACGAGTAGACACACATTTTATTTGAGCCCATTGCTTCTGAGGTGTCGTTGAAAAGCATACTGAGGAACATCGATTGATCAATCAGGGCAGTGGACAATATCAACACTTTTGGTACTTTTCTATTGTACAGGTTCGTTGCATTGGTCAGACTTACGCTTCCTTGAGTTGTTCAAACCTGGTCCTGGTTCTGCAAAGGAATCATCATCAATTATGTGTTGCACATTGTACTTTAAGTTGTTTAACCCTGATGGCGCAGGTTTGTAAGACACTAAGTAAAATGACTATGTTCCGTTCTGTTGTCGTCGGAAGTGCTTGGTGGCGCCACATTACTATATACGGCACGGTTTTGTGGTACAGCCTGCTGCATCTATGAACGTGGGGTAGTTGGTATGCTTATCCAACAGAGTTTTTTTTCTGTCGAAGTAGAGAGTCTGTACTTGAAAATTTCTACAGACATTCGTATTGAAACATTTTATTGCGATCTGTAAGAGAGAGAATGTATAAACAATGTATAAATGAAAGGGTAGGGATTTTGTTATGATTCACATTTTAACTCCTTATTAGTTTTTATCATTTATTTCCACTGTTAGAAAATGAATTGTATCCAGCGATGCGAACGAGAACGCAAGATAACATATCGCCAGGAACGGGATATTATATTATGGATGTATCAAGATTGGGGGGGGGGGGTAGATTAGTGTACGTGTAAGGAAAAAATAGCAATGATAGTCGGGATAGTGTTGCTGAGCACAAATGTTCTACCCAGAATTGTATCTCACCCTGCCACGTGCTTTGCGATGGAAGCAAGGTATTAACCCCAACTGTTTTCCAGAAACTCCGCACCGCATATAGGGCTCAATACGTTTTCCACTATATCTCTCACCGGTGATTGCGCATTTAAGTATTGTGTGGGTGCTGCAGGACTCCTAGATAATGCAAAGTCATTTAGAGACCATTAATTATCTATAAAGCACACACAGGACTGAGGATACTCTCTGATAAATCCTCCATTTGCTGTACTTGTATCGAAGAGTTCATAGAACTACACCCTTCAGCGAAATTTTCTATACATGTAGGGCTCAGGAAAATCTCAGGAATACGCTCCTTGACCTCTCCTCCTGCCGTAGAACTACTGTATGACCACTCCACCATAAATCCTACGGTAGAAGTAGGGCTCAGCAAACCTTCAAACGGATTCCCTATTACTCTGCCCTCTCCGTGTTTTTCAAATGAACTGATCATCTATAATGCACGCAGGTGTCATACTAGTCTGCCAAGCAATTGAGGCAGGCATGGTAAGTATAACTGTTGACACAGCTCTCCTTCTACTTATGATTTATTTCCAGAAAAACGTCGTCCTCGGTAGTGCGGCCGCAGACCGTACAGACCAACACTAACTGACTGGGAGCGTCGACATATAGAGAGACAGACAGACAGGTAGACAGGTAGACAAACAGACAGACAAACAGACAGGTACACACCACACTGTGTATATGCTGAAATATATCAATGACGCTGTGATGGTATACCATCGTCTACCGCTAATGAACATCTGTTAGTCCTCTAGAGGAGCATCTTCAGACGATACGGTTGAATGCTTCATATGTGGAGTTAGAATAAACCAACGGCATCTATCTGACACTTACCGGAACATTTCCGATGGGCACCACACTGCACGTACGCTTAATTACTTGCACCACATCCACGGTAATGATACAGAAATGAAAAGAACCATTTGCACTTGTACTAAAGCAAACTGTTTTATTACTAGAGAAAATCTGAATAATAAATTGATTAAATTTGTACATACAACAAATGGATATATTAAAATATCATTTTCTTTTTTTTTCTACGTTTAGTGTTCCAAGTATGGTATCAAACAATTGTAAAAATTACATGAGCAGGCCTTGAAAAAGTGAGATAGCTATCTAAGTAGGTAGGGTGCGCAAATCGCCTTCAGAATGTGTAAGGTGTGAATGACCTACATATTTTAACACCTTGGAAATGTGGTAATCTTGGTCAAGTGGGACCTAGAGAAAGTAGCGCACACAAATGACCTAGATATTGTGTAACCTTGGGCAGGTAATGCCTTGAGAATGTGGGGACCTTGAGATTGTGGGACCTGGAAATTGTGGTATTTTCCAGAACAGTCCAATCTTACCTACTACCGCAGTAAAAATAAAATGAAAAAACACATGTTTGATGGGCTCTTGACAAGCTAAACGTAAAAATATCAAAATTTTTGTCTTACTATTTTTATAATAGCTAAAAGGCAAACAAAAATAAATAAAAACGAATCCAGGTCCGTATTTAACCTTTTTCACCTGATGATGTTATCTAGGAGCCCAAACGTCAGAATGCAAATCTGGCGATGCCACACTGATCCTTTGAAATTGTCTTAAGAATGTGTTTACAGAATGTAAATATGTTTTATAATAACCGAGATATGACACCCTCTCCATATTGGACAATTTTCAATTTCACCCTGTATCTTTAAAACTATAAATGTTAGCAAAAATTTCTTTACGTCATCGACTTTAGAAAGGGGAAATTACAAGTCACTAGCTTTAATATTAAAAGAGTTACCCGTTTAATCTCATCGAAATGTGGACATACTGTACATTGACACAAAATGTCAATGAAATACAGTAACGTCGAGTACTAAATGTATTCCCATATTATTCTGCACTCTATATTTATTACTGCAATTATAGGAAAATGCATTTTGAATGTTGACACAAAATTTTAATAGGTGATTCCACTAGGACTTACATTATGTATTCGTTGAATAATCACTATTAGAAAAATTATTTATTAAAGCACTCTAATTCATAAACTATTTCCTACTTCCACAAACACATAGGCTGCACTAAATTACAGAACTGACAAGAAAACGAGTGAGAAAAGCTACCCTCTTTACGGTGATTACTTTGAGTTTGAGATTCAAACAGATGTTTTTGTTAATAGAAGAAGTATGAATTGCTTTATTACCTTAACCATTAATAATATTGACAGACTTCGACCTTAGGTTTTTTGTGAGTTTTCTTTCCGGAAAAAAAACTCTTAGATATTCCAACGGTCTTTGTGTTTAAAAGCTTTGATATGTAGAAGCATTGTATTTGAACTACAATGGTAATAAAAGAACCAACCCAAATAAATACCAAATGGCAATAAAGCGAAACCATAACTCTAGTAAACAAGCGCACGATTATGCATTTAATTCTATTGTTTGGATTAAATACAAAGATATTTCATATAAAAATTTTCCAAACAGAAATGAAGGGATTAAAATGCTGTAAGTTTTCCAAAAATGTCTTATAAGTACATATAAGTGCAATAATAGGTACACTTTAAAATGTATAAAAAAAACAGAACTAATGCTTTTACCATTGAATTTAATGTTTAATGTTTGTACAATGATTACGCTTAATTTCTAATCCAGCAAATCAAAGTGAACGACCCGCTTTAGAAACATATATTATTTTAAGGGCGCAAAATGGCGCATAATAGGCGCCCACCTACTGCATAAAAAAATTGGTTTATGCAGAACTTCACGGCTATGAAATTACTACAGTACTACAATAATTTAAGTTTAAGTTTAAACATCATATTAAACGTACTACATTATGCTTTCACTGTACAACACTTACAATTATTAAACAAATACTGTTTCTTTGTTAGATTTGACTAGATCTTTAATTGTTTATATTTGTGAATGCTTTTATCAATTTCTAATTAAAGTTTTCCACGACTTTATCTTACATCATTATTTAAATAAATTTTGTTAAATTTGATCTTTGATTAGACATTTTTCACTGTTAGCCTTCGTCCGTTAGAGGATGTTCTGATTTGTCATCTTCAAGGTAGTCCATCTATGTCTAATTTAATAGATATCTAGCCATTCTTTACTAAAATAAACGTTGGTTTTACGTTTATGAAATTGACATATTAAAAGTAGACATATCTGTGTTTTCATATTTCATAAATTTAAGTTCACATTTCATTTAATTCTTAAGGATTATCATTTTGATAACGTAATTTTATGAAGTTTAATTTGAAACATAAATATAATAAGTTTAATAAGAAAGTAATTTTAAATTCAGATTTGTGACTTTTATCTATTGAACCAGGAAAGCAATGCCTTTTAAAATTCGTCAAAAAATAAGAGAATAGAAAGATTAGCAATTGAATAATATCTTAATATCTTTGCAAATTAAATTGTCCACCACCTGCAATATTTTTCACGGTAATGTAGTTACATTAAAACATAAGTAAAATTTTAATTGTTTAGGTGCTGAATGAAAGTCTAAATAATCAGTAATTTCTGTGCAAGGTTTACGCTAATGAATTTCCAATGTTGAAAGGCATGCGCTTTTTTAATGTCAGCTGCAGCCTCTAAATTAATTATCTTTGAATTGTAATGTAAAGTTGGCAGCTTAATATTTTGTGAACATTTTTTAATCTAAAATGTAATTCGTCTAAGAATAATAGGACTT